>CM051243.1:11756984-11918956 GCA_027917425.1 Gastrophryne carolinensis
TAGTTGAGTCCTGAAGAGGTAGAGGTGCCCATCTAATATTCATGTGTTATAGCTATTGGGCCATTTATTTGATTGTTCCAGTAGGCCGCTGATGCTATATTTTTGGATTCAGGCATTGGGAAACCACCTCCTTTTGGATGTAGCCTTCTGATTGGGAGCATGGTAGGAAAGCCCACTGAAGCAAAGATTTTAGCTACTGAAATATTATCTAGAGCTATTAGTGGACCAAAACCCACGTTAACTAGCATTCCTTTAATTGCTCCCCATATGTAGTGTGTTTTGCCAGTTTTCACTGCTCTTGCTTTACTCTAATCCATGATAATGGCACCTGTATTAGCTGTAAAGCTCCACCTTCATTCATTTCTGCTGTTGTGTGTGGCAATAACGCCATTGCCACACCTGTGCAATGACTGATCGCCTGCCATCTTACAAACGTGACAGCAAAAATAATCGGTGTTACAGGACATTTTTGAATAGTGAAATATCAATTTCTAGTTCTACACCCTAAGAAGGGAGTATCCACAGGGGCTTTGGCCAAATGTCTTTCAAAAGTCCAGTAGGTTTTGGTCCGCTTTAGCAACAATAGCCTGTTCTTTTAAGGTGTAAAGCTAGACATTATTTCAAAAGAGGGCTTTAGTACAATAAAAATGTGAAAAATTCAAAATCCCAGCAGTGCACTACCCAAAATCTTTGTAACATCTTACAATGCCTCACTTTGGTTCTAAACAGCAAGATGTTGGGGTATCCCAAGAGTTGCAGTTCAAGGGACAGGAAATGTAACCAGTGAGGCTGTTTGTTGTGGCTATACAATTTGACTCTCCATAAGTGCTGAAATTAATCAAAATAAGAAAAACTTGTCCTGTAAAGGGGCGACACTTGTCATCACTTCCTCAGTCACATGTTTCGCAACAAATGGCAGCTACGCATGGGACCACCAGCAACCATTACGTTTTTATGTGCCAGCCCAACTGGTTACCGGCAGCCAGAAAATGAATGAGGAAGTTGGTTGGCTGGACTATAGTGCTGATTTGGTGATCTCGTCCCAGTGGTCCAAAGCCAAGCAGCCAGGAATCGCTAAGCCTGGTCGTGCCGCTCCATTCGCTACAGTGGAGGAGGTATGCCAGTGCTCGGCACACACCCTCACTTAAAATGAACATCCCTATGAGTGATGTGAGGAGACGGCCAGGCCACCACTGGCCATGTAAGACCTCCTCATATATATTCTATATTCGGAATCACCCGCAGTATATTTGCATAAATGTCCTGACTGTTTGGGACCGTTCAGTCATTTTCAATGTTCATGTGATGACAGAACAAAATAAGATGTTACTGTTCTTAATGATACCATCTTCTTTAATGCAATAATGATATATTGGTCTGCACAGGCAGTAAAGTAGGCTATACAAAGGTTTCATTCAAATCCTACTTTATGCTATCGGAAAAGTTAAAGGGTTTGTCTAGGACAAAAAAACAGCTTTTCTATCCTGCTCCGTTGTGAAAAAACGTACCCTGGGTGCTGCGATCGCTCCCCCCCCCCTCTGGTGTACAGACTGACCTCTATTCGCAGGCAAGCAGCGGAAGAATGGCCACCTCCTGCATCAGTCACACTGATTCGAGCACGCTTACTCCATTTACTACATCCGAGGCCCCTTCATTGCACTGTTGAATAGGGTCCAGGCCTACATGCCGGCAGGCACTTTTATAGGCCTGGGGCAGGCCAGAACAGCTTTGTTTGGGACTAAAGGTTAGTTTTTGCATGTACAACCCCTTAAAGTGGACCAAACCCCCGAGATCGCACGGCCGCTCGTCCAGACAGCGCACGTCTGAGCGACGTCTTAGCTTAATGGCTCAGAGTGCGCTGGTGGCCGCATCTCGCGCTTCCCTCTAACACGGAGCGTGCCCGCGCCGGCCATTTGTGAATGGCACTGGCACACGCCCTGCTAGAGGGATAGCAGGGATGTGGTCGCGGCCTGCACATGCGCGGCTTGACTGGGATTAAGGTAAGTGTTGCGGGTGACCTTGGAGGGGGGGGGGGTTCACACGTGGGGAGGGAATGGATCAACATGGGAATCTTATAGATTCCCCGGCCGGTCCAGCGGGGTTTTGATCCACTTTAACAAAAGTTTTATCTGGGCGTATGATCAGTTACAGGGTTTGCTTTCTGCTATGGTTTTCTGAAAGCTAATTATCCTTTAATCACTTGCTGCATTGTTAACGGAGGTTGAAATACGTAAAACTGCAAAATTATTCTAATCAGGAACTTTCTTCAGAAATGTCCCTAAGCTTTATGAATCCTGGTCTGTGCCAGCATGTCTCTTGAGCTCAACTCTTGCACGTTAACTTATGACAGGCAATAAATTGGAGCTTGGTTGCAAGTAGTGATATTATATGTCTTGTTTGCACTGAACACTACCTCAATTTTCAGATTTCCCAACACTTGCCTGAAGTTTCAGTTGAAGTTTAAATTGAGGAGGGTGCACAAGGTACTTTTAAACGCTTTTCGTTGGCACTTCATTTGGCGGTATTTATTATAACGGTAGATGTAATTTGCAGCTGTGGAAAAAAATTGAAATGCATAATTTGACTCAAGTCGTCGCCATTATCCTGTTCAGGTAAGATAATTCATTCTGAGCCCTGTTTTTTTATAATGTTTTTTTTTTCCCTTTTAGAAAAAAGAAGAGCAAAAGCAGGAGCCGTAGTAGAGAGCGGAAGCGTAGCCGAAGCAAAACTCGTAAACACAGCAGGGATCGTGAAAAAAAGAGGAGCAAAAGCAGAGAGCGGAAGCGTAGCCGCAGCAAAGAACGGCGTAGGAGCCGTTCAAGGAGCAAGGACCGTAGGTTCAGAGGCCGTTATCGGAGTCCATAGTACGTTAAGTTTTTTTTTTTTTCTCTCTTCCTACATTGTTGGCAATGGGATATCAAAAGTTGCCTTAAAAGCAGAATGTTGGTCAACTTTGTCCTTTTTTTTTTTTTTTCTTTCACATTAATTTTTACAGCTAAATACTGTCTGCATCGTAGGTTGTATGGCATGACCTCAATTTAGGCAGGACTTGTGTCAAATTATTTGTATCGCTATACAGTGTATCTATCTATATCTCTCTCCATGTGTTACAGTTCTAAAGCCAGGCATGCCTTTTGATTAATGACCTTTAATGGTGTAGTTAACTTTTCTCCTCCCAGGTGTTGCAATGCTGATCTAAATAGCAAAAATATACTTCCCATTGATATTATGGCAATTACTTGCAGTATGAAAAAAAAATGGTACAGATATAGAATTCGTGCAGAGATTACAACATATTGTATGCACCCAAAGCCCAACAGTAGAGCTAAATGATGTATTCTGAAATCTTAATGGTTCAGAGCTTAAATATTTAGTGGTATGTGCTAGGGTTTACCTAAAGATGGGTAAGTTTTGTAGTACTTGTGTTTTTCATAAAGCACTCCTTGCAGC
The DNA here is from genome assembly GCA_027917425.1 of Gastrophryne carolinensis. Classification (NCBI taxonomy): domain Eukaryota; kingdom Metazoa; phylum Chordata; class Amphibia; order Anura; family Microhylidae; genus Gastrophryne; species Gastrophryne carolinensis. The sequence goes on from CM051243.1 coordinate 11,760,435, forward strand.
TTTAGAAGCGCGTAGATCAGTAAACCGTTTAGGACAGCGCCTTCAATTGCCCCACTATTTTGCCTGACACTTGGAATGGAGCATGTTGCAAGATCTGTTAAGAACATAGGCTGGGGTTCTACCTAGCGCATAAGGCGGTGGTGGAGGGGGCCGCACAGGAGAGGAGCTACAAGATTGTCTCCAGGTGGTACAGATGCCCATCGGACATCAAGAGATTTGCTCCCCTCTCCTCGGACCAATGTTGGCGATGCCTAGACGCAGTGGGTGATATGACACACATTTGGTGGGGTTGCCCAGCCATACGCTCCTTCTGGGATAGGGTACTGAGCATATATACAGAGACCACTGGCGAGCCGATCAGCAACTCCCCTCAATTAACCCTTCTCTCCTTATGGGAGGGGCCAACTTCACGCTACAGGACGGATATACTCCGACACTTCCTTTCAGCCGCAAGAGCGGTGATCCCCAGACACTGGAAATCACGTGAGATTCCCTCTCTGCGGGAGTGGCTGACTGAATTGGAGCGGATCAGGCGGGCAGAGGAACTGATTTGGGGTGACAGGGGGCTCGGGGACAGGTATGCGCTAACCTGGACCTGTTGGGAGAACCTACGGGACTCGGATGGGTTTAAAGACAGGCTCAATCAGCTAGGGTGATGTTATATTGTTTCCGCGGGGGCTGGAGTGAGGTTGGTCAAGTTAAAAGATGAGGCGGGCAACGGATCAAGTGAAGCCAAATTTCCTTTCCTTCTTCTCTTCCTCTTTTCCTTCTATCTTCTCTCCTCTCTTTATCCTTGTTTGGTACACCAAGAATATTTTTGCAGCGGAGCCCCTCTCGCCCTCCCTACCCAGGCACCTGGGAGTCCTCGGACGGCGGTCGGGCCCGGGATCTCTTTATGGAGTGACATGATACATTAGGCTGTTGTCCTGAACTATTCGCTGTTAAAAAGTCTTTTGGTTGATTGCGTTCAAGATTTTTTCTTTGTACCTAAACAGGGACTGTTCCCTATGCATTGTTTCTGTGTACATGTTTCAATAAAAACAGATTATACAAAAAAGAACATAAGCTGGGGAATGAAGCTGCCAGTTATCTAGTGGTTATTCTGAGAAATATGAAAACCAATGTGGCATCCACCCTGGAAGTTTGCAGCTCAGCGAACCACTGCAACCACCTTTTGGCACCTCCAGTTCTTCAGTTACTGCTCCCACTATGGTAGTGGCTGCGGCTGTAGAAATGCACCCGGATGGTGTGGAAAGTGAGGGTCAGGTTTCTTCAGAGGAAGATTCGATTAACCAGAGTTTTGGGCTGGCCTCTGATTAGGAACCTTCATCTAGCTCAGGGAAAGCAAAGTATTCCCAGTTCATTCATCTCTGCTGGATAGAATGGAGAAAAAAATGGATCTTTCCAGAGAAGAGGATTTTCCTGCCCCAATTTGCTTCAAAGGAAATTCCTGTTTGATGAATCAGAAGTTGAACCTTGGGCCAAATGCCCCAAGCAGGACGCTGCCATGGCACAGGTCTCAAGGACATCTGATCTAAGCTTCGAGGAATGCCGGCACTCTGCGGTATCCGTTGGATTGCTGTATAGATGGCATCCTTCAATGAGCCTGGGACACAGTTTTTTCCTTTTAGATCGGCTCTTTGTGTCGCCAATGGCATGGATGGAGGCATGGATAAACAATGTAAAGGGTTATATTTAAAATCACACCCCAAAACGGACGCATTTATATTAGAAATGCTACCAGCTATATTTCGAGCCGTTTTCCTTCTTGGAGGATGCCTCTGTGGTCTACGGCAAAGACAGTGGCCCTTCTTAACTGCCAGAAGAGCAGTCTGGCTAATAACCTGGAAGGGAGATCTAGTCTCCAAATCCAGATTATGCGGAATCCCATTTGAGGGCAAACTGATGTTTGGCTCTGAGCTAGATGCTACCACCATCACCAGTTTTTCTGAGAAAACTAGACAGTTTCCCATGAGACCTAAGTGGGTTAAAAGCAGGATTCAGTTTGGGCAGAAAGCACAGGTCCGGTCTGCATCTCAGCAACCTGAACCCAAAAAACATTGGGGTCAGTTCAAGGGGGCACGCAGACCTAATCTGATCTGCAACCCTCCTGCCCTGATGCCGAGGCACCCGTGGGAGGCCGACTCTCTCTTGGAAGAGGGGCAAAGGGTTTTCCAGAGTCCCTTTTTATTCTGAAACGAAATTGTCTGGTATTCTTACAGAAGCCTCCAGACACATTTCTTGGCACTCAACCACCGTTGGAGGTGGAGAAAGGGAACGGTCTTCCCACAGGTCATTTGGGAGCTCCTCAACCAGGTGCTCATAAAAGCCGTTCCCCCCCCCCTTAGAACAAGGTTGGGGGGGGGTTGTTCCTACGTATTCTTCAAAAATCTTCAGGATTTTTACAGTACAAGAGGTTCTTCATGGAATCAATCCTTACAGTAAAATCTTTTAATGCTGCAGGATCTGATGGTCACTATATGGAAGAGCCATGAGAACTGCCTCTGCTGCCAAATTTACAGACGCAGGGAGCAGTTCAACCATTCAGGTCTTATGGATCTGAAGTTAGCAGCCTGGATCCTGAAGCAAAGATCCTGGAAAAGAAAGGACTATTGTGACGCTCCTTGATAGTAGAAAAATGACAAGTAGAAGAATTTTAAGTATGGAAGCATTTCGCCTCTTACTGTGAAAATAACAGTTTGAGTAAGCATTCCATTCTGGCAGTTCTAGAACTTTTGCAGGAAGGGTTCGAGTTAGGACTGGCAGGAAGTACTCTTAAGGACTCAACTTTTTTTTCTTGTCTACAAAAAACTGATAAAGCAGAGTTTTTTTTCATGTGTGAGGGTATTTAACCCTTGACTTGGTTGTCATACTGTTTTAATGTGTATTTCCCAGATAAAGGGACTGCATGGACATTAACCACAATTGTACAAGTTTGTACGCCTTTTTCTGTACTTTAATGGATTATGGAATACACAGATTTATTGGAGTGCGGGCTGGTATCTTTTTTCGAAAAATGAGTTAATCAACAGATTTTTAATTTCCATAGTGCGTAAAAAGCCTGTCCACCGTGTACTTTGTCCCTCCTAGGATCTGGTCTTGTCTCTTCAGGCTCTGACTCGGCCTCCTTTTGAACCTCTAGAGAAGGCCTCCACCAAAATTCTTTCAAAATCTGTTTTCTGGTGCCTATCTCATCAGCCAGAAGAGTCAGCGATTTTCAGGCCCTTTCAGCAAGAGCTCCCTAATTATATAATTTTACCAGAGAGGGTTATATTTAAACCAGATCCCCCTATTCCTGCCTAAGATTGCTTCCACGTTTTCATCAATCTCAGGAAATGATCCTACCTTCCCTTTTAGCGGATCCGGATGACTCTCTCACCTTGTGGACGTGTGTAGAGCCCTTATCTTTTACCTAGAGCACACTACAGTCTTTCGTAAGACAGATGTCCTTTTTTTGGTAATTTAAGGAAAAATTGGGTTGTCTGCATCAAAATCCACCATAGCCAGGTGGATCCTGCAGGCTGTTGCCCTAGCAGTATGAATGTGCCTACTCGATACATCAAAACTCACTCCACCAGAGCGGTTGCCGTATCTTGGACAGAGAAGTCAGTGGTTTCCATTGAAGATATTTGTAAAGCAGCTACCTGGTCGTCCCCTCATACCTTTTTAAAGCTTTATAGGTTTCTCTGAGACTCAACAGCCTTTTGGCAGAAGTCTCGTAGCCCCCCCCCCCAATTAGTTCCTTGCTCTCCTCTCAGTGGTCTCAGGATAACCCTTAACCCCCCCCCCCCCCCCCCCCCCCCCCAAACCTAAGGTCCTTAGGTTTTCTTGCTTCATTTCCAAAGTTTTGGGTACCACATCCATTGCTGGAGTTCATTTTGTTCTAGCAAGTTAGTCCTGATTGATTTGTTACCTGGTCGTTCTTTGTCAGCTACATGGTTTCTTCCCTGGAGCTGCAAGTAGCCTGCAAAGAGGAAGTGCTGCTGGGTTTCCTGCCACTGTGCATTGCCGGTTTTGTCTTAAATCAACAGCACGTCTAGGAAGGGATGCCTGTAAGATGGCCGCGACCAGGAGAATGTCAGTGAAACAGCGTGTGAGCTTTGGATGGATGAGGAGCAAATGTAAGTGTGGACACTGTTTCAGTATCATGCATGCAGGTGGGGCCAGTGAGATTTAGGGAGTTTTTTTTTTTCCCCCACATATGCAATGCAGTTGGTCTAGTTTAAGGTTTGTTTTTTTTCTTCCCTTTTTAGTTTGGCTTTTTTTTTTTTTAATATACATGGCTTACACACTTGGGTAGGTCTCCAGTTGTACAATTGAGAAACTTAGACTTTTATTGCGCTTGCCTTATAATCCTTTAATTACAATTGAGATCCCCCCCCCCCCCCCCATGCCAGGTGTGTTTTTTTTTTGGGGGGGGGGGGGGGGGGGGCATGTTGCCTAAATCAGCACTATTGTGATCTAGTTCTAGTTTTGTTTGCTGGAACTGAAGAACTATTCTAAGTATGTCACACACCCCGCTTCCACTTTAATAATTACGCTTGGGTAAACCCACCTGCAGGTGGCGACGTTGCAGAGAAGTCTTGAAAAAAACGAGCCCCTCCCACCCATATCCCAGTGTTCTTCTCTGCAAGATGGCGACAAGACAGAAGAATGAAGTCTCCTGCTTGCAGGTAGCCGGGGTAACTCCCGGCCCCCCTCTCGGTTCTATTTCTGCCCGGCACCTTTATTGCCCTTAGTGAAGCCTCCCAGCCTAGGCTGCAGGGCCGAGTGATGGTAGACGGCATGGTGCCTAGGAGCTTAGCTCCACCGCAGGCCTCATACTAGGGGGCAAAGCGATTATCCGGTCTGGTGATCCCGGATTTGGGATGCCCCGTCCCTGTTCCACCCCTAGGGTGCTGGCACTCTCCCCCCCCCCCCCCCCGCTCGGTCCACCATTCTCCCTACGCTGGGGGGGGGGGGGGGCTTCTCCCATGTGTGTGTGGATGTGCTTCATGCTTTTACATTGTGTGTGTGTGTGTTTTACTTGGCCGCCGGGTCCCGCGCGGGATCGGCAGCGCTTTTTTCTTTAGGGGCGCTTCTCCACCTCAGACACGGCGCTGCCGTGCCTTGTCAGGTGCTGTTGTGGGAGGGGCGGGGCCGGTCTCGGCGCGTGAGCCGCCCGCCCGCTCCCGCTTTGGCGCTGTTTTGGAGCCCGGACAGTGGCCGGGCTCCTTGCTTCTCAGGGGAGGGGGTGGGGTTGGACGCGTGGCACGTCGGCTGGCTGCCTCCTCTTGCCACTGGCGGCGGCTTTACGGGCTTCAGGAGGCGGGGCGGCGCTTCGTGCGACCTGCGCTGTAACTGTGAATGGTAGGGGGCGGAGCCGGGGCGCTTCTCGCATCTCGGGCCGGCCCGCCCCTCTTCTCCTTTCTCCTGCGCTGCTTGGTCTTGCTGCTGCTGCTTTAGGCGAGTCCTTTCTCCTTCTTATGGATGGCAATAACTGTTCAGGTGCGGGTGTAGCTCCTGCTCCTTGCGCATAGGCGCTGTTTTTTTTTTTTCCGTTTGTGTGTATTGATTGGGAAACCTTGTCTGTAGTGACGTTTGTCCTTTCTTTTCCTGATCCCCGGTCTGCGGTTAAAGGAGTCCCCCGGTCTTAGATGCCTGGGTAGTCCTAGGTTTCCCTATAAATTCTCCCACGTGGGACATTAAAAGGGGCATCCCGGGTCGCTTATGCGTAATTCCCTGGGTAATTGCGAATACCACAATTTCACTTTATGGAGGCTTACGATGATTCCGGAAACGGCCCCTCGGGGCAATCCAGGCAATGTTTGGGGTGTGGGGCACCTCTTCCAGGGGATGATGTCTTGTTTTGTATTCATGTGCACAACAGAACATTGCGCGGATGACTGGTAAGCCGGCTTCCGGCTCCTCTCCGCCCGTGTCATCGCTTACCCCTCCCCGCCTGTTCCGTACCCCATGTGACGTTGTCATGGGTGGGGATTCGCAATCGGAGGTGTGTGCCAGTTTGGCCAACCCTGAGTATTTGGCTTCTAATGTGGTGGCCCAGAAGGCCCCGGCTAAGCGGAAGCATCTGTCCTCGGGCGCACCGGCCGGTGAGGTTGGAGAGTGTGAGTCGTTAGACTGGTCCGTTTGCCCCCCACTTGGGGAGGGGGAGCTCTTTGAGCAATTGGACGAGGCTGACTATCAACATTTCCTTGGTGCGGCTGGTGAGCAGGCGCGGGGGGATGCTCTTGACACCCCTTCGATCCTGGTTCAGATTTTTGATGTCTTGGCTATCGCCCCTCCTGAGGTGGCTCCGCCACCAAAAGGGGAATTATTTGAGGTGGCCAAGCCACGTTTGGAGTTTTCCCCGTCTAGGACATTTTGTTGATGTCATTCTTAAAGTATGGGAAAAGCTTGCTCGCCTTACGGGTGTCCCGCGGGGTTGGGATAAGAATTATCCTTTTCCGGAGGACCTGGTTAAGCGTTGATCTTCTCCACCTGAGGTTGATGCCCTGGTTTTGTGGTTGTCTAGCACTGCCGTTTTGCACTCTCCTGACTGTACGACCATCGCGGATGGTGAGGATAGACGTATTGACCAGTTGGCTTGCCATGGGTTTGCCAGTGTTGGGTCGGCCTTGCGGCCTGTTTGTGCTTCGGCACGGTTACTGTTGGCTTCCAGGTCCATTGTCGGAGAATTGTTGACTTCTTCCGGCCTTGATCCGGCTTGTGAGGAGTTTGTTGCTCTCAAGCGTTGAGTCGTTTTTGTCTTTTTGTGCTTGCTGCTCAGGATGACGCCATGGTGATGTGTGGTTGGACCACAGCCTTGTTGGTGGCTATCCGGAGGTCGATTTGGTGGCACCAATGGGCTGCTGATTTTATTTCACTGAAGTCTCTTACGGCTCTCCCGCTTTGTGGGTCTGCGCCTGTTTGGTGAGCAATTGCATTCTGTTGTCGTGGGAGGTAAGTTACCTCAGCGCAAGAAACAACGCCGTTCCATTCGGGGGGCGGCTTCCTTTTAACCCGTCATTTCGGGGAGCCAGAGCTGGCAGGGGTTCACCTTTCTCCGCCACCAGGGGTGCCGTTTGGAAGAGGGGCAGAGTTTGTGCCCGTCCTGGTCACTCCTGGGGCTCCAAGTCCAAGACCGCAATGAGGGGGTGCCCTCACTCTTGCGGGTGGGGGGACGGTTGCGACATCTCCCAGGTCTGGGACCAGGCGGTCTCGGACAGATGGATCCGGGAAGTGGTGTCGTCCGGTTACAAGCTGGAGTTTGGGTCCCGACCTCCTTCCAGGTTGTTCAGGTCTCGTGTGCCTTCGGATTCTCTGGCTGCGCAGGGGCTCCTGGCGGCTGTAAGGAATCTTCTGGACATGGCAGTCATTCGTCCAGTGCCTCCCTCGGCCTGGGGTATTATTCCAATCTCTTCACAGTGCCCAAGGAAGACAGATCAGTTCGTCTCATCCTGGATCTGAAGTTTCTCAACAGGTTTATCCGTCCCCGGAAATTTTGCATGGTAACTCTGCGCTCTGCCGTCAATTCTTCTCGGGAGGGGGTCTTCAGGACGTCCATAGAGTGATGACCCTCCTCAGAGCCCAAGGGCTTCGCATCGTGCCTTATCTGGATGACTTTCTCATCATGTCCTCCTCGTTCAGTCAGAGACAGATATCAGGTCTGTGGTATTCACTCTGGAGAGCTTCGGCTGGATAATCAACTATTCCAAGTCCTCCCTCTCTCCTTCCAGGGTGGTGTCCTTCCTGGGATTGTCTCTGGATTCTTTCCAACTCAGAGCGTTCCTTCCTCACTCCAAGGTTCTTTTGGTTCAGGAATTGACTCAGCTTCTTCTGTCCACCCCTCGCCCGTCTTTCCGGACGGAGATGAGACTGGTGGGATTGATGGTGGCCTCCTTCGAGGCGGTTCCATTTGCTCAGTTTCACACAAGGACGCTTCAGCTTCGTCTGTTGGCGGCTTGGGACCGGTGTCCGAGGTCGTTGGATCTGCCCTTTCTGATGCCTTCCCGGGTTCGACTGTCTTTTCAGTGGTGGATGGTTCCAGCCAATCTCTTGAGGGGCAGGTCGTTTTCTGACTCCTCTTTGGGAAACTGTCACTGCGGACGCCAGTCTGTCGAGTTGGGGAGGCTTCTGGAGGGTTCTTCGGTTCCAGGGGCTGTGGGGGCCTCAGGAGGCCCACTGGCCCATCAATGTTCTGGAGCTGAGAGCCATTAGGTTGGTTCTGTCTCACTTGACACAGCATCTACAGGGTTTGCCGGTTCAGGGTCGGTCGGACAATCGGATGGCTGTTGCTTTCATCATTCACCAGGGAGGGACTTGCAGTTGGGGTCTCCTCCAGAGAGGTGTCTCTGATCTTGGCCTGGGCGGAGATCCATGTCCCATGCATCTCGGCGGTGTACATTCCGGGAGCAGGTGCTCTTACCGCCGGGGGGAATGGTCTCTCAATCCCAAGTTATTTTGGTTTCTTTGCTTCAGGTGGGGGACACCGGAGGTGGACCTGTTTGCTTCTCGTCACAATCACAACTTCCGTTTTTGTCTCTCTCAGGATCCTCTGGCAATGGATGCCATGTCCCTGAGCTGGGGGGGATCTGGATTTTCTTTATTTGTTTCCCCCTGTTCCCATGCGGGGTACGGTGTTGCAAAAGCTGGCCTATATGAGGTTCCCGCCGTTCTGATGGCTCCAAGGTGGCCAAGGCGGGTGTGGTTTCGCAGTCCTCGTTCGGCTGGCAGTGGCTCAGTTCGTTCTGTCCCTTCGGCCGGACCTGCTCACTCAGGGTCAATTACGTTACCCCAATTTAACAACGCTGGCTTTGACGGCTGGGCTGCTGAAACCTCCTCCTTGAAGGAGGAAGGCTTCTCCGATTCTGTCATTCAGACTCTTGTTAGTGCTAGAACGAGATCTTCTTCTACCATCTACTGTAGGACTTGGAGGTCTTATTTTGATTGGTGTGAGGTCAGGGCTTTGCCCTGTAGGGTCTTTTCTATTTCTAGGATTTTGGATTTTCTGTTAACTGGGCTGGACTCGGGTCTCCAGCTGAGTACCTTGAAAGGGCAGGTATCTGCTCTTTGTCTTTCAGAAATCCTTTGCGCTTCATCCTTTGGTCAAGACCTTCTTTCAGGGGGGTACACGTGTGCGGCCTCCTAGGAATCCTTTGCTCCCTGTTTGGGATTTGAATCTGGTTCTGTCTGCTCTTCAGGGTTCTCCCTTTGAGGTTTTGCAGGATATTGCTCTTTCTACGTTGACTCAGAAGGTTGCCTTTTTTTGGTTGCCGTCGCCTCTCTTCGGCGGGTCTCTGAGTTGGCGGCCTTGTCGATTCAGGCTCCTTACTTTGAGAGGCATCAGGACAATCCGGACTTTCTTCCTAAGGTGGTTTCTGCCTTTATTCTTAACCAGGACATTGTTCTTCCTTCCTTGTATCCTAAGCCTAGGAATGACAAGGTGAGGGTTTTGCATTGTCCGGATGTGGTATGCTGCGTGATGTGCTATTTGCTTGCTACATCCTCTTTTCGTTAGATTGAGGTCTTATTCGTGGTGCCCTGTGGGCCTAGGATACGTTTGGCTCCGGCAAAGTCTTCCATTAGCAAATGGATTCGTCAGGCTCTTATTGGGGCCTATTCTGCTAAGGGGACGGTTCCCCCTTTTCGTATTACTGCTCTTTCTCCTCGTGCTGTTGGAGCGTCTTGGGCTCCAGGCACCAGGCTTCTGTTGAACAAGTTTGTAGGGTGCTACTTGGTCTTCTGTTCACACCTTTTCCAAGTTTTTACATGGTTGATGTGCGGGCTTCAGCGGATGCTGTGTTTGGCCGCAAAGTTCTGCAGGCTGCAGTGGTGTGAGTTATGCATTGCTGCCTTGTTGGATACCCACCCTTTGTGGACACTGCTTTTGGATGTCCCAGTCGTAATTATTAAAGTGGAAGCGGGGTGTGTGACATACTTAGAACAATACCATTTTGTGAATACTCACCTGTAAAATGGGTATTATAAGTATGTCACACACCCCGCTTCACCCGCCCTTTTTGGTATCCTGGATCTTTTATATGGTGAAGCTTTGTTTCCATTTTGAGGGTTACCGTTGGATTGTTCCTGGTACCTTGTCTTTACTGCTGTTTGAAAACTGGGATATGGGTGGGAGGTCCCAGGTATTTATGGACTGGGAGGGGCTTGTTTTTTTCAAGACTTTCAAGTCGCCACCTGCAGGTGGGTTTACCCAAGCGTAATTATTAAAATGGAAGCTGGGTGTGTGACATACTTATAATACCCATTTTACAGGTGAGTATTCACAAAATGGTATTTTTTTTTAATGTTCGTTCATGATGTGTATGTGTCTGCTTTTCGCTCTGTATGTTGTCACGAGGAGGCATGTCCCCACATGTACTTCAAGAAAGTAAAATATGTTCATTTTTATTTTTCAAGCTCTGGACCCAAATATGGCGGCGGATCAATGCGTGGAAAGATGGGAATACCACACGGTGTGAAGCTGAGGTTGGTAAAAGTATTTATTAGCGTAGAGACAAACCTTTGAATGCTCTTGTAAATCCATTAATTGTATGTCTCTTGGGTTTTAGGCGTAGGTCAAAGAGCAAAAGTCCCCCAAAAAAAGAGAAAAGCCCTGTGAGGTATGTGCCTTTTACTCCTGAAATGTTTGTATAGAATATAATTTCTCCTTACATTTTTTTACTTTCATAGACCATTTCATGTCTTGGCATTATGTCCTTTGGATAGCACTTCTACATTTTAGACCACAGTCAGTTGGACAAGGTTCCAGTTGCTAATTGTGTATTTAATTTTTTTTTTTTTAGGGAACCAATTGATAATCTAACCCCAGAAGAACGGGATGCACGTACTGTGTTTTGCATGCAGCTTGCAGCCAGAATCCGACCAAGAGATCTTGAAGAGTTTTTCTCCACTGTAGGCAAGGTAGGCTGAAGTGGTCTTTGTGTTAGTGTTTTTACTTTCTGTAATTTACAGCTAAAAATGTAGTAACATTTTGTGTGATTTTCGTCCTTTTAAAGGTCCGTGATGTGAGGATGATTTCAGATAGGAATTCCAGGCGCTCCAAGGGCATTGCTTATGTGGAATTTGTTGATGTCAGTTCGGTACCTCTAGCTATTGGTTTGACAGGACAGAGAGTATTGGGTGTTCCTATCATAGTGCAAGCTTCTCAGGTATGTTTTGTCAAATGTTATCTTCTCATTTGGTGGTATTTAATGAATGCCAAAGCGTTAACATTGCAACGTTCAAGTTGATGACAATGCAGCATATGACTCATAATATAATACAGGGGTCCCCAACCTTAACACAAGAGCCAAATTTAACACTGAGATGCTCTGTAGCCACATTAGAACATTAAAACCATATATGCTTCTAGAACAGGTAACGGTTTCAAATAATGCTGCAGCATAGTCAATGACACCAGACTTGACAATGGCGTGTGCAAGTTGATCCACATGGTTCATAATATACTTTCCACAAACAAGCGTTTCCCCCAGCCTCAAATAGGTTAATGGCAGAATTGGGTAGACGGGAAAGTATTTTGGAGTGCCCATCTTTCCCCAGCTTCCAGGAACATGACACAAGTTTCAGGAAGCAGGTAAACAGAGTTTAGTGTTGGGAGCTGCTTAAACAAGTAAACCAGCATGTTTCTTGCTTGCCTGAAATTACACTAACCCCATGCGTGCTATCGACAATCGGCTACAGGTTGGAGACCCCTTTTTCAATGTATGGTTCTTTGTGCATACAAACAAAAGTTTTTGTACTTCATTCTCAAAAGCCTTAGTTTAGAAACTAAATTTTGTAACAGGCCAGTAGTTTTTATTTTAATGCGAATGTTTTCTTCCTTTCTCTACAGGCAGAAAAGAACAGAGCTGCTGCCATGGCCAATAATTTACAGAAGGGCAGTGCTGGGCCAATGAGGTTGTATGTTGGATCCCTGCACTTTAACATAACAGAAGAGATGCTGCGAGGAATATTTGAGCCATTTGGCAGAGTAAGAATACACAATTATTCATGCTTTAAATAGATCATGTGTTTTTTTTTTTCTTCTTTGTTTTTGTGAGACTTATCTTTTTCCTTTCTCTCCTTAGATTGAAAGCATTCAACTTATGATGGATAGCGAAACTGGACGCTCTAAGGGTTATGGCTTTATAACTGTAAGTTTCAGATCAATCCTACGATAGTAGCGGTCAAGGGGAAGTGTAATAAATACTTTCGTGTCCAGGGCTAGGTTACCCCGGGGATCCTTTATAGGCTCAGTCCTGTAACCACACCACTTAATACTTGTAAATTCTAATGTTTATTTAGTGCCAATAAAAACAGTTAATGTAGACAGCTAATTGTACATCGATAGTTCTATCTGTTGTCATACATCAAATTACAGCTTTGGATCATCATATATTAAAATCATTACAATACATTCATATTATTGTAACGGGCAGACATGTATCATGTTTCAGCAACTCTGGCTTTTTCAATGCCCTATCATGTGACAAAACAGACAGATAAATCAGTGTTAGTAACATGATTAGTGTATTAGTGTTTAGATAATTGCATTATTGAACATATTGAGATAGACCAAAATAGTACCTGGTTCTGATGATTCCAAATATTGGAGACATAAATTGCTGTGCACATTCAAACATTCCACAAAGTGAGCCGGTGGTATGCACTCTCCTGTTAATAAAGCTTGTTTCAATTAGTTTCCATGTATTTTCTATATGGGCAATATCCTTGTTCAAATTGTTCACCCATACCTTAATTGGTGTCTCTCTCTTTGCAGTTCACAGATTCTGAATGTGCCAAAAAAGCTCTAGAGCAGCTCAACGGCTTTGAGCTTGCTGGACGTCCCATGAAAGTTGGCCATGTGACAGAGCGCACAGATGCCTCAAACGCCAGTTCATTCTTGGACAGTGATGAGCTTGAGAGGACAGGGATAGACTTGGGAACCACTGGTAGACTTCAGCTTATGGCAAGGCTTGCTGAAGGTGGGAGCGTAGTAAAATATAGCCATGTCTTGGTTTTGTGCATGGAGATATTGGACTGTTTATGGTAACTTTATTAATGTTCCCTTTGCAGGTACTGGTTTGCAGATTCCTCCTGCTGCTCAACAAGCTTTACAGATGAGTGGATCAATAGCATTTGGAGCTGTAGCCGGTGAGTCCATCATTTACATCTAGAAAAATTATTTCATTTACATCTAATAAAATTGATGGGAAATGTGATTAATAAAAAACGTGCTCAAACTTTAAAATGCTGCGATCTGTGCATCCTTTTGAAGTTTAGTTTTAATCTTTCTTTTGTCATTTACAGATCTCCAGACACGAATTTCACAGCAAAGTGAAGGTTTGTACATATTTTGCTTTGGAATATGACTGTTCTATTTTAATGTTGATATTTTAGTGTACACAGAGCCTGGTCCTACAAGAACAAACAAGGAACCATGTGTTCCCAGATGAACACCCATTTAATTCTAAGCCAAAGAAACACAATGCACAAATTTGGGAGTACCTCCTCCACAGCGTCGCTCTGTGCACAATTATTAGTTGTATTTTGAGGACTACATTGCGGTCAGTCCAAAATGTTGATAAACCTTAAAGTGAACCAACATCCAGGGGGATCTATAAGATTCCCGGGCCGATCAGATCCCTCCCCGCGGAGCTTCCAAATTTGGGATGTCCCGCCGGGTGAAACCCCCCAGGAAGCCCAGAAACCTTACCTTAACCCCGTTCCAACGGTGCATGTGCGGGCCGCGGGCGCGTCTCGTGCTTCCCTCTAGCAGGGCGGCCGTTTGTGAATGGTCGGCACGGGCGCGCTCCCTGTTAGAGGGAAGCACGAGACGCGGCCTCCAGCGCTCAGAGCCGCTGTGGTTGGACGCCGCTTGTACGTGCATACCACAGCGGCTCTGATTGGACGAGCGCCCGCGTAGGAGTGAGGTGAGTGTTTTCGGGGTTTCACACTGCGGGGTGCCCCACCGAAGTGGACCAAAACCCAGGATAGTGAAAATCCTGGGTGTTGGTCCACTTTAAACCCAAATATTTAAGAGAAGTGAAGAGTATATGTGCGTAATAATTTGGCAATGAGAATAAATGAAACTCAAAATTTACAGATTAGTATTTGACATTTCCCCCCAAAATATCAGTGACCAATATAGCCATTAACAGTCTTAAGCCTTCCCTTCTATGGACTCATGCCAGTTATATGTTTTTGCAGCAGCCACCATAGCCTCCCCGACACTGTTCAAAGAAGTCTACTGACTTTTCCGTAAATCTCCCTACAACTTCTCAATAGGGATTAAGTCAGGTGAGGATGGGGGTCATGGAGGCCTTGTCTGGCTACCCTTGTAGTGAAGTACTTGCTTGTGATGGAGCCTTGCATAAAAATCATGTTAGGATTTTTTTTTCCCTATACCGTTGCTTGAAGAAAGTGTCTTCTGAGAACTATCTTAGTGAAACTAGGCAAAGGGTAATTGTTACACCACTGTGTCAGGCAACATTTGTCACTGTTCTAAGCTGTTTTTCATTTTTAAATTGAAGCAGAAATGGCTGAGATATTGAGGTTTACAGGTTCAGGCAATGGCATTCTTTTTCATCTCGTCCCCCAATCAGCTCAGCAGAGCGGGACAGGATTGCTGGTCCCTCCTCCAGAATAATCACATTGCAGTCATCGCAGAAAGTGAATTATTATGCAGCATCACAGATCCAATGGCCACGCCCACTTTTTTTTAAAAAAAGGAAGCGACTCATAAGCTGATCCTGTAAATCACTGTCTCAGCCATTTTTTCTTCAATTTTAAAATGGAAAATAGTTTAGGACGATGCAAAATGTAGCCAGATGCAATGGTGCAACAATTACCTCTGCCTGCAGTAGCACTTTAAATATGAAATAATACCATGTTTAAATATCTTTAATACCAGTCAATAGCAATTCCCCACCTCCATGTTGCTAGCTTCTTAGTTGAGGTGGAGCTCTGTACCCCACTGATCCAGCAATGGACCCATCCATTTGGTCTCTCTCGAGTCATTCTCATTTCAACTCTAAAACAATCTGGAAAATCTGTCTTCAGATATTGCTTGGCCCGGTCTTGACTTTCCATCTTGTCCTATATAGTGGTGGTCAGGTTTTAGGCTTGTACCTTGTACTTCTGGACACTTCGGAGAGGTTGCAGTTCTGGTTTATGACAGCACTGGAGGATAATGGCTTCCTGGCCGCTTTACATTGATTCCTCTCAAATCTTTGGAAGTTAATTTGCATTTTTTCTCTTTCTTGCAACCCTGTTGACCTTTTGCTACAGGTTTGACATTTGATGGTTTTCTAGTCGCACCCCAGTATGTTGACTTTTTTTTTTTAAAGTGGACCGACACCCTCCCATGATCGGTCCAGGAATCTATAAGATTCCGGGACCGATCAGACCCCTGACTGCGGGGCACCCACTCTTACAGGGCGCGCGGGAGGCTGCGGCGGGCGCGCTCTCTTGTCCGTCGGCGGGGATTGGCAGCGACGGTCACGTGGGAGCGAGGAGAGGTGAGTTTTTCGGGGTTTCTGGGGGGTTTCACACTGATCGGGGTGCCCCGCCGAAGTGGACCAAAATCCTGGGTGTTGGTCCACTTTAAAACTACTGGCTAGTTTTGCCTAAGGAAAAGCAGCTGCCATTTTATTCTGCACATCTTTCATAGATTCTGGGTGATCTTAGGCCACATAATCGCCCATTAAACCAATGCACCTACCCTGATATACTGCACTCCAGTAAGAGTTGAAGTTGATACAGTTTGGAGTTTGCAAAGTAAAATGCATAAAGATGATATGGTCAATACTCACTTGCCTGGTCTAAAAAAAATGTAAATAGTAGTTAAGAAGCTCAACTAGAATTTCCTGCAGGTTCATATTGATACTTTCCAGTTGCCCTGCACTCTAGAGTAACCAAATGCATTCTTTCCTTTTTAACACAGCTCTTGCTGCAGCTGCTGCTGCTGCTTCTGCCGCTGCCATCTCATTGACTGCAAGCACATTACCCGTTCCAGCAACAACTCAGCCACTTGCTACACAGTGCTTCCAGTTGTCTAATATGTTCAACCCTCAGACGTAAGTATATTAAATGCTTTTATACTTCTAAGCTTTCGTATTGCCTAAAGCAGACCTAGACCGCCAGTGGAGGCCCTGCATTGGCTTTTTGTTAATTAAAATGTCTCTTTGAAATTAGCATGGTTTTAAACGATTTTACAATTGTATTATGTAGAGAAGATGAGCCGGGCTGGGACCAAGAAATAAAGGACGATGTCATAGAAGAATGCAACAAACACGGAGGAGTCGTTCACATTTATGTTGACAAGAGTTCACCACAGGTAAGTGTTTATATTTGCCAGAAGTTAGTCTTTGTTCTCGTAATGATGCTTTTTTTAAATCCTTTAATGTGGCTAAAGCAGAGAATGGATTCCTATTATTTACCCTTTGTATGTTTACTACTTTTAAAGTGAAACTAAACCTGGGATTTTCACCATCCTGGGGTTTAATCTTTGCTCTGGGGCCATTTTGATTTGGGATGCCCCGCTAAGTGTAACCTCCCGATTTGGAAGGCCAGTGGCATTTAGGCTCCAGGGCTGGCCACCCGGGGATTTTCCTTTAAAGAGGAACATCGGAGGAACATCCTCTGGTTTTACCTTTGGGCACTATTCACTCACTTGTCGGGGGATCCATTCTCTGGGTCCCTCGGATTCCAGATGACCTTCCAACGGGCAGCACCATCTTGCATCCCATCAGGAACTGCGTGCGCCCCCCCTGATCCCGTGCCCATGAATGACACTGATTCAGGGTGTTTTTGTATACTTGTTGACTTCTTCCCCTTTTCGGGCTAAGGGGCTGGGGTTATTTTCATAACATACTCTCCTCTGCCTCAAGCATAGAAGGTAACAAACTTGTAAGCAAGAGTAGCGTACCATGTAATGGCTCTGCTGTGGAAGCAGAGGAGAAGGCAACACTGAACCTATGCCATCCCATCAATCGCTACAATAAGTTGAGTTGTCAATTAATGTGGTCAACAGGCACAGTGACCATGAAGGGCATTATTTACCACAGCAAATCTTTTCCTGGTGTACAGCACAGCTTGCTTCATTTCAATTCTTCCCATTTTGGTAATCCGCCACAAGGTGGCGCAGTTGACTGCAGAAAAAGAATAAAGGGGGGTGGGAGTAGCTCAATCACTATTTATACAAAATTATTATTATTATTCAGGGCCTGGGAACTAATTTACCGCCCAGTTTAACCCTCTCATCTAAATATCAAGCAACAAACATGTCTAGCTGTGTGGAAAGACAGAGATTTGGTTGCATATATCTGCAGATACATGTGGAAGCCACACCGCCCCGACAAGGCACTCTGCAGAAAGACTTGTAGCTCCTCCCGGCCCATAAAAAGGGCAGGAATTACCCCGGGCGCGCTCTCAGGCGGCAGTACTGCTGCGCCCCGCGGGCGCCACTTCGCTGCGGGCACGCTGCGCTCGTTGGCGTGGGTCACATCGGGGGGGGGGGGGGGAGTCTTCCAGAGTCTCGGGGTATAGCGACGCCATCTTTATAAATGCCTTGTTGGCCCGTGCGCGACAGACCCCTACTTAACGCGGTCCGTAAGTGCCCTCGCGGGCAGCTTTATATCTTTCCCTTTTGTTACTTGTCTGCTTATGTCTTTCAGGCGGGGGGAACCCTTTTGGCTTCTCCCGGCCCTGTATTAGTATATAACTTGTAGGCCTTGTTAATACTCCCACTTCCCTAGCGAGTTATTGGGGCATCCGGGTTTGCTATATAGCGTTATTCCCTATCGGCATATAGCGCAGCTATAATCACCATATGGAGGCATCTCAGGATAATGTAACCGGGGTCCCTTCGGGACAAGACCGGCTGTGTGTAGCGTGTGGGCAGCCTCATGCTGACGCTGACAAGGCGCGGGTCTGTGTACCCTGTGCTGAGCAGGTGCTTGCATTGCAATCTGGCCTGCCAGTGGCTGCACCTCTTTTCACTTCACCTACTCCCCCAAGCTTAAATCTCACGCCTGCTGAGTTGCATACAAGTGGGGATTCTCAGCCTGATATGTCTTCTAGACTGGCTACTGAAGTCCTTAGCGTGTAAGGCCCCTGCTAAGAAGCGGCACTTGACGCCTAATGTCACTGTTTTCCCTATGGGAACTGAGGAGTTTAGGAATCTTTGTGACTATACCCCGTCTAATGAAGGGGAGCTCTTTTCTGATTCAGGCTCATCTGATGAGAGACCAAGGGGTCATGACGATTCTGGCTCTGACCCCTGGGCCCCGGATGACACTGACAGATTGACCCAGATTTTTGCGGTTCTGTCCATCTCTCTCCCTGTTGCGGCTCCCAGGCAAAGAGGGGAGCTTTTCCATACAGCAAGATCACGTTTGGAATTTCCCGAGCAGGCACATTTCCATGACCTTGTGCTCAAGGAATGGGAGCGCCCCAGTACACTTCCCTGGGTTCCAAAGAGTTGGGATAGGAAGTATCCCTTTCCTGCTGAGGTGGTTAAACGTTGGTCATCATGGACACTGCTCTTGATGTCCCAAATGTGAAGAATTGAAATGAAGCAAGCCGTGCTGTACACCAGGAAAAATACAAATCTGTGATTTACTCACCTGTAGAATTGTTTTTACGGTGTACAGCACAGCTTGCTTCATCCCTCTCTTGTTATTGTTGTCCTCTTTTGCCTTGTTATGGTGATTTTATTGAGAGAATTATTTTAGTGGGGCGGTGTTCTTTTTAACATGGTCTTGCCTCCCGGCTTCTTGCATTACTGCTTTTCAAACACTGGGGTCTCTGGGTAAATCCTGCCCTTTTTATGGGCCGGGAGGAGCCACAAGTCTTTCTGCAGTCAGCTGCGCCACCTTGTGGCGGATTACCCAAATGTGAAGAATTGAAATGAAGCAAGCCGTGCTGTACACCGTAAAAACAATTCTACAGGTGCGTAATCACAGAATTGTATTATTATTCTACAGATGTTGCAACTGCAGGTTTAATTGACTTTCTATGAATGTCACAGATTTTCTTTGTTTATAATTGCTTCTATTAAACATCAATCATTTTCTCTCGCAGGGAAATGTTTATGTGAAATGTCCAACCATAGCAGCTGCATCAGCAGCAGTTAATGCATTGCATGGACGGTGGTTTGCTGGTAAGTTTTTTTTTTTTTTTTTATTTTATTTTTTTTTTCATCTGTTTTATGTGATTTTTGTCATACTAATGTTGTCATCTTATCATTCACAGGCAAGATGATCACTGCTGCTTATGTTCCCCTTCCAACCTACCATAGCCTCTTCCCAGACTCCATGACTTCTACTCAGCTTTTGTTTCCTGTTCGTCGATGAACCTGACTGCAGCCGATTCTGTGTACATAGCTTTTTTGTTTCAGTTTTGAAAGAGGAGAGTGTGTGCTGTCAGTTGTCTTTTATTTAGCACCAGATGACAAGGAATGGATCTAACCTTATGTGTAAATGCTGACCAGCATTCAATCCATTCAATTGCTGTGCTGCCTTACATGCCAAGAACTAGCCCAGATAATTGTAAGGAATCTAGGGGGGGAGGGGGCGGGGTTGGGAAATGAAACGCCTGAGATGTAAAGATTACACATCAGGACCTCTGTTACAGAATGTTGATGAGCTTAGCAATGGAATTTGTTTTCACCAAAATGTAGAAGATCTGGAAGAAGCAGGGAAATATGTAACTGTAGTTTCTAAGTCTCGGATATTTACATTACCGTATCTGTGAATTTATTTTGTACATAGTGTCATGGTGTTTCTTACATACCAAACAAAATCTCAGGTGTGTTTCCAGGAGCATTTTTTTTAAATCTTGAAAGACAAGTTGTCGAGCCAGATAGCTGCCTGGAAATGCAGTGATCTTTTGTCTGGTCGCATATAATCTTTTTGCTCTTTAAGCTCTGTGAGCTCTGAAATTATATATTTTTTTGTTAATTTTAGTGTGTTTGAAAGACAGCTTGATATTTCTATCCAACAACTTTCATATTTCAACTATCTTTGTAAAGAAGCGCTCAAAAATAAAATGATTTGAAAAAAACTGTTGCCATTGGTTATCTTGACCCAAAAGACCTTGAAAACTGTGACTAAAGAAGAGCAAAACAATGCATTTTAAGTAATACTTTATAGTGCTTTTGGGGATCAAATGTCTAATGAAAAATGTGCATAAACATTCTGAATGGGGGAGGTGATATACATGGATCCTATTTGCAAGTTAGACTTTTGCAAAGAAGCTTTGTTGGAACCCAACACAAGTATGGTAGGGTGTCGGTCAGTCTACATCATAAGGCTGTGGGTCCATTACAGTTTGGTAAGAATAGACATAGGGAAAGCAAAGATTACAAAAAAAAAGCTGTCTTACAAAACACTGCAAGAGAGCTCTATAAACTGGTCTCTGCATATATAAGCTAAGCAGCTTATCAACCGGCTTATTCTAAGTATGTCACACACTCCGCTTCAAAACATTCATTACATGTGGGTATACTGACCTGTAGATGGCGATCTTGCAGAGATGTCAATAAAAAATGTAAGACCCTCCTGGTCCATAAATACCTTGGACCTCCCACTCATTCCCCAGTCTTTCATTTCTGCAGACGGCGAGCAAGTCAGAAGATGGATGTCTCCTCCTTGCAGGTAGCTGGGGTGACTCCCGGCCCCTCTATTTGATCTATTTCTGCCCGGATTCCCTTTTGATTTGATTTGCCTCCCAGCCTAGGCTGCTGGTCCGGGCAAGGGTAGATGGCACCCTAGGTGTTCCAGGTGGACCATTGTTTCTATTAAAGGGGGTTCTCCCGGTCCTGGGGTCCCTGGTTAAATTTGGGGCCTGTAAATTCCTCCCACTTGGGACTTAAGGGGCATCACGGGTAGCATTTACTGCATAATTCCCTCTGGGCATTGTGCCTAATTTTAAAAAAATCACCATATGGAGGCTTCCCCGGATACTGGGCTTGTGCCCTACTCGGGGCAATCCAGGCTGTGTTTGGGGTGTGGGGTATCCTTTTCGGGGGATGATGTATTACTTTGTGTACCCTGTGCGCAGCTGACTATTACGCGGCAGTCCGGATCTCAGGCGTCTGGTTCTGCTCCGCCAGTCTCTTCTCCTTCTCCCCCTCGCTTGATACGTACCCCATGTGATGTGGTCATGGGTGGGGAGTCGCAATCTGAGGTGTGTGCCAGATTGGCCAATCTTGAAAAATTGTTTTCCAGTGCTGTTGCCAAAAAGGCGAAAAGAGAATTTGTATACAGCCACACAGGCTTTTGATTTGGATGAGTTTGACTCTCTGGATTGGTCTGATTGCTCCCCGCTTGAGAAAGGGGAGCTGTTTGAGGACACAAACGAAAAGGTTCAAATGAGCCCGCAATATACGACCCTACCTAACGATGAAATACTTGGGAAAAAAAAAAATTTTTTTTTTTAATTACCAATAATGACGACGCCTGGAAAAACCCAAGAGACCTACACAGAATTGCCTGGTATGATACCGGGCTCAATGCCTAATGCAACAACAAAAAATGGGGGTTATTGGGTACCCCCCCAAAAAAAACAGCAACAGAGCTCCGGTTAGCTACACCCCGCCACAAAGAAAAGGCTTAGAGTAAAATACATCAAACATTATAATTTATTAATACATAATAAATATGGATTTTGGACATCAAAATACATAAGAATGGACACATCAACAAAAAAATTTCATAATGACACATGTAAAGACAACATGTACAGACAATATAAATATACAAGTAGTGTATTTTGGATTTTGATGTCCAAAATCCGTATTTATTATGTATTAATAAATTATAATGCTAGAGTAAAATACATCAATCTAAGCCTTTTCTTTGTGGCGGGGTGTAGCTAACCGGAGCTCTGTTGCTGTTTTTTTTGGGGGGTACCCAATAACCCCCGTTTTTTTGTTGAGCTGTTTGAGGAGTCGGAGGGGTCCGATCAGCAGTTTGTTGGTGCTGATACCGAGCAGGGTCAGGGGGATTCTTTGGATACCTCTAAGGTCCTGGCTCATATGTTTGAGGTCCTGGCTATTTCTTTGTTTCTTTTGAGGTGACCAAGCCGCGCTTGGAATTTCTTTATCAAAAGCATTTTGATGGCATTATTAAGAAATGGGAGAGGCCTACTCTGCTTCCGGGTGTTCCTCCGGGTTGGGACAAAAAATATCCCTTTCCGGTGGACGCGGTGAAGCACTGGTCGTCCCCTCCCGGATGGATGCTCCTGTTTTGGGGTTGTCCAGCACCTCAATCCTGCATTCTCCGGACTGCACTACTCAAGGATGGTGAGGATAAACGCATTGACCAGATGGCTTGTCATGGTTTTGCCAGTGTTGGGCCTTGCGGCCGGTTTGTGCTTCGGCGCTTTTATTGGTAGCTGCCAGGTCGGTTGTTAGAGGACTGTTGACCTCTTCCGGGCTTGACCCGGCTAGTGAAGAGTTTACCGCCCTTAAGC
The DNA here is from genome assembly GCA_027917425.1 of Gastrophryne carolinensis. Classification (NCBI taxonomy): domain Eukaryota; kingdom Metazoa; phylum Chordata; class Amphibia; order Anura; family Microhylidae; genus Gastrophryne; species Gastrophryne carolinensis. The sequence continues at coordinate 11,782,893 of CM051243.1, forward strand.
AATGTGAGTTTTTGTCTTTTGTGCTGACCGCCTTGGATGTCACATTGGTGATGTGTAGCAGAACTTCGGCCTTGCGTGTGGCTATCCAGCGGTCAGTTTGGTTACGCCAGTGGGCGGCTGATTTTGTGTCAAAAAAGTCGCTTACAGGCCTTCCCTTTGTGGGGTTGCGGCTCTTTGGAGAAATTGGATTCGGTTGCAAAGGGAGGTAAGTTACCTCAGCGTAAGAAGCAGTGTTGCCCCTTTCGGGGGGCAGCTTCCTTCACTCATTCCTTTCGTGGGAGAGTTGGCAGGGGATCGGCTTTTTCCTCATCCAGAGGTGATTCCTGGAACAGGGGCAGGGGTCCCATCCAGGACACAGTTGGGGCTCCAAGCCTAAAGCCGCTGCCAAGCCGGCTCAGCAATGAGGGGGCGCCCTCACCCTTGCGGGTGGGGGGACGGCTGCAACTCTTCTCCCGGGTCTGGGTCCAAGAGGTCTCGGACACATGGATTCGGGAAGTGGTGTCTTCCTTGTTTATGCAACATGGTCTGGATTTGGGTTTCCAGCTTAGTACATTGAAAGGGCAGGTTTCTGGAGGGGGGCGTGTCCCGGCATGAATCTGGAAGGACGTGGGTGATCCCTCTCCTACCACCCAGCCCCAAATTACCCCACTTACCGGGCGATCTGACTGTCCAGAGGACAGAAGAAGCACAGGGGGAGAGGAGATGGCGGTGGGGCGCCATCAAAGCGGCGTCCCCCAGAAAAAGCGAGGAGAAGTGAGGCGGAGGTGATCAAGATGGCGGCGGAAGCGGCGCTTCACTGGCGAGGTGAGGAGGAAGAGGAGAGTGCCACGTCTTCACCCTGTGACATCTCCGGCGAGGACAGCGCGATGGAGGAGGTGCAGCGCCCCAGAGAGCGGTGTGGAGAGGAGCCGCAGGCGAGAGCTGGCGGGGCCGGAGCGGTGACACACAGGTGGGTGGACCAAGATGGCGTCCGCCACCCACCAGACCGCGCCTGCCGAGGACTCTGTCGGAGGGAGAAGACTGCAGGGTGAGTGGTGCGGGTGAACCCGGGGCCCGGTGCGGAGGTGGAGGGAAAGGACAGGGAACAGACACACACCCAGAAGCAGCGGTGCGGGGGAGTAGCAAGATGGCGGCCGTCCTCTCCCCTGCTGCAGAGGAGACAGCCGGAGACAGAAGCAGCGCTGCTGGCAAGCGCTTAAAGGCGCAGGAGGACACACTGACTAATAAGGATGAAAGACAGCCCCAACACCCAGAGGAGGGGGAGAGAGGGGAGGACAGTGGGGGACTTACCCTGCAGCCAGAACAGATGAGCTACCTGACGGGCAAACAGCAGACAGAGCACCCGAAAGCAGGAGTCTGTAGAAAGCCCCAGAGCCACACACTTGGCCCTAAGGAATTGGGGGTGACGTGCTCTCCTATAGGGGGCCGGGTTCAAGACACCAGAATCCGGTGCAGCACCGTGACACACCTGGGCAGATTTGCCTTCAGGCCGAGACCGGAGGCGGGTCCGGAGTATCCCTCACATCCTCCCCAGCGATATACAGGGCTGGCGCATGATGCCCAGCCGGCAGCCCCCACTCAGAACCAGATGAGAACCAGCCCGGAAACAAAAGGTGGACAGTTGGCTGGGGGGAACGTGGGGGCCCTGTTGAGGTCCCCGATGTCCCCACTCCAATCCTCCCTGGAGAGAACCCCAACCGCTCAAAGAGGTAGCCCAGTTATGTCGCCGGCGGCCCCTCTAGAGACCTCAGCGCTTGCCTTGGGAGCCCCTGACGACTGGGGTACAGATATTCAAGTTGAAATCCCCTCGGAGGAGAGGCTCCAGGACCGGCAGATTCAGATGGAAACTATCTCTCTGTTGAGAGGCATAACGTCGAAATCAGAGATTGAAAATTTAATCGCAAAATATGAAGCGAAACACAGGCGGGGAAATAGCAGCAGTTTGTCAGGAAGTTGCCCAGGTCTCGTCCAGGTCCTGGAGGCAGAGGGCCCAACCTACGATAGCCGACTACGGGCGCTTGAAGCTAGATGTGACTCCCAAGACGCCATAATTAGGTCCTGCCACCTGCACCTTGACGACCAAGAAAATCGCAGCAGAAGAAACAACCTAAGGATTACGGGTATCCCGGAGCTGGAAGGTTCGGAAGATGTTAAAGCGATTGTCACCACCATATTTAATGAAGTGCTGGAAAGGGATCCCTCCACTCCCATCGAACTTGACAGAACACATAGGGCGCTTGGTCCCAGAAGCGAGAACCCAGCCTACCCAAGGGATATAGTTTGTAGGGTGCATCTTTTCACTCTGAAGGAGGAAATCCTTAGGAAAGCGTGGAATAAGAGCCCTATCAAATTCAAAGGAGCAACAATTCAAATACTACAGGATTTGTCCAAAAGGACTCTCCAAATGCGCAAAATGAGGCCACTGCTCGAGATCATCATCAACAAGGGTGCCTCATACAGATGGGGGTTTCCTTTCCATCTGCTCGTCAAGAACGCTAAAGGAACATTCCTTCTAAAGACGCACCAGGACCTGAGGGATCTGTTTGGGTTCTTGGAATGAGCCCCAATTAGCATCCCAGATTGGCTGGACCCTCATGTGCACCAGTTCCCGGAGCGTCCGCCGAGAAGGAGAAACCCGGGACAGAGAAGCTACAGAGACCTTAAGCGCCTCAGGGGCTCGACCCAGGGGACACCTGGTGAAGTTCGAGCGCCTTCCCGTTACGACGGACTCTCGGCTAGCGAATCTAAAATATCCCGGAGTCATGGGCGGCTGCCTCCCCCCTCCCCCTCGGTCTCCCCGTCTGAGGTGGGGGAGGGGACGTTGAATAGCCGATAATTGAAGATCTAGCTGCTGCCAGCTCCCCTGAAGTCAGGGATGTGGGACGTCGCAACTGCCCCACGCAAGAAACCCGTTGCCTGTTTTCTCTGTGCTGTTCTAGTTTGTTATAGTTGTTTTACTTGTTTTGACAGTTACCGACATGTGTTCTGGAATGTTTGATTTAATAGGTGAGCTGGAGCCATGCACGAGAGGGACTTTGCCCCTCAGGTAGGACTCTTGAGCATGCCTGATAGGTTGAATTAAAGTGTAAGTATGGGCTGGGTGAGGAACTGCGGAGATCCTAGTAGTGCCTCCCGGTCTACGTTGGATGCAGTACTCCCCGATAGGTTAGTCTCTCGGACACTTGTGTCCTAGTAGACTGAATTTACCCCATCTGAGGGGAATCTTAGTTATTGTTGTTAAGGCCTTCCCCCACACAGGTCTTATATTCCCTCCCCCCTTCTGACCACACCCACAATTTAACCGTCTCTTCCCTGGGTCCTTCTGCCCTTCCCCAGGGGGCGGGGTCTTCTGGGCATCTATCGCACGATATCGGGTCACAGGTGCTACCCAGAGTGAACACACTCATGGCGGAAGTCCGGATAGTCTCCCTCAACACTAAGGGGCTCAACAGCCCTGAAAAAAGATCGCTTATCTTAAGGAATCTCAGAGGTTTAAAGGCCCAAGTAGCCTTTTTACAGGAAACCCACTTCAGGATTGGCAAGTTCGCCCCATCTTGGCAACAAATTCTACACAAGGGCCTACCATAGCTACTCCACAGACTCCAGATCAAGGGGAGTTAGCATACTCCTGACCGCCTCTCTCCCTTGGGAGCTGGTGGATTATAAGGCGGATGATGAGGGAAGATGGCTTTTCCTCAAAAGGAAAGATAGCCTCATGTAGCTATACATTTGCCAATGTGTCGAACGCGAATCAGGGAGCCTTCCTGGAGTCGGTTCTTGAAGCTTTGTCCTCCAAGGACGGAGAGCTGGTCCTGGGAGGGGACTTTAATTTTGCCCTGGACCCCCTCCTGGATACCTCCAGGGGAAGTCCACACGAATCCTATGCGAAACTCAAAAAGCTAAAGAAAACCCTAGCACTCTATAAACTGGTTGATCCGTGGAGAATTCTCCACCCTAACGAGCGTGATTACACCTTCTACTCCGTCCTCATGGGTCATATTCGAGGATTGATTGGTTCCTGGTGCCCCACGCCTCTCTGTGCGGGATTACTGACGCCACCATTGGCAATATTACGGTCTCTGACCATGCCCCGGTTTCTTTAACAGTTACTTGCCCCACCCAAATTCCGAAGAGCTGGTCCTGGAGGCTAAATATGTCCCTACTTGAGGACCAAAACATTCTGGAGGAAATACAGACAGAAATTAAATTTTATTTTTCATCTTAACTCCTCCCCGGAAATTAGCCCTGGGACTTTATGGGAGGCACACAAATGTGTTATCAAGGGCATCTTCATTAAAATAGGGTCTAGAATCAAAAAAGAGAAATCGAGGCAAATGTTGGACCTTCTTGCTGAAATCGGGATAGCGGAACGGAAGCATAAAGAGTCCCTGGCCGCGAAACATCTGTCCACCCTAACATCCCTACAATGTTGTGCTGCGATAGGGTTAAAGCCCAAGTCAGCAACTGCCGTAGAATTTACTACGAGTCAGGGGATAAGTGTGGCAGGCTGTTGGCCAAAGCACTGAGGGCAGAGCGGGCGAAAACTTATATCCCCAAAATAACCAAGTCAGATGGACAGGTGACACAATTATTTGGCGAAATAGGGGAAGCCTTCCGGAGGTTTTATGAATGTCTGTACAACCTCCCGGAGGATCAGGGGCAGAAGAATAGGGATCTCACAGAGAAATATATAGCGGACTCCGGGCTTCCTAGATTGCCGAGGGAGGGATTGGAGGCACCTATTTCAATGACTGAACTGCATAACGCTGTCATGTGTGCTGCAGGGGGTAAAGCCCCGGGCCCTGATGGCCTAAGTTTACCATATTATAAGAAATTCTTCCTTCTGTTGGCACCGAAACTTCTGAACGCGCTTAACTCGGTTGGGGATGGGGGGACTCTTCCCTTAGAGCTCATATTTCGGTCATCCCGAAGGAGGGCAAGGACCCAACCCAGTGTGCAAGTTATAGGCCGATATCCCTTCTGAACGCAGATCTGAAATTATTTACCAAGGTCCTGGCCTCCAGACTGGCTCCTCATCTCCATCACATCATACATTTAGACCAAGTGGGGTTCATGCCGCACAGGGAGGCCAGGGACAACACCATCAAAGTGTTGAACCTGGTTCATCTGGCACAGCGAAGTGGAGCCCCTGCCCTCCTGCTGGCAACGGATGCTGAAAAAGCTTTTGATCGGGTGAATTGGGAGTTCATGCTAGCCACGCTTAGACACATAGGGCTAGGCCCTAACGCCATGAGCTGGATCGGAAGCTTGTACTGTTCCCCGTCCGCTGCGGTCAGGGTTAATGGGGTTCTCCGACTCTTTTAGGATTACTAACGGCACAAGACAGGGATGCCCACTGTCTCCCCTCATTTTCATACTCACACTAGAACCCTTCCTGTGTAGGATCCGAGGTAACCCCGATATTAGGGATCTATCCCAGAACTCAAAGCAGTATAAGGTTGCAGCGTATGCTGACGATCTAATCTTTTGTGTGTCCTGCCCTGAAGTGTCTCTTCCCAATCTAATATCAGAATTGAAGCACTACGGAGCGTTATCCGGATATAAAATTAACTATCAAAAATCAGAGGCTCTTAATTTAAATATTCCCCATGAGAGGTTTGGCAAAATCCGAGATGCTTTCCCGTTCAAATGGGCCAGGGATAGCGCCACATATTTAGGGACAAAAATTGGGAATAACCTGTCCAAAATCTTTGATTTAAACTTCCCCCCGCTATTGAAGAAATTTGAGGAGGAAACAGCTAGGTGGGCCCAAGGTAAAATATCTTGGTTTGGCCGCTGTAATGCGACCAAAATGACCTTGCTCCCCCGGCTGCTTTATTTAATGCAGGCTCTCCCGGCGACGGTCCCACAAAAATATTTGCATAAAGTCAGAGAAGTATTCACCCACTTTGTATGGGGTGGAAAGAGGCCAAGGTTAAAGAGGGCACTGCTCACTTGGACAAAAGAGAATGGGGGAATGGGCTTCCCAGATCCCACCCTCTACCATGGGGCGGTCCACCGAACGGTGGACTGGTGCTTACATGGGAAGCACAAGCAATGGGTGGTGTTGGAGCAGGGGTTCGTAGAGGCCCCGATTGAAGGAATTACATGGTTGGCAGACGCGGACATCCCATTGGCTCTCAAACACCCCACAGTTGGAGCTACCATCAGAGCCAGTAGGTGATACTTTAGGCTTTCAGAGATCTCCCCCGGCCCCTCACCGATGCTCCCGATATTGGGTAACCCAAGTTTCCCCCCAGGTAATGAGGGATCTGTCTCGAGAGAGTGGAGGAAAGGAGGGATATTTAGGGCTGGACACTTTTGGGCGGAAATGGGCTGGTCTAATTTGGGAACACTTGCCCAATCTAGGGGCCTGACGGCCTGGTCGGGATGGCAGAGCACCCAGCTGGCCCACTTTCTCCACTCTCTTAAAGACTTTAGTAGGGGAATGAGGAAAACAACCCCCTTTGAAAACCTCTGTGCTAGTAGGGAGGCGGTTAAGCACACCCTATCATACATATATAGGCTGCTCATTACTCCACGGGAAGATGAATGACCCCCTTTCTTGAGGAAGTGGGAGGAGGACTTGGGTCTCATTTTTACCCCTGCGCAGAAGAGAAGGTTACTAGCCATGCCACATAAAACATCAATTTGTACCCGCTATCAAGAGTGTAATTACAAAATTATCTCGCGGTGGTACATAGTGCCAGCCGGAGTGAACAAATGGTCACCGGACACCTCAGATAGGTGCTGGAGATGCGAGGGGGCTAGAGGCGACCTGCTCCACATCTTCTGGTCCTGCCCGACACTGACCCATTTTTGGGAGGACGTCAGAGAGATCGCAGGCAGGGTGACGGGAGAGGCAATACCTCCCGACCCAGCCTCTTGTCTCCTGCACATGACTGGGCCCCCATTAAAAGCCTACAGGAAATTTCTGTTGTGTCATCTTCTCAATGCAGCTAAGATGTGCATTCCCCTTAAATGGAGATCCAGGGATCCTCCCTCGACGATGATGTGGATCCTAAAGGTAAATGAGCTGATGAGATTCGAAAGTGTGATATTATCTAGGGAGAATAGATTTGAGAGCTTTACGGTAACATGGTACGATTGGTTGCGATTTTCAGAGTCAGCGGAATGCAGGACCCTGTTGGGGGGCGCCTTAAACACTAAAGTTCCCGTCCCCCCCCCCCCCCCTATTTGTTAACCCTCAGTGAGACGTCACAGATTTGGAAAAACAATGCAAACACTAAGAATACTGCGATAGATTCTTTATTGATTAAAAGTTATAGATAGCGTGTGGACTATGGATCAACATTTTAGTAACTGTTGTACTTGTGGCTGTAAGAGTGTTTCACAAATGTATATTGTTATTACTCTTTTCTTTTCTGGAAAATATAAATAAAGAATTATAAAAAAGGGCAGGTTTCTGCCCTGGCGTTTTTTTGCTCTTCATCCTTTGGTTAAGACTTTTTTCCAGGGGGTTACACATGTGCGGCCTCCTAGGAAGCCTTTTCTCCCAGTTTGGGATTTGAATTTGATCCTTTCTGCTCTTTAGGGTCCTCCTTTTGAGCCTTTGCAGGATATTGCTCTTTCTTTGCTTACTCAGAAGGTTGTCTTTTTGGTTGCCATTACTTCGGTTCGGCGTGTCTCGGAGTTGGCGGCTTTGTCCATTCAGGCCCCGTACTTTGAGAGGCATCAGGACAAGGTTGTTTTCTGCTTCAAGCCAGATTTCCTTCCTAAGGAGGTTTCTGCCTTTCATCTTATTTAGGACATTGTTCTACCTTCCTTGTGTCCTAAGCCTAGCAATGACAAGGAGAGGGTCTTGCATTCCTTGGATGTGGTTCGCTGTGTGAAGTACTATTTGGTGACCACTTCTCCTTTTCGTAAGACTGACGCTTTTTTCGTGGTGCCCTCCGGGCCCAGGAAAGGTTTGGCGCCCGCCAAGTCTTCCATTAGTAAGTGGATTCGTCAGGCCATTGTTGGGGCCTATTCTGCCAAGGGGAAGGTTCCCCCTTTTCGTGTTACTGCTCATTCTACTCGTGCTGTTGGAGCGTCCTGGGCTTTTCAGCACCAGGCCTCTGTTGAACAAGTTTGTAAGGCTGCTACTTGGTCTTCTGTTCATACTTTTTCCAAGTTTTATAAGGTTGATGTACGGGCCTCAGCGGATGCTGTTTTTGGTCGCAAGGTTCTGCAAGCTGCAGTGGTTTAAAAGGTTTTTTTTGCCTTGTTTGGATCCCCACCCTTTATGGACACTGCTATTGGATGTCCCACATGTAATGAATGTTTTGAAGTGGGGTGTGACATACTTATAATAATACTATATTCTTAGTATACAGTACGTCCTGCTCCAGATAGAGTACTTACACTTGGGTTATCCTCTGCCAGATGGCGCTGCACTGCAGAGACATGTAAAAACAGGCTCCTCCCGGCCCCTCAAATACCCGGGGACCTCCCACAAATCCCCAGATTTCTCTGCAGTGCTTACTGCGAAGACATGAAATTATCACTCTCTCGCAGGTGAGCGGGGCTATTAGCCTGCGGCCCTGTTGGACTATTCCCACCTGTTCCTCGTGAGATGTGCCTCCCAGCCTGGGCTGCGCTGGTCAGGCTAGGCAGCACCATGCGTGCTTAAGGAGTGCTGTTCCCCGCCGCAGTCCCCCACCAAAGGGTAGGCGGTATAGGCTGATGGTGAGCCTTAATGGGATGCCCCTCCCGCATTATTGCCCATGCCCCGTGTAGCGGTGGGTCCTGTGCAGAGGGCCGCCATCCTCCCTCATTCTCCAGGTAGCCTTCGGGGGAAAAGGGGGGGGGGGGGGTGTGATAGCGTGTATTGTGTTTCGTGCATACGGCGTTTTGTCATTTTTCCTGTACCATTATATGTGGTGTCAGCCGCGCTGACTTGTCTTTTTTACTATGGCAAATGCCGCCGCGCGTCTCTTCCTTCATTTAGATGCTCCGCGCCGGGCGGCGGCGTTACCTCAGATGCTTATGCTTTCTCATTGGCTGCTTGTCTGTGGGCTTCACGCTCTTCGGGGGGGGGGGGGGCCTGGCTCGGCGTGCTATGCGTCACTGCTCGCTCTGGCCAGCCCTTCGAGGTACTTGCGGCGCCATTTTATGCCTGATCGCGCACGCGTGTGTGCGTTCTACTTATCGCGCTCCGTAAGTGCCCTCGCAGGTGGCTCTATACTCTTGTTAGTGTGTTTGGTTCTGACAACCCCTCTTCCCATTGTGTCTTTCAGCATTCTTTGATGAAGACCTTATTCTAAGCATACAGCACGTCCTGCTCCAGATGTAGTAATTACATGTGGGTAATCCTCCGCCGCCGTGCACTGCAGACATGTAGAAAACAAGCTTCTCCCGGCCCTACATATACCGAAGGACCTCCCAAAAATCCCCAGATTTCTCTGCAGTGCTGGAACTGCGAAGACATGAAGTATCACGCTCTCGCAGGCGAGCGGGGCTTTACAGCCCGAGGCCCTGCGGGACTATTTCCGCCAATCCTCATTGTGAAGGACGCCGTCCCAGTTCCTCCTGGGGGCCCAAGCCCAAAGCCCCCCTCAAGACCCCCCAAGCATGAAGGGGTGCCCTCGCCCGTCAGGGTGGGGGGATGTCTACAACACTTCGAGCATGTCTGGAGACGCCACGTCTCAGACCGGTGGATTCAGGAGGTAGTGTCCTCCGGTTACAAGATAGTTTGCTGTACTGCCCCCTACCAGGTTCGTTGGGTCCCGGATCCCACAGGACCCTGCCTCAGCTCGAGTCTTGATGCTGGCTGTGCAGGACCTTCTGGATTTAGGGGTCATTTGCAAGGTCCCCTTAAGAGACAGGGGCATGGGGTTTTATTCCAACCTTTTCACGGTACCCAAAAAGGACGGGTCAGTCAGACCCATTCTGGATTTAAAAATCCTAAACAGATTTGTCAGAAACAGACATTTTCGTATGGAAACTCTGCGCTCGGCCATTGCCTCGCTGCACCCAGGGGACTTCATGACGTCTGTGGACATCAAGGACGCTTACCTGCACGTTCCGGTGTTTCCAGGACACCAAAGGTTTCTCAGATTTGCGCTGCTGGATCAGCATTACCAGTTCGTGGCCCTGCCATTCGGCCTTATGTCGGCTCCCAGGGTGTTTACCAAGGTGCTGGCAGGGGTGATGTCTCTGTTAAGACTAAGGGGCATACGCGTGTTGCCCTACCTGGACGATATACTCATCACCTCTCGGTCTCTGTGGCAGGCAGAGCTGGACACTCAGTTGGTAGTGTCCACCCTGGAGTCATTCGGCTGGGTGATCAATTACCCAAAGTCCTCTCTGTCCCCCTCCTCAGTGACCCCGTTTCTGGGGATGATTCTGGATTCAGTTCAGTCAAGGATATTCCTTCCTCCACAGAAGGTGGAAGCGCTGACAACGCAAGCGAGGTCTCTGCTCTCGAGCCCTCATCCCTCCATTAGGCAGGGAATGCAGTTGGTGGGCTCAATGGTGGCAAGCTTCGAGGCGGTGCCCTTTGCCCAGTTCCATTTGAGAACTCTGCAGCTTCACCTTCTGTCAGTATGGAACAAGGACCCGGCGTCCTTGGACGAGATCTGTGTGCTTCCCCCCTCGGTCAGACAATCCCTTGCGTGGTGGCTGGACCACAGGAACTTGACAAGGGGCAGATCCTTCCTGGCTCCCTCCTGGGAGACGGTCACAACGGATGCCAGTCTGTCGGGCTGGGGGGGATTCTGGAAGTCCCTGCGCTTCCAGGGGAGGTGGGGCCCTCAGGAGGCCCATCTTCCTATCAATGTCCTGGAACTCAGGGCGGTCAGATTGGTGCTGGAACGATTGACCCAGCACCTGAAGGGTCTGGCAGTTCAGGTACGCTCAGACAACAGGACGGCTGTGGCCTACATCAATCATCAGGGAGGAACCCGGAGCAAGGGTCTCTCCAGGAGGTGTCTCTGATTCTAACATGGGCAGAGGCCAATGTCCAATGCATCTCGGCTGTCTACATTCCGGGGGCGGAGAACCTGCTAGCAGATGCTCTGAGCAGGGGGGCGTCTCGTCAGGGGGAATGGTCCCTCTGCAACAGGGTATTTCAGTCCCTGTGTCACTGTTGGGGTGTGCCAGACGTGGATCTGTTTGCATCCCGTCACAATCACAAGCTCCCGAGCTTTGTATCCCTGTCTCAGGATCCTCTGGCTCTGGCCTCGGATGCCCTGTCAATGTCTTGGAGGGAGCTTCGGCTCCTGTATGTGTTTCCACCAATTCCCCTTCTGGGCAGAGTTCTGCGCAAGATTGCTCTGGAAGGGGTACCCGCGATTCTGGTGGCCCCAAGGTGGCCAAGAAGAGTGTGGTTCGCAGACGTGGTTCAAATGGCAGTAGATCAGTACGATCTGCCAAGGTTGCCAGACCTTCTAACTCAGGGGTCTCTACGCCATCCCAATTTACTAACTCTGGCTTTGACGGCTTGGCTATTGAAACCTCCATCCTGATGGAAAAGGGTTTGTCTGCATCTGTAGTGGCTACCATGGTGCAAGCCAGGAAGAAGACTTCTGCTGCTATCTACTATAGAGTTTGGCGTGCTTACATTGACTGGTGTAAATCCAGGTCTCTTCCCTGCCGGGAATTCTTAGTCTCCAGGGTGCTAGAGTTTTTACAACATGGTCGAGACTTAGGTCTTAAGCTTAGTACTCTGAAGGGCCAGGTTTCGGCCCTGTCTATCTTCTTTCAGAAAACCTTTGCCCAACACCCTCTTATCAAGACTTTCTTTCAGGGGGTCACTCATGTGCGGCGTCCTCGGAAACCTATGGTTCCTGTTTGGGATTTGAACTTTGTTCTGTCGGCCCTGCAGGGTGCTCCTTTTGAGCCTATTCAGGAGGCCGCTCTCGCTGTTCTCACGCTCAAGGTTGTATTCCTGGTAGCTATCACTTCCGTTAGACGTGTGTCTGAGTTGGCTGCTTTGTCTATTCAGCCTCCCTACTATGAGAGACACCGGGATAAGGTGGTGTTTCGCTTCAAGCCAGACTTTCTGCCTAAGGTTGTGTCTGCATTTCATTTGAATCAGGATATTGTACTTCCTTCCTTGTGCCCTAATCCTAGTAACCCTAAGGAGAGGGTTTTGCATTCCTTGGATGTGGTTAGGTGTGTCAAGTTTTACCTGGTTATCACTAAGGCTGTCAGGAAGACGGATGCTCTCTTCGTTGTGCCTCACGGGCCTAGGAAGGGTTTGGCTCCCGCCAAGTCTACTATCAGTAAATGGATTCGTCAGGCTGTGGTTCAAGCCTATTCTACTAAGGGGAAGACTCCCCCCTTTCGTCTTACTGCTCATTCTACTAGAGCTGTTGGGGCTTCTTGGGCTTTTCAGCACCAGGCCTCTGTGGAACAAGTTTGCAACGCCGCTACTTGGTCTTCCATTCATACCTTTACAAAGTTTTACAAGGTTGATGTTCGGGCCTCAGCTGATGCTGTGTTTGGCCGCAAGGTTTTGCAGGTGGCAGTAGTTTAAACTGCTTTCTGTTGCCTTTCTGTTGGGGATCCCACCCTACTTTACGGACACTGCTATTGGATGTCCCACATGTAATTACTACATCTGGAGCAGGACGTGCTGTATGCTTAGAATAATACAATTCTGTGAAATACTCACCTGTAGAATTGGTATTATATGCATACAGCACGTCCTGCTCCAACCCACCCTGGTTTCACGTTGTTCTGGATCCCCTGTTTGGTGATTGTTATCTTTGATATTTTTGCCAGTTTTGGGTGGTTGGTTTCTCCTGGCTTCTCATTCTCACTGCTTTTCAATACTGGGGATTTGTGGGAGGTCCTTCGGTATATGTAGGGCCGGGAGGAGCTTGTTTTCTACATGTCTGCAGTGCACGGTGGCGGCGGATTACCCACATGTAATTACTACATCTGAAACAGGACGTGCTGTATGCAGATAATACCAATTCTACAGGTGAGTATTTCACAGAATAGTATTTTTTCCAGGGGGTCACTCATGTGCGTTCCCCACGTAAACCTGTGGTCCCTGTTTGGGATTTGAACTTGGTTTTGTCTGCCTTGCAGGGTGCTCCCTTTGAACCTATGCAGGATGCTGCTCTGGCTGTTCTTACCCTCAAGGTTGTCTCTCGGGTAGCCATTACTTCGGTCAGGCGCGTGTCTGAGTTGGCGGCTCTTTCTATTCAGCCCCCATACTTTGGGAAGACACCAGGACAAGGTGGTCTGCTTTAAGCCAGATTTTCTGCCTAAGGTTGTGTCTGCCTTTCATTTGAAGATATTGTTCTTCTTTCTTTGTGCCCTAATCCTAGCTACGCTAAGGAGAGGGTTTTGCATTCCTTGGATGTGGTCAGGTGTTTGAAGTATTACCTGGTGGTCACTGCGTCCTTAAGGAAAACTGATGTTCTTTTTGTGGTCCCTTCTGGGCCCAGGAAGGGTTTGGCTCCTGCCAAGTCTAATATTAGCAAATGGATCCGTCAGGCTGTGATTCAGGCCTATTCTGCTAAGGGGAAGAGTCCTCCCTTCCGCCTTACTGCTCATTCTACTCGTGCTATTGGTGCCTCTTGGGCTTTTCAGCACCAGGCTTCTGTTGAACAAGTTTGCAGGGCCGCTACTTGGTCTTCTGTTCATACCTTTTCAAGGTTGATGTTAGGACCTCAGCTGATGCTATTTTTGGCCGAAAGGTTTTGCAGGCGGCAGTGGATTTAACTGTCTGCTGTTACCTTTTTTGTTGGGGATCCCACCCTACTTTATGGACACTGCTATTGGATGTCCCAAGTGTAAGTAATCTATATGGAGCAGGATGTACTGTATACTAAGAATAATACAATTCTGTGAAATACTCGCCTGTAGAATTGGTATTATAAGTATACAGTACGTCCTGCTCCACCCCACCCTGGTTTTTGCATTATTCTGGATCCCCTGTATGGTGATTGTTATCATTGTTATGGTTACCAGTTTTTGGTGGTTAAATTCTCCCGGCTTCTTGTTTACTGCTTTTCAATGCTGGGGATTTGTGGGAGGTCCCCGGGTATTTGAGGGGCCGGAGGGGCCTGTTTTTACATGTCTCTGCAGTGCAGCGCCATCTGGCGGAGGATAACCCAAGTGTAAGTACTCTATCTGGAGCAGGACGTACTGTATACTTATAATACCAATTCTACAGGTGAGTATTTCACAGAATTGTATTTTTACCTGTAATAATACCTGTAAAATGGGTATTATAAGTATGTCACACACCCCGCTTCACCCTGCCCTTTGGTATTCTGGATCCTTTATATGGTGAACCTTTTTTAGTTTTCATTGGTTATAATTGGCTGTTCCTGGTCCCTTTACCTTACTGCTATCTTTATACTGGGGAATGAGTGGGAGGTCCCAGGTATTTATGGACCGGGAGGGTCTTACTTTTTTTATTGACATCTCTGCAAGATCGCCATCTACAGGTCAGTATACTCACATGTAATGAATGTTTTGAAGCGGGGTGTGTGACATACTTATAGTACCCATTTTACAGGTGAGTAATCACAAAATGGTATTTTAGCCCTCCTCGCCCAATCATGATCAGCCAGCAGCCGGAGCGGACTACAGTGCCTGGCCAATGAGGGCCATTCTGCCACACAGCATGTTATAAAGTAATGAGGGGAGGTTCTGCCACCCAGCCAGCTATGGCGAGGTTCTGTCATACAGTATGCTATAGGATGATGAAGGTTCTCAGGTGGGGGGTACTGTCACAAAGTCTGGAGTGATGGAGGTTCTGTTAGTCTACTATAGGGGTTCTGTCACCCAGTATGATATGACACTTTAAGGTTGCGATGATAGGGCTGATATTTTAACAGTTAAAACATTTATTCGTAGTATACAGTACGTCCTGCTCCAAATATAATACTTACAATCTGGTTATACTCCGCCAGATGGCGCTGGACTGTAGAGACATCGAAAATAGGCTCCTCCCGGCCCTCATATACCCGGGGACCTCCCACAAATCCCCAGAATTTCTCTGCAGTCTGGCTGCGAAGGACGAGAAATGGCTCTCTACTCGCAGGTGAGCGGGGCTATTAGCCTGCGGCCCTGTAGGACTATTCCCACCCGTTCCACTAGTAATATGCCTCCCAGCCTTGGCTGCGCTGGTCGGGTGAAGGTAGGCAGCACCGCTGTTAAGTGTTTAGGAGCGCTGCTCCACCGCAATCCCCCACCAAAGGGTAGGCAGTTCAGGCTTATGGTGAGCCTCTATGGGATGCCCCTCCTGCACTAGTGCCCCCTTGCCCCTGCCCATCGGTGGGCCCTGTTTAAGTGGCCGCTGTCCTCCCTCATCCTCCTTGTAGCCTTTGGGGGAAAAGGGGAGGGTGTAAATATGTATGCTATGCATTCTGTGTTTTACACTCTTTTTTCCATTGTGTTTAGTCTTGGGTCAGCCGCCGCGCTGACTTGTCTTTACTGGCCTTTTTTAAAATTGCCGCCACGCGCTGACTTGGTTCCACACGCAGCGGCATTACCTCAGGCGCTGGTGCGGCATCATTGGCTGCTTGCACGTTCTGGCTCCGCGCTCTTCGGGGGGGCGGGGCCCGTCTATGGCGCGCTCCGCGTCATCGCTGTTACCGGCCCCTTGAGGTATACTGACGCCATCTTTATCCTGCTTGGTTGGCCCATGCGAGACGGACCCCTAACTACCGCGGTCTGTAAGTGCCCTTGCGGGCGGCTTTATATCTTTCACTTTTGTTACTGTGTGCTTACAGGTCTTGTCTGCTTATGTCTTTCAGGCGGGGCGAACCCTTTTGGCTTCTCCCGGCCCTGTATTAGTATATAACTTGTAGGCCCTGTAAAAATAATACTCCCACTTCCCTAGCGAGTTATTGGGGCATCCAGGGTTGCTATATAGCGTTATTCGCTATCGGCGTATAGCGCCGCTAAAATCACCATATGGAGGCATCCCAGGATAATGTGACCGGGGTCCCTTCGGGACAAGACCGGCTGTGTGTAGCGTGTGGGCAGCCTCATGCTGACGCTGACAAGGCGCGGGTCTGTGTACCCTGTGCTGAGCAGGTGCTTGCATTGCAATCTGGCCTGCCAGTGGCTGCACCTCGTTTCACTTCGCCTACTCCCCCAAGCTTAAACCTCACTCCTACTGAGTTGCATACTAGTGGGGATTCTCAGCCTGATGTGTCTTCTAGACTGGCTACTGTTGAACAGTTGATTGCGAAGTCCTTAACGCGTTCCCTATGGGAACTGAGGAGTTTTGGAATCTTTGTGGCTATACCTACTCTTTTCTGATTCAGGCTCATCTGATGAGAGACCAAGGGGTCATGACGATTCTGGCTCTGACCCCTGGGCCCCGGATGACACTGACAGATTATTGACCCAGATTTTTGAGGTTCTGTCCATCTCTCTCCCTGTTGAGGCACCCAGTCAAAGAGGGGTGCTTTTCCATACAGCAAAATCACGTTTGGAATTTCCCGAGCAGGCACATTTCCATAACCTTGTGCTCAAGGAATGGGAGCTCCCCAGTAAACTTCCCGGGGTTCCAAAAAGTTGGGATAGGAAGTATCCCTTTCCTGCTGAGGTGGTTAAATGTTGGTCATCCCCCCCCCTCCCGAAGTGGATGCCCCGATCCTAGGGCTATCTAACACCTCTGTTATGCATTCCCCTGATTCTACTACCCTGCGGGATGCTGAAGACCAGCGCATTGACCAACTGGCATCCCACGCCTTTGCATGTGCGGGGACGGCGCTGCGCCCGGTCTGTGCCTCTGCCATTACTGCTGTGGCCACTAGAACCCTTATCAAAAATATGCTTGATAGTGCCCCTGATGATTTGCCTTGTGAGGTGTTTAATGCACTCTCCAGTTGTGATGTTTTTGTAAATTTTGTCCTCTCAGCATTGGATGACACCATCAGAATGTGTGCCAGAACTTCTGCCCTCGTGGTGGCTATACGCCACTCGGTTTGGCTGCGCCAGTGGGCTGCTGACAACGCTGCCAAGAAGGCCCTCGCTGGGTTTCCCTTAAAGGACTGCGCCTGTTTGGGGCCCGCCTGGACCTTTTTGCTAAGGGAGGCAGGTTACCCCAGCGCAGGCGGCAATCTTGGCCCTTTCGGGGTCAGGGTTCCTTCTCCTCCCCTTACCGTCGTGCAAGACAGGGAAGGGGGGTTTCCTTTACTGGGGCCCGGGGAGATTTCTGGGGTAGAGGCAGAGGACGTGGACGTCCTGGCTCCTCATGGGGTCCCAAAGCTAAATCCTCTCCCAAGCCCCATCAGGCATGATGGGGCGCCCTCACCCATCCGGGTGGGGGGACGGCTGCAGCACTTCGCTCACGTCTGGAGGCTTCATGTCTCAGACCGGTGGATTCAGGAGGTAGTGTTCTCCGGTTACAATATAGTTTGCTGCCGATCCCCCTCCAAGATTCATCAGATCCCGGACTCCTTAGGACCCTGTGTCGGCTCAGGAGCTAGTGCAAGGCCTCCTGGAGCTGGGGGTCATCTGACAGGTCCCCTTAAGAGAAAAAGCAAAGGGCTTTTATTCCAACCTATTCACAGTACCCAAAAAGGATGGTTCAGTCAGGCCCATCCTGGACTTAAAGATTCTCAACAAGTTTGTCAGGGGCAGGCGCTTTCGCATGGAGACTCTGCGCTCTGCCATCAGTTTCCTGCGCCAAGGGGATTTCATGACTTCTGTGGACATCAAAGATGCTTATCTTCATATTCCTGTGTTCCCAGGTCATCAAAGGTTCCTCAGGTTCGCTCTGATGGATCAACACTACCAGTTTGTGGCCTTCCCCTTCGGCCTCACTTCAGCTCCCAGCGTGTTTACCAAGGTGCTGGCTGGCGTGATGTCTCTACTCAGATGTCAGGGTGTCAGCGTGCTGCCTTATCTGGATGACATTCTCATCACTTCCCAGTCTCTACATCAGGCAGAGTTGGATACTCAGCTGGTGGTGTCCACTCTGGAGTCATTTGGAAGTCCTCACTGTCCCCTTCCTTGGTAACTCAATTCCTAGGAATGAATCTGGATACAGTTCAGGCAAGGATCTTCCTTCCTCAACAGAAGGTGGACAGTCTGATTGCACAGGCTCAGTCCCTCCTAGCTTGTCCCCATCCCTCCATCAGGCAGGGGATGCAGCTGGTGGGCCTGATGGTGGCATGCTTCGAAGCGGTCCCTTATGCTCAGTTCCACTTGAGGCCTCTGCAACTTCACCTATTGTCAGTATGGGACAAGGACCCAGCGTCCCTGGAGAGGGTCTGTGTGCTCTCCCCCCTGGTCAGGAGGTCCCTCTCGTGGATGGACTCAAGGAACCTGTTGGGGGCAGATCCTTTCTTGCCCCTTCCTGGGAGACGGTCACCACGGATGGCAGTCTGTCAGGTTGGGGGGGTTTCTGGAAGTCCCTGCGGTTCCAGGGGAGGTGGGGCCCTCAGGAGGCCCACACACTTATCAATGTCTTGGAGCTGCGGGCGATCAGGCTAGTTCTGGCTCACTTGACTACTCACCTTCGGGGCCTGCCTGTTCAGGTGCGCTCAGACAACCAGACGGCAGTTGCCTACATCAATCATCAGGGAGGGACCCGGAGCAAGGGGGCCCTCCAGGAAGCGTCTCTGATCCTGACTTGGGCGGAGGCCAATGTCCCTGCATATCAGCTGTGTACATCCCGGGGGTGGAAATCGCCTGGCGGACTCTCTGAGCAGGGGGACCTCTCGCCGGGGAGAATTATCACTATGCAGCAGGGTGTTTCAATCTCTGTGTCACCGTTGGGGCCAACCAGATGTGGATCTGTTTGCGTCCCGCCACAATCACAAGCTCCCAGCTTTTCTCTGTCCCGGGATTCTCTGACTTTGACCTCGGATGCGCTAGCAATGTCATGGCAGGACTTTCAGTTCCTGTATGTCTTCCCTCCAATCCCCCTGCTGGGCAGGGTTCTACGCAATATTGCTCTGGAAGGGGTGCCAGCAATTCTGGTGGCCCCCAGGTGGCCAAGAAGAGTGTGGTTCGCAGACGTGGTGCAGCTGTCAGTAGATCAGTACGCTCTGCCCATCCCAATTTACAAACTCTGGCTTTGACGGCCTTGGCTGCTGAAACCTCCATCTTGATGGAGAAGGGGCTGTCTTCCTCGGTTGTGGATACTTTGATTAAAGCTAGGAAGAAGTCTTCCTCTTCCATTTATTACAGGGTTGGCGTGCCTACATTGACTGGTGTGAGTCTATGTCTCTTCCCTGTCGTGTGTTCCCTATTCTCAGGATTCTGGAGTTCCTGCAGCATGGGTCCAACTCAGTACTCTGAAGTTTCAGGTTTCTGCCCTGGCTATTTTCTTCCAGAAGTCCTTTGCTCAGCACCCTCTATCCACAGTCTGCAAAATCTTACTCCCCAGAGCAGCATCGGCAGATGCCCTGACATCGTCTGTAAAACTTGATAGTGTGGAGAGACGACCAGGTCGCCGCCTTGCAGACCTGTTCCACCGAAGCCTGGTGTTGGAAAGCCCAAGACGTGGCAATCACCCTGGTGGAGTGAGCGGTGACCTGGAAGGGCTCCTCCTCCCCCTTGCAGGCATAGGCTTGTATGACCGCCTGCCTGATCCATCTGCCAAGAGTCAACCTGGCAGCCTCCTGGGATCACAAACTAGACATCTGTCTTATGTACCTCTTGAGTAGCAGCCAAGTAATACTTTAATGCCCTGACCACATTGAATGCAGGAGTCGCACCTTATGGCAAGTGGGGCATGAGCACAAGGAGGGTAACACCAAAAAGGGCGATCTGATCGAAAGCGCTGCCAGCTCCGAAACATGCCGGATGGAGGTGATCACCATGAGAAAGGCCACCTTCAATATGAGTGTCATTGGGAAAGCCTCTGCCATGGGTTCAAAGGGGGGGCCCTTGAAGCTCTAATAGGACCAAAGCACAGATAGGAGATTAAGATACACGACCACCGCGAGGCTGAACATGCAGAGCAATCTGCATGAAAGTGTGGGCTAACCTATGCTCCGCGATCGTCCATTGGAAAAGAATGGACAAGGCCGAGACCTGGCCCTTAAGAGTGTTGGGCTGTAGGAACTCCAGAATTTTGGGTACGCTCTAAGTCCTGCAGTATATTCCAGAGGACTATAGTGTAGTATGTTCCAGAGGATGTTTTCATGCTTGAACCAAAGTCCGAATAACTGCGGCGGACAAACCCCTCCCTTTCAATATGCTGGTTTCAACAGCCAAGCGCAATAGCCAGCATTGGAGAATTGGGGTGCCGCAGAGGACCCTGTTGCAGAAGATCTGGGCGGTTCGGGAGTCGCCACGGGGGCTCTGCCACCAGGCTGACCAGATCCACGAACCACACCCCTCTGGGCCAGTGTGGGGTGATCAAGATGATTGGAATCTGCTCAAAGTTGACCACCTTTAACACCTGTTCCCCTTTACACCGGAAGGACCTGTGCCCTTTGGGTATCCAATATTATACCTAGATAGGTTGCCACCATGGAGGGAACTACCTGGGACTTGGGGTAGTTGATCACCCACCCGAAAAGTTCCAGCGTGGACAGGACCGCCTAAACATCCTGCAGTGTCTTTGCCAGAGATAGGGCTTGTCATTACCGCCGCCAAGACCTTTGTGAACACTCATAGGGCAGTGGATAGTCCCAACGGCAGTGTCGCAATTGGAAACGTCGGGCGCCCACCCCAAAGCGCAGGTATTGCTGGTGCCCAACAGATAAGCATCCCTTATGTCCACCATGGCCAGAAAATCCCCCTGTTGCAGCTACGTCACAAACGGCTTTAGAGATTGCATGTGGAACCTCTGCACCCAAACGTAAGTTTTCAGGTTCCCAAAATCCAGGATCGGCTGAACAGACCCGTCCTCCTTGGGGATAACTTACAGCAGTAGTCCTCAAACTTCCTCCTCAAGGGCCGAGACAGGCCAGGTTTTGCAGCTCTCCACGCTACTCCACAGGTGAATTAACTGGTGCTCAGACAGAGCTATAGCCCTAATTATTACATCTGTGCATCAGCATAGAGAGCTGCAAAACCTGGCCTGTCTCGGCCCTTGAGG
Organism: Gastrophryne carolinensis; assembly: GCA_027917425.1. Classification (NCBI taxonomy): domain Eukaryota; kingdom Metazoa; phylum Chordata; class Amphibia; order Anura; family Microhylidae; genus Gastrophryne; species Gastrophryne carolinensis. The sequence continues at coordinate 11,803,873 of CM051243.1, forward strand.
AGGAAGTTTGAGGACTACTGACTTACAACATTGAGTAGAAGCCACAGCCTTGTTCTGAGGGGGGCACAGGTACTAAACTCCCCAAGGCCAGCAAGAGCTCTATTGGCGAGCCATCGCCCTTTTCCACAAAGCGGCAAGACTTGGATGCCACAAACCTGTGTAGAGGCCTGGTTCAGAACTCAATCTTGTAATTCGGAAGAAACAACCTCCTGGACCCCAGGTGTCTGAGATCCTTTCCCTCCACACTGGTGTGTAATGCAGAAGCTGTCCCCCCACCTGATCAGGTGAGGGCACCCCATCAACCCAGAGAGGGCTTGGTTGAGAACTTGGGCCGGCTGGCTCATTGGGGTTGAGGTTTCCCCCGTGTCTTTCACTTACCCCAAAAAAATCTTTGCGGCGTCTGGAGTATGCCAAACCTCATCAGATCACAAAGAGTTAAATTGAAAAAAAAAAAAACATGGAAAATGTATTTTTTCCCTCTACCTACCATCAATCCATCGCCGATAACTAGTGTCTCCAGCTTGTGACATTACACTCCCGCTGCCACTGCCTTTTATATCGGCAGAGTAAGCTAACATCATTTCTCTGGTATAAATAGCGCCTGCAGCAAGATGCCGGTAGTCCACTGCAGGGTGCAAGATGTGGGTCTAGCTGAAGACACTATGGTTAGCCAGGGGGTGAGGACATCACCTGGTGCTGGAATGGGAACTGAGGTAAGCTTAAAAGTTCGATTCAAACAAACCAGAATTTCTATGGGAAATTGGGAGAATCGTCCCAATCGAAATGTTAATTATTTTATTGATATTCACTAGACTACACTGCATAGTTGCCTTCTGTTTTTGTTGTGTTTGTTTTTGGCTGTTGCCTTAAAGTCAGGGCCGTATTTGGTGTTCATGGTGCCCTAGGCACTTTTAAGTGTTTGCGCCTCCTTTTTTAAGTTAGGTCACGGTTCATAGAATAAAAAGTGTGTAAGGGGAAAGGGTGCAATGGCATACCTCCCAAAGTGTCCCTGATTTGGAGGGACTGTCCCTCTTTTGGGTCCATGTCCCCCTGTCCCTTGTTGTTCTCATTTGTCCCTCTTTGAGGTGTAGCATGCAGATCTGCAGCAATAAATGATCAATTTGCCTATTCAAAGTGTTTCTATTGTAATTGTTACAATGTATCTCCTATCCATCCCTCAGTGAGGGGCAGCGGCTTCATCCATCCCTCAATGAGGGGGGGCATGACCTAATTTACAAACTGTCCCTCTTTCCCACCCTGAAAAGTTGGGAGGCATGCATTGGGCTAGATGCAGAGTATATGTGTGGAGGAGGGAAAGGGCAGAAAGGGGGGAAATTCAGGGAAGCAGGCGAGCATGTTCCAACTGCATTCTGACATTTGGGAGTCAAATGACCAAAGTAGTGTAGGGAAAATGTTCTGGCCTGTTTTCAACCCATTGCACCCCCCCTTCACACAAATACACTCTGCGTCCTTCTGTGGCTGGGGGTTGCTTGTTAGGAGAGTTGTAAATTATTTTCTTTACTACAGTAGTAAGGGAGTGCCCTCCTCCCCCTTCCAGGTTGCCACCCTAGGCACGTGCCTAGGGTTGCCTAATGGTAAATACAGCCCTGCTTACAGTACGATTATTTTGCTTCGCTCATGTGTTTCTGGGCAGTTGCCTAGCAATTATTCATTGGGTATCCTCTGGGTACTGCGCTCCTTGCTGTTTGTTACAAATGAAGAGATAAGCGTTTCATGGTAGATATAGCTGAGATTTATCTTTTGTAACAACCTGCTATCTCTCCTGGTTTGCAGAGTTTTAGCCCTGTGTGTACTGAATAGCTGTGTACTTAAATGTGGCTCAAGAGAAAGGATTATAGTATGCCCCTAGGACCTTTAAGCCTTCCATATTTCTTTATAGATGAAAGTAGACTTCCACTATAAAATAAGATGTGATAAAAAATGCAGCAGTGTTTTAAAGTTTGATTTGATATTTCTTCTTTAAAGCAGCCCTCAAATTAAGAAATTACTTTAGGCTTGCCTAACCTTCCTCTGGCCATCCTGTTTTTCTAAACAGAATTAATCCTGGAAATTGGTTTTAAAGTGATCCAACGCCCATTTTTTCCCATCATCCTTCCACCCCCTGGGAGGAAACACAAACTGAACAGAGGTTAAAACCACACCCTTCCTCCCTAAGGAACCACTGGACAGTAATCTGCAACCAGTTTTTTGTTTTAGCTTGTTGACCCTGGAGAAAGCCGCAGAGCCTGAAACCCTTGGTTTTCGGGTGTAGTTCACCAAGGCGGGCAGTCCCCCATAGCCTGACAGTGCACTAGTTGTAGAGAAACAGTGCCCATATGGTATTCACCTGAGCCTCTGGTCGACAGCGGCTCTCGGTCTTCATCCTCTATTTCCCGGGATTCCAGAGACTTGTGGGTGCTGACCTGGTGGCGCTCTGATGTCACTTCCAGGTGCAGCCTCTGCACGTGGGCGACCCAGATGTGTAGGCAACCACACCGAGGCAGCAACGGAGGCCGGAGCAGTGATCCAGCGGTCCACAGCAAACACAGGTCTCCATTTGCAGCCCAGCAGCGATCCATGGTGCCGAGCAGAATAATACAGGTGCAGGCAGTATATCTTCTGATCCTTTTACCTCGTGCAAAATGCCTCAGATGCCGTGTATAAATCCTGAGATAGATATATATATAGCATCCTGTGCTGCACAGGGGTATGTATATATATATATATATATATATATATATATTGCATCCTGTGCTGCACAGGGGTATGTATATAACGTTATTGTAATTGTCCTTTAGCCTAATCCATCAAACAACCTAGAGTATAGAGACATGGACCCTCCCAAAAGAGAAGCTTAAGAATCCTAAACCCATTAAACGCTGTGAACCCTGCAGTGTTTAGCCTCCGGATACCTGGCAGAAGTCTGTGTACCTGAAGTGCCTTCAGTTAAAAATGGGAGGAAACCCGCCCCTCACCTTTTTCCTGTATCCGTACCCTACCCGCTTCCCCCCCTCTCTCTATCCTCTATACACCCTTTCCCTTCAGTGGGCTAGGTATTATCTATGACACGCGATCAATTATCCCCTGACCCGTTGGGCTATCGGGGCTGAAATTTAGCAGCTTCACTCCATTGGATGAAGATTGCTTATGCTGTACAGATGTACTCCAAATTGAGATACAGACCCGACACATTGACCTTATCATTACACAAATAGAAGACAAATCATCCGGGGGGGCGGGACCCTCTGGGGGGTCGCCTCTGGCGTCCCTCGCGGAGCCTGGACCCTCCGACTCACTATTGAGGCAGAAGATTGCCTTGGAGAGCGCCAAACATCTGGACACGGGGGATAACCTTATATGTAACACCCAGCCCTACTGCTGTTTACATGTCCTTATTGTACCTATTCTATATTGTTTCGCTTTTTTCTGTAATACCTGACTGTTTTGTATTTGAAAAACTAAATAAAGAATTAAAAAAAAAAAAAAAAATGGGAGGAAACTTCAGCACTGTACAGGGAGATCCGGCCTCAATGTTTGAGACTCACAGTTCTCCTGGATCACACCCAGAGGTTTTTAGTGCTGACACATTCACTCCCCAGTCGGGTCATCCCACTCCCCTTATCACATCTATCCCTGCCACTAATACTCTTGGTTCTGCACCTGTTGAAACAGGATCGGAAATGGAGGAGAGTGAAGATGATTTAAGTGGGAGGATAACTCCTATCCGTGCAGGACACTATGTACAATACATTTTTGGAGAAAAAAAATAAATTTTTCATGCCAAACTCGCTCAAAAGGAAATTCCCCTTGCAAGACGTGGAGCCTTGGAGTAAATGCCCAAAGTTGGATGCTCCACTGGGTCAGATGTCCAGAGCAGCAGATCTAAGTTTTGAAGATATGGGGGCATTACGTGGGAGGATTCAAGGCATCCTAAATAGGGCTTGGGATGCTGCATAATTTACCTTTAGACCTACCCTTTTTTTAGAGCCATTTCCTTTCTAGCTAATGCTTCAGAGGAGGCCATCAGAGCCATGGCTAGGTCTACTGCCTGCACCAGAAAAGCTCTTTGGCTTAAAACATGGTTGGGTTGTTTCCGGCACCTGATACAATAGATGTGAGAAGAGTACTCATTTATTTACCGAAATCCAGAGAATGGCAAATAGTGGAACAGCTCTTAATAGTTTTCTGCGGCGAGAGAAGCCAGATGGATAAAACAGACTATTGTGCAGGCTTATATATCCAAAGAAGTTTCTCCTCCACAGGTTTCTGCTCATTCAACCAGAGCCATATCAGCCTCCTGGGCAGAAAGGACAGGTGCCTCTATAGAAGAGATCTGTAAAACAACAATGTGGTCTTCCCCAAGCACTGTAGACTAGCTTTTCGCTCTGCAAAGCATTAGGCCTTTGGTAGAAGGGTCTTACTAGCAGCTTCCCACTCCTAAGGTAGAATTACTTGCCTAATCCTCTCTGTGGGTCGTCGTGACTTAAGAAAATCTCTGTTAGACTTATCGCTAATGTTTTTTCTATGAAGCCTTTATGACGACCCTTTAGTTCCCTCCCATTGTCCTACAATTTATCTTATCTTACTTGCTTAAGACTGAGGTGAGGAAGGGATGGGGTTTTAACCTCCCTTTAGCAACCTTAAATAAAATATGGACCTTTCCAGACAGAATAAGGGTTCCCTTTTCCCACTACCCTGGCTCTTCATGTGACCACTAGCGACCATTTTCACCCAACAGCTTGAGCATGGCCAGTGGTTGTCACCGTTTGTAACATCATATACTGTAAAGTCTTGTTTCTAATGTTATTAAAGTGACAGTCCAGGCTAAACTTGAGGTTTATGGGAGTGACCATGATGGAATTACCTGCTGCTGCTACCCCACTGGTTTCTGTTGTGTAAAACAAAAGCACTCCCTTCTCCTCTCAATAGTCAAAAGTCAGTGGGGTGGCAAATGCAGTGTGTGAACTACGAAAGTTATTTAGACTGGACTGTCCCTTTAAGCTAATGTGTAGTGTATAGATGTGTTCCTAGTATGTACATGGTGAAAAATAAACCGCTTACTGATCACTGACCCCAGAAGTAGGTCAGTGTATTTTAGTCCTAGTTTTTTAAATTTTGCAGGGCATCCCAAATCAGGGTGCTCCCTGGTGTGTTAGGGGGCACTATTGAAGTGGACCAAAAACAGCGCTTGATTCTGAGACACCAGGGCTGGCTAACCCCTCCCCCCCGTTCGCCCACCATTATTACTTTTCTGCCAAGCCCATAGCACATGCATGCCCGGCATCACTCGCATCCCTACTTGGCTGTGCGCGGCCACACCCACCGCAACTGAATGGCCTAGCACAGCCAAAGGATGCGTGCTGATGTGTGCAACTAGGGATTCCAATCAACTTATCTAGCCGCACATTAATATGCGAGGATGGAGAAGCCGATTGGATGAGGGGCTGTCTGTGCCGTGGGCTCGAGGTTAGGCGAGTAGATTTGGTGAGCTGGGGGTCACACAGCAAGGCAGCCACCCCAAATCAGGTGCCCCAGGTGATTACCAAGTCCACCAATGGGGAGTTTACCTATAAGACGCCCACCAACACTGGCTAGGCTTTATATGCAGCAACAAAAGTAAAAGAGTATTAAATACAAAATCTTTATACTGAGTTAGATAAATAAAATATATACCCATGAAACCAATTTGCATGTGCTCTTTAAAAGATGCAAAAAAGAAAATGATTTAGAAGGTCATGTGGAGGCAGGGCCGTTCCCGATCTCATGACCCCTAATGCTACCTCTGCCCCTCTGTAGTTATGCCAACAGTGAAATGTCCAGCTTGAAGGTGGTATAAAACTTAACCTTTAATTCCAAAATTCTTTAAAAGAGTAGCAAATCCACATAAAACGTAGTCCAGCATTCAAGCTGAACATTAATCATACATGTATGATTAAGAGCTGCGTTCAGCCCGAAACGCGTCACAGGTCTATGTAGTGGGACTGCTCACTTGCTGGTCTGATAGATGTATGCTGGACTTTACTCACCACTACGTTTTATGTGGATTTGCTACTCTTTTAAAGAATTTCGGGAATTAAAGGTTAAGTTTTATCCCACCTTCAAGCTGGACATTTCACCGTTGGACTGTTCTAGAGATTGCACCGGGAGATCTCTAAGTCTGTGCTACTACCGGTGGGTGCGGGGTGAGCTGGTTTCTTTTGAACTTCATTACCTCTGTAGTTCTGCGCCTGTCCAAGTCTGACCCGAGTCCGTTTGAGGAGTGATGACAATAGAAGAGTGCGATATAAGACAATAAATATGAAAGGTTTTTATTGTTGTCTCCAGCTTTTACAGCTGGAAGAAATATAATTTATAAGCACGGATTTACAGCAGGACACAAGAGATCCCAGTGCTGGGAAAGACTGTGACTGAGGCGCAGGATCTGGTAAATGCCATGATTTTTTTGAGCCATGATTAAGAAAGACATTTTTTATATGAGTAATGAAGACACTCTACGTGATCTTTAGGATTTTTTTTTTTTTTTTTATGGATCAATAGTACAGATAACAATTAACACCGAATCCCCATTCCAATGGCCATAAACGTTCCAAACGTGCCACCGCTTTGCATCATGGTCTTTCCGATGCCACCAACAAGTTCTCGGCCTCTCATTCCAAATCTGTAGAATAAAAAAAAAAAAAGTATATAAATTAGGAGTTTGAAAGGTTAGAACACTCAGTGAAAGGGAGTCCTCCAAATTCTATTGGTGCAGGTTGGCATGGGCGGCAGGGCAAAGGCAGCTAGGCCTTCCACCCGCATTAATATAACTTCAGTGCTCTGCTATGGTAAACCTGCCTCTGGGGTTGGCTCTTCATCCTGGGCAAATAGCTGGACCAGGTCTATGCAACTGGTGCATGACCACCTTTGTACAGACAATTCAATTTTATTGTTCGCCAAGTACATCGTGAGATGAACAAGGAATTCTTTTCGGCATATACACAGTGCAAAAAAGAAAACAGTACAGATAACTACAGTTAAAGTTACAAAGGAAGGGGAACATGGAAGACAGAGATACGGAAGCAGATAATCTCTTATAAAGTCAGAGTATGAGGACCCATCGATTCCAGCTTGATCCTGAGCCTATGATGCCTGGATATTGTTAAGGATGCGGACGGCCAAAGGAAAGAAACCCTTCCTGGACCTAGAAGTCCTGCAGGCTGGGACCGCAAGACGTCGCCCGGATGGTAAGTAGTGGAATAGGGTGTGTCCAGGGTGGGACGGATCCCGGAGTATCTTTCCAGCTCGCGTCTTGATTCTCTGATTGTGCAGTTCCTGTAGGGATGGTAAGGGGGCTCCGATTATTCTTTCTGCCGTCTTTATTGTTCTTTGGAGTCTACCCTTGTCCCTGCTTGTAGCTCCTTCGAACCAGACAGAGAAAGAAAAGCACAGAACAGAACCAATGACGGCATTGAAGAAGAGCACAAGCAACTTTTTCGACAGGCCTGCCTTCTTAAGTTGCCTCAGGAAGAAAAGTCTCTGATGTGCTTTCTTCAGTAGAGCCGTGGTGTTCCTTTCCCAGCAGAGGTTGTCGGAGATTGTCACACCTAAGTATTTCGTCTCCCTTTCACTCTTGATTTCCACCCCCTTGATGGTCAGGGGTGCCGGGTTCTTTCTGAAGTCCACTACCATCTCTTGGGTTTTGGAAGGGTTTATGACCAGGTTGTGTATAGTGCACCAACTGACAAGTTCCTCCACTGATCTTCGGTAGATTTCCTCTTTGCCATTCTTGATCAAACCTATGATGGTTGTGTCATCGGCAAACTTCACAATCTTCACAGAGTTGTCCAAGGAGGTGCAGTCATTGGTGTAAATCGAGAACAGGAGAGGGAACAGAACGCAGCCTTGAGGGGCACCGGTGTTGGTGTGTCTGACACTGGACCGTACTGGACCAAGTCTAACTACTTGGGATCGCTCTGTTAAAAAGCTCCCTGTCCATGCACAGATGTTCTGAGGAATGTTGAGCTTAGACATCTTTTTTACCAGCAGGTTCGCACTTATGGTGTTGAATGCCGAACTTAAATCAACAAAGAGAACTCCGACGTAGGTGTCTGGTTTATAGGAGATGGCATATGGTTTGACACTCACTCCAAAGTTCTAGGCTGTGGGCAAATTTTACTTAGAGGTATATTGTGAAATTGTGAAATAATAGAAATCTATTTAAACACATTGGCTATTGGGAGGAGGGACCACTTATACACCCAAAGTGAATAAATCTCCACCAAGCTTGTGACTTATTCTCTCAGTGGTGACAAGTTAAATCATGCTGAAGGTCCTGTTTAACTGAAAAGCCCAAACCCTAAAAAAAAAAAAAAAAAAAAAAAAAAAAAAAATATTCCCCAGCATCTAAATTTAATATATTTTACGTTTTTGTCACTTATTCTCTCCCCTACTGGGCTGCAACTCTGTTCAGGACTCTAGGATACGGGCACCGCCACCTTGCCTCAGCAGCATCACATACTCAGCAAATGGACAGCAATCCCACATTGCAAAGCGCTGGAAGACAAGCAGCCTTGGATGTTTAAAGGCTCAGAAAATGTGAAAGGTGCAGGTAGGGTGATTTTTAATGTGAGCAATCTGTATGTACAGGGTGGGGGAAACATATAAGATAGGCTCTTATTCAGGGTGAAGGTCCGGATTAATGTGGGCAATCTGTATGTACAGGGTGTGGGAAACATATAAGATAGACTCTTATTCAGGGTGAAGGTCCGGATTAATGTGGGCAATCTGTATGTACAGGGTGTGGGAAACATATAAGATAGACTCTTATTCAGGGTGAAGGTCCGGATTAATGTGAGCAATCTGTATGTACAGGGTGTGGGAAACATATAAGATAGACTCTTATTCAGGGTGAAGGTCCGGTGTAAGTGTATCACTGCCCCCCTCACCCCCTGCATTTCTTCTTTCTTCCACTGAAAAGAAAAAAAAGCAAGCCCGGCAGGATATTTCCTGATGACGGGTGTATAAGTGACCCCCTCCTCTCACCATGCAGCAAATTTATATGGATTTTTATCACCGGGACATTTTTTATGTCCTTTAAATTAAAAATTTTAAAGCAGATCTAAACCAGAGCAGCCAGGGCTGTGTTTCGACTTATATCACATGTGTCCAACGCCGGTCTGCAGGCTAAATCTGGCCAGTGTGTCATCAGATTAGGCCCACAAGCCCTGCCCCCCCTTCCCACAATGTTATCTATAAGTGACAGGGCTGCGGCGGTCACGGGCGTTACTTTTAAACCAGGCACACGGCCGCACACTTGCCGCTTGGTCCCCGAGAGGCTAGCCAACAAGCCACGCCTGGCAGCCGGATTGCACACCCCTATGATGATGTAGTAGGGCTTCCCCCCAGTGGTTGGCAAATGCAACTGCCCACCAGGCTGCCATCTCATAGAAACATAGAAGGTTGACGGCAGAAGGAGACCATACTGTCCATCTAGTCTGCCCTTATGTGTATACTGTATGTTCTCTGTATCTTATGTGTATACTGTATGTTCTCTGTATCTTATGTATATACTGTATGTTCTCTTTATCTTATGTGTATACTGTATGTTCTCTGTATCTTATGTGTATACTGTATGTTCTCTTTATCTTATGTGTATACTGTATGGTCTCTTTATCTTATGTGTATACTGTATGTTCTCTGTATCTTATGTATATACTGTATGTTCTCTGTATCTTATGTATATACTGTATGTTCTCTGTATCTTATGTGTATACTGTATGTTCTCTGTATCTTATGTGTATACTGTATGTTCTCTGTATCTTATGTGTATACTGTATGTTCTCTTTATCTTATGTGTATACTGTATGTTCTCTTTATCTTATGTATATACTGTATGTTCTCTTTATCTTATGTATATACTGTATGTTCTCTGTATCTTATGTATATACTGTATGTTCTCTGTATCTTATGTATATACTGTATGTTCTCTGTATCTTATGTATATACTGTATGTTCTCTGTATCTTATGTATATACTGTATGTTCTCTGTATCTTATGTATATACTGTATGTTCTCTGTATCTTATGTGTATACTGTATGTTCTCTGTATCTTATGTATATACTGTATGTTCTCTGTATCTTATGTATATACTGTATGTTCTCTGTATCTTATGTGTATACTGTATGTTCTCTTTATCTTATGTGTATACTGTATGTTCTCTGTATCTTATGTATATACTGTATGGTCTCTTTATCTTAGGATAGATGGAGGCTTATCCCAGGCATGTTTAAATTCAGTGATGATTTTTCAACTACCTCTGCTGGAAGTTTGTTCCAAGCATCTACTACTCTTTCTGTAACATAATATTTTCTAACATTGCTCCTGATCTTCCCCCCGACTAGCTTCAGGTTGGGCCCCTTGTTCTATCATTAAGCTTCTTCTTAAAAACACTTCCCTTCTGAACCTTATTCAATCCTTTCACATATTTAAAGGTCTCCATCATGTCCCCCCTCTCCCTTCTTTCCTCCAGACTGTACAAATTAAGTTCTTTAAGTCTCTCCTGATAAGTTTTAAGTTTAAGTCCTTCCACCATTTTCGTTGCCTTTGGACACGTTCTATTTGAATAATGTCTTTTTGCAGGTAAGGTCTCCAGAACTGCACACAGTATTCTAACTGTGGCCTCACCAGGGCTCTATACAGCGGCATCACAACCTCCCTCTTCCTACTGGTGATGCCTCGAGCTATGCAGCCGAGCATCCTGCTTGCTTTTCCCACTGCCTGGCTACACTGTCCAATCACCTTACAGCTATCAGTCTCCCTCTACACAGGATGGCATCAAGATGGCTCAGCCTGACAGCGACTGTGAAAAGAGACTGTGTGAGGTAATGGAAGGCAGAGAACTCTATCCCATCCTGGAATGTGGTGTGCTATTAAAAGAGGACCAACACCCAGGATTTTGGTCCACTTCCGCGGGGCAGCCTGATCGGGAAACCCCCCAGAACGCCCGATAAAACTCACCCCGCTCCTACGGGGCATGTGCGGCCGCTCGTCTGGTGGCCGCTGGTGGCCGCATCTCACGCTTCCCTCTAACAGGGAGCGCGCCCGTGCCGGCCATTCACAAATGCCGCCCTGCTAGAGAGAAGCGCGAGATGCGGCCGCAGCCCGCACATACGCCGTTGGACCAGGATTCAGGTAAGGTTTGCTCGTGTCCTGGGGGGGGTTTCACACAGCGGGGCATCCCGATTTTGGATGCCCTGCAGGGAGGGATCAGAGGAACCCTATAGATTCCCAGGCTGATCAAGGAGCGCGTTTAAACTTTAAAGAGGACCAACCACGTATTTGGCTCACCCTGGAGTCTAAAAGACCTCAATGCTGGCTGATAAAAAGTGGACCAAACACAGGCATGGGGTCTGTAAGACTCCAGTAGCGCCTGATTCTCACTACCTGGGGCATCCCAAATCACTGTTTGAAACCTCCCGCAGACCGCCTGTCAAACTTACCTGACCCTGATGGCACATGCACAGGCCACAGCTGTGCTCCGCCATACCTTTAGCTAGGCATTTGTGGAAGCCAGCAGAAGGGAGCAAATAAGGGTTTATCAGGGAATTAAAAATCCACTTCAGACGAGAAAAATCCTGGTTAGACTTTCCGGTAACGTTTTTTTCTACAAATCCTTAAGCACGACCCATGCAGAGGGGTGGAGCCTCTCTCTCCCCGGGTCTCCAAATTAAGGGGTCGTGCTGAAGGGAGAAAGTGCTGGTGAATAAAATCTGCATAGGGAAAGCAGGTCAATGTAACCTTTGCGTGAACTGTCCCTTTAATATACAATAATGATGTTGACACGCTTGACTTTTTCCCATAAGTCTCCTTTAAGGAGATGCCCCACAAGAGTGTGAAGCGGCACTTTTTAGTAGGGGGGTCACTTAACCTGACTAAACACAGGGAAGCGTTATGCTCCTTTGTATTTCCTGTTCATGTTTTACCTAAAACACGCCACTGAAGTGATACATTTAACGCCTGCTTGGAGGTCACCGCTCCATCATGTAGCAAAAGACATCATTCAAATAGAACGTGTCCAAAGGCCGGCAACAAAAATGGTGGAAGGACTTAAACTTAAAACTTATCAGGAAAGACATAAAGAACTTAATGTGTACAGTCTGGAGGAAAGAAGGGAGAGGGGGGACATGATGGAGACCTTTATATATGTGAAAGGATTCAATAAGGTTCAGGAGGGAAGTGCTTTTAAAAAGAAACTTAAAGGGGCCCAACCTGAAGCTACTCGGGGGGAAGATCAGGAGCAATGTTAGAAAATATTATTTTACAGAAAGAGTAGTAGATGCCGGGAACAAACTTCCAGAAGAGGTAGTTGAAAAATCAACAGTCACTGAATTTAAACATGCCTGGGATAAGCACACATCTATCCTAAGATACAGAGACCATACAGTATATACACATAAGATACAGAGACCATACAGTATATACACATAAGATACAGAGACCATACAGTATATACACATAAGATACAGAGACCATACAGTATATACACATAAGATACAGAGACCATACAGTATATACACATAAGATACAGAGACCATACAGTATACACATAAGATACAGAGACCATACAGTATACACATAAGATACAGAGACCATACAGTATACACATAAGATACAGAGACCATACAGTATACACATAAGATACAGAGACCATACAGTATACACATAAGATACAGAGACCATACAGTATACACATAAGATACAGAGACCATACAGTATACACATAAGATACAGAGAACATACAGTATACACATAAGATACAGAGACCATACAGTATATACACATAAGATACAGAGAACATACAGTATATACACATAAGATACAGAGAACATACAGTATACACATAAGATACAGAGAACATACAGTATACACATAAGATACAGAGAACATACAGTATATACATAAGATACAGAGAACATACAGTATACACATAAGATACAGAGAACATACAGTATACACATAAGATACAGAGAACATACAGTATACACATAAGATACAGAGAACATACAGTATACACATAAGATACAGAGAACATACAGTATACACATAAGATACAGAGAACATACAGTATACACATAAGATACAGAGAACATACAGCATACACATAAGATACAGAGAACATACAGTATATACATAAGATACAGAGAACATACAGTATATACATAAGATACAGAGAGCATACAGTATACACATAAGATACAGAGAACATACAGTATACACATAAGATACAGAGACCATACAGTATATACACATAAGATACAGAGACCATACAGTATATACACATAAGATACAGAGACCATACAGTATATACACATAAGATACAGAGACCATACAGTATATACACATAAGATACAGAGACCATACAGTATATACATAAGATACAGAGACCATACAGTATACACATAAGATACAGAGACCATACAGTATACACATAAGATACAGAGACCATACAGTATACACATAAGATACAGAGACCATACAGTATACACATAAGATACAGAGACCATACAGTATACACATAAGATACAGAGACCATACAGTATACACATAAGATACAGAGACCATACAGTATACACATAAGATACAGAGACCATACAGTATACACATAAGATACAGAGACCATACAGTATACACATAAGATACAGAGACCATACAGTATATACATAAGATACAGAGAACATACAGTATACACATAAGATACAGAGACCATACAGTATACACATAAGATAAAGAGAACATACAGTATACACATAAGATACAGAGAACATACAGTATACACATAAGATACAGAGAACATACAGTATACACATAAGATACAGAGACCATACAGTATACACATAAGATACAGAGACCATACAGTATACACATAAGATACAGAGACCATACAGTATACACATAAGATACAGAGACCATACAGTATACACATAAGATACAGAGAACATACAGTATATACATAAGATACAGAGACCATACAGTATATACATAAGATACAGAGACCATACAGTATACACATAAGATACAGAGACCATACAGTATACACATAAGATACAGAGACCATACAGTATACACATAAGATACAGAGACCATACAGTATATACACATAAGATACAGAGACCATACAGTATATACACATAAGATACAGAGACCATACAGTATATACACATAAGATACAGAGACCATACAGTATATACACATAAGATACAGAGACCATACAGTATACACATAAGATACAGAGACCATACAGTATACACATAAGATACAGAGAACATACAGTATACACATAAGATACAGAGACCATACAGTATACACATAAGATACAGAGACCATACAGTATATACATAAGATACAGAGAACATACAGTATACACATAAGATACAGAGAACATACAGTATACACATAAGATACAGAGAACATACAGTATACACATAAGATACAGAGAACATACAGTATATACATAAGATACAGAGAACATACAGTATACACATAAGATACAGAGAACATACAGTATATACATAAGATACAGAGAACATACAGTATACACATAAGATACAGAGAACATACAGTATATACATAAGATACAGAGATCATACAGTATACACATAAGATACAGAGAACATACAGTATATACATAAGATACAGAGATCATACAGTATACACATAAGATACAGAGAACATACAGTATACACATAAGATACAGAGACCATACAGTATACACATAAGATACAGAGACCATACAGTATATACATAAGATACAGAGAACATACAGTATACACATAAGATACAGAGAACATACAGTATACACATAAGATACAGAGAACATACAGTATACACATAAGATACAGAGAACATACAGTATATACATAAGATACAGAGAACATACAGTATACACATAAGATACAGAGAACATACAGTATATACATAAGATACAGAGAACATACAGTATATACATAAGATACAGAGAACATACAGTATACACATAAGATACAGAGAACATACAGTATACACATAAGATACAGAGAACATACAGTATACACATAAGATACAGAGAACATACAGTATACACATAAGATACAGAGAACATACAGTATATACATAAGATACAGAGAACATACAGTATACACATAAGATACAGAGAACATACAGTATATACATAAGATACAGAGAACATACAGTATACACATAAGATACAGAGAACATACAGTATATACATAAGATACAGAGAACATACAGTATACACATAAGATACAGAGAACATACAGTATACACATAAGATACAGAGAACATACAGTATATACATAAGATACAGAGAACATACAGTATACACATAAGATACAGAGAACATACAGTATATACATAAGATACAGAGAACATACAGTATATACATAAGATACAGAGAACATACAGTATACACATAAGATACAGAGAACATACAGTATACACATAAGATACAGAGAACATACAGTATACACATAAGATACAGAGAACATACAGTATACACATAAGATACAGAGAACATACAGTATACACATAAGATACAGAGAACATACAGTATACACATAAGGGCAGAGACTAGATGGACCATATGGTCTCCTTCTGCCGCCAACCTTCTATGTTATCTGGATGGTCACTATTACAGTCGTGGAGCATTATTAAAAGGTCAGCTCAGGATTACTTTAGTAAAGCCCACGTGAGCCAGCGATGTGTAATCAGAACGTGGACTCGTTGTTTGCTCACCTCAAACAGGAGAAAGTGCCAAAGAGAGCTCCAGCCGCCATGCCCACCGTGAAGCCCATCATGAAGCCCATCTTCACCTTATCAAAGCAGCTGGGCTGCGACTGCCCATAGGGCCCTCCTACTGCAACCGGCATCTGCAAGAGATCGGGGGCAACTTACACACCATTGAAGCAAAGGTCCCACATCTAAATATTATAATAGATACCCCAATATTTCCTAAAGAAGCTTAATAATAAAATAATTTACTGTGTGGGGAAACAAAGGGGGGCAGTTGTGGCCTTGAGGTAAGGGGAGCGTACTTTTAACCGGAGGGTGGCAGGTTTGAATCCCGGTCCTGGGATGTGACTGAAGTGCTCGTGCAAGGCACCTACCCCCCCCCCCCCCCCCAACTGCTCTGCAGGCGCCGTAATTAGGGCAGCCCACCGCTGCACGGATGGGTAAAATGCGGAGGACGAATTCCTATGTGTGCGCAATCATACAATGGCTATCTATGCAAGCAGCCCTTCTTAGTTTTGGCCATGGAATTTAAAGACCCCTGACCTCAACTCATAAATTGATCAAAAATACATTTCTATCAATTACATATTTATAATCAATACATACAATACACTCACTCAACATATTAAAATCCCTTAAAAAACACATAAATGGGACAATAACACACAGGACAAACCAACATAAAGGTGTGTAGGTGATGGGGAGAGTCTCACCACACTAATTGATATTAAATGCCTAGGTATATGTGCTAAAATCATTCAACAAAGTGTTCCAACAAGTGCAAGCTACCAGAATTAATATTCCCAACCATAACAACTCATAAACATATCTATCTACTCTATTCACCAATTAAAGAATAATATGAAAATATAATCACCTGTATATATTATCAGGCATACCAAAGGGGGAACCACTGATGTATATCACAATACCAATCAAAAAATAATATCACAAATCTATCACAAAAAACATCACCAGAAATAAAGCCAAGGAATCATGAAAATAACATGTGTGAAGTCTCCCCACCGACTACCGCACCAGCCTGATGTGGCTTGTTATACAAATCTCATTGGATCCCACAGCACAGGTGCAGCTCTCCTTCCTTCAGTTTTGGCAGTGCATATAAACGATTGGCTAAAAAAAGCAGAATGGGAGGCCAGAAATATTCCCGACTGAAGGTGGCACCACCTGCACCCAGCCTGCGGCCAAGGTATGTATAACAACGTGGTTTCACTCAGCAGGGCATCCCAAGTCAGGTGGGTACTTTAAACCCATGACTTTTACTATTCCAAGTCTTTTTACTTGCCCCTGTGGGCATATCAATTTGGGATGCCCCACTGTGTGAACCACCCATACCTTTCCCTGGAGCTGCGGTGCATGTAAGGGCTCTTGTCCAATAGAGCCATACGATTCCAATGCGGCTCAGAATCAGCCCGGAGATGCTGTGAATGCAGCCTCTGTCACTTTCAATTGTTTACACTGGAAAAGGTCAGTTTTGTGTGATCCTGAGGGTTTCACACAACCCAAACTGGGATGCCCCGCAGAGGGGGCGTGAGGCCCCCAGGTCGCCCAGTAAAGTCACCTTCTCCCTAATCCAACGGCACATATATGTGCCACAGCATCCGTCTACTGTACCTTTATCATGGCACGCCCCTGTGCAGGGCCGGCTCCAGGTTAATGTGGGCACCTTGGGCAGCATGGTCTCAGTGGGGCCCCTTTGTGGTGAAGTGTCGCATCACATCACCGAGGGACGTCCCCTAAGGATCAAGCTATTTAGACAAAAACTTTAGTTTTGGTTTACTTTTAAGCGCACCAAACTTCAAACCTCCAAACTTTCCTCCAACTGGTGAATGCACTGTGTCGCCAGTTTGAGTTAACGACCAAAAAACCAGGAAGGTTCTTTCAGAACAGGGGCATCCCAAATTTAGATGCGCCTGTAAAGCAGACCAAAACTCTGGGGTGGAATAGTGAGTATACCAGCAATCCCAGGGGGTATCACACAGTAGGGGATCACAGATTGGGATGCTCCAGGGATAGGAAATCAGCTGGGGGGGAAACTTAAAAGCAGAACAAAACCCAGCACTTTCTCCCCGGACTCTAAATAGAGATGCCCCGTAGTGTGGGACCCCACCATTCCAGGAGATGTGGGCACCAGCTTTGGCGGTCAAGGGCTCCCGCACACCCCAAAGGCTGGCTCTGTCACCCCCAGAGGGTGGGGGCCCCCAGCAGCTGCTTCCGGCCCTGCCCCTGTGCCAGGCATTTGCGAATTCCATGTGCAGACACCCTGTTCGAGGGTAGCGGGGGGGGGGGGGGGGGGGGGGGGGGGGGGTTTGTGTGCAGGGTACTACCACGCTCAGCTGGAATCAGCGGTCAGCCGGCGAGAGCCCACACATCCCCTGTAAGACCAGGGAAAGGGGAGTTAAATGGGCTACCTGGGGGAGGGGTCACAGCAGGGCATCCCAAATCGGGGTGGCCTGGGGGGGGGGGGGGGGGGGGAGTCAAATTCCCTGGTTTTGGTCCACTTTATATGGGTGCTGGATCTTTTCGTATGGGGTGTACAGCCATTTCCTGTCCCATCATAAACTTTCGAAATTAAAGGGGGACCTACAGGCATTTGGAGGCATAAACTTGCTTCGTAAGGTTTCTAGACCTAAGAGTCTCCCCCTATTGATGGCAGCAAATAGATGAGCCCCGGGCAGAAACATTTCTGGGCGTTTGCACGGTACTGGAGTTGCTTTCTTATTCGGCCAGTTTCTTATTCGGGGCTGAAGTTGGTTTCTTATTCTTTTTATGCTCCTTTCCCGCCTTCTTTTAAAGGAAAATGTCCATTAATGACAGTTATTCTATAGACTGGTCTGAGCAATATTGCATTAAAACTGGCACAAAATGGGCAATAAGGAATGTAATTTTATGGGGTTAAATGGCTTTGGGCCACTGTCGTCACGGCACCAACTGACAGAGAGGGACCCCCTGGCGCCGGTGCCATCAGTGGCCCAAAGCCATATAACCCCTTGAAAATAGCCGTTACTTATTTGCTCTATTGAAAAGCGACATTGTGCCCACTTTAATGCCAGTTTCATGGCCAGAACAACTTTTGGGCCAGGGCCCACTTAATGTGTGTAGACAAGTTACATAGCTATATTATAACCACGTGGCCTAAGTGGAGGTACCTGTAAGGAAGTTGTTCCGCTGGGCGGGCTGTCCGGTGCCTCTCGCCCTCCCATGCCCCCTTCCCCCCTCCTCCCCCCCCCCCCCCACAGGGGGAATGATATCCCTAGGAGCACAGAGGGACTACCCAGGTTAGCAGGTCCGGCTGAGCAAATGCACAGCGAGTAACCTTCCTGTTTCTATGATAAATACAACATGCACTTTAAGAAACAATATATTCACTTATCCCACATGTACCCCTACTAGAAATGTATGCACTGAGGAAGCTCTAAGAGCGAAACGCGTCTGCAACTGGAAAACTTGCTACAAACAAGGGACTAAATCCTACTTGCTACAAACGGAGGCATTGACCCCCAACTACTCACTTGCTACAACTGAAAACACCTTCCCCAGAAACTCTAAGGAAGGAAGGGCACACCAGTGCCCACCATCTGCCCAGCTCTCTGGGCAAAAAACTTGGACTACTTGTTTTACCTTCACGAGCACTGTAAATACAAATTCAAGCATGAGATAAGAAGTTAGAAAGCTAAATGTTTTATTATTGTTTTGTTTGATGACTTATTGTTTTTCTCCACTCTACATGACTTATCTGTATAAAATAAAAAAAAGGAATAACCTTACACAAAATTCTTCTGGACCTTTATTAGGGCAAATAGGCGCATCTTTGGTTCCCTCCTACTAGGGAGAACTAAACCCAAACTTACTTGTTAGAATTCCTGATCTAGGTCAGGAGCGCCTATACCCCTGAACAAGACCCTCCAAACCATCTCCCAAAGTATACCCAAGGAAATCCCTTTTATCCTCCCAACACCCCCCAACAAGTATTTAATGAAAAGCCCAAACCCATAAAAAAAACTATTCCCCAGCATCTAAAATTAATATATTTAATGTTTTTAGTCACTTACATTTTATTCTTTCCCCCAGCAGGCTGCAACTCTGTTCAGCACTCTAGGATATGGGCGCCGCCATCTTGGCTCAGTAGCATCACATACTGAGGAGAGGGGTCAAAAGTGCAGGGGGGCGGAGTTATAGCTGTGCTTTGCACAAACAGAGCAAAGCTGGGGTCAGGAAAAGGTCAGCAATCCCAGAATGCAGCGGCGGCACAGTGATAGGACACTTCCTGTTTGTAGGCAGCCTGCAAGCCCATGAGCCGCCATCTTGGATGTTTAAAGTCTCCGAAAATGCAATGGATGCAGGTAGGATGATTTTTAATGTGAGCAATCTGTATGTACAGGGTGTGGGAAACATATAAGATAGGCTCTTATTCAGGGTGAGGGTCTGGATTAATGTGGGCAATCTGTATGTACAGGGTGGGGGAAACATATAAGATAGGCTCTTATTCAGGGTGAGGGTCCGGATTAATGTGAGCAATCTGTATGTACAGGGTGTGGGAAACATATAAGATAGGCTCTTATTCAGGGTGAGGGTCTGGATTAATGTGAGCAATCTGTATGTACAGGGTGTAGGAAACATATAAGATAGGCTCTTATTCAGGGTGAGGGTCCGGATTAATGTGAGCAATCTGTATGTACAGGGTGTGGGAAACATATAAGATAGGCTCTTATTCAGGGTGAAGGTCCGGATTAATGTGAGCAATCTGTATGTACAGGGTGTGGGAAACATATAAGATAGACTCTTATTCAGGATAAGAGATTTAATGCAATATTGGTCAGAGCTGTCTACAGAATAATTGGCATCATTCATGGACATTTTTCTTTTAAAGAAGGCGGGAAATAAGCAAAAACACGAATAAGAAACCAACTTCAGCCCGAATAAGCCGTAACTTCAGTATCTGGACGTTTGCCAGGCTTCGGGCAATCCTCCCCTGGAGGGTGGTGAGGGGTAACAGTCACCAGGTTCCCCCCTTGTCCTGCTCGGCAGCAGCAGCTCACTCACCTCTGTGTGTCGCCCCTCGCGCGCCCGATCACCTCTCCGCTGTGGGCCACCGTCGCAGCCTGATGACGTATTAATGTGGCCCCGCCCACCCCGGAAGTGTCAGACGTCCTCCCCCGATGGCCGTTACACAACAGTCACGCAGGACGATGAGGGACATGCTGTGCAGGGCCGCGCTCAGAAGCCTGCTGGCGGCCGGGGGCTGCGGGAAACTCCCCGGCTCCAGGACCCTCCATGCGGAGAGGACAGGTACTCTCGCCGCTAGGCCGCATATTCGCCATGTTTGTGTAGAACGTTTCGGTGTCATTTGTTAAAGGGGAACTCCAGCTTGGAAAAGAAGGTCCGGGGCAGGGTGGTGCAAGATACAGGCAGGTCCCCAGAGATAAAGCCGGGGAACATCACCCAGGGTGCACCAGACACTTCCTGTCTGCTCTGTGGAGAGCTCTTAACCCGGACCTTCACCATGATTTAATGAAAAGCCCAAACCCTTAAGAACTATTCCCCAGCATCTAAAATTAATATATTTCAACTTTTTAGTCACTTATTATTCTTTCCCCCACTGGGCTGCAACTCTGTTCAGGACTCTAGGATACGGGTGCCGCCATCTTGACTCAGAAGCATCACATTTACTGAGGAGAGGAGAGTGGGATAAAGTACAGGGGAGCGGGTTATAGCTGTGCTTTGCTCAGACAGAGCAGAGCTGGGGTCAGGAAAAGGTCAGCAATCCCAGAATGCAGAGCAGCACAGTCAGAAGGCACTTCCTGTTTGCAGGCTGCCTGATGTTCCATGAGCCGCCATCTTGGATGTTTAAAGGCTCATAACATGCAATAGATGCAGGTAGGATGATTTTTAATGTGACCAATCTGTATGTACAGGGTGTGGGGAACATATAAGATAGGCTCTTATTCAGGGTGAAGGTCCGGATTAATGTGAGCAATCTGTATGTACAAGGTGTGGGAAACTTATAAGATAGGCTCTTATTCAGAGTGAAGGTCCGGATTAATGTGAGCAATCTGTATGTACAGGGTGTGGGAAACATATAAGATAGAATCTTATTCAGGGTGAAGGTCCGGATTAATGTGAGCAATCTGTATGTACAGGGTGTGGGAAACATATAAGATAGGCTCTTATTCAGGGTGAAGGTCCGCTTTAAAGAGGAGGAACACACAGGAATTTTACTTTCCCTTGTGTTGTTCCTCTGGTGGGGGGGGGGGGGGGGGCTGCTGTGTGTGTATCCTCCCCTTCGAGGTCGCCCAATTCACTGGCCTCTGATTGGCTGAGCGCTCACTTACTCTCACTCGGCTTCCTTCAGCTCTGCTTATGGCTTAGGAGGGGAACTCGGATGGCCCTGGAGTCTAGAAAGTTTCTCTTTAAAGCAGAATGAAACCCACTAGCGGCCAGTCTGTAACCTAAAAGATTTCAGAGCTGGCTTTTTTCCGGGGCATCCCAAATTAGGATGTGCCCTGATGTGTTTGTGATCCTTCCCCCTCGTCTTCACCCCTCTTCCTTCGGACTGTAAGCTCCTCGGGGGCGGGGCTCCCTACCCTATTGTATCTTGTACTCAGAATATCCATTGTCAACTCTGTAAAACTGTATTTGAATTATTATATGTACCGTATGTTTCTACCCTGTCTGTAATTACTACTTTGTAAAGCGCTACGGAAGATGATGGCGCTATATAAATAAACAATAATAATAATAATAATAATAATGTGTGAAACCCCCAGTTCACATGTAAATACTCACCTTTCCATGCTCCAAGTACACATGTCCAGTGAGCGCTGTCTGCTGTGACTCTGCAGGCAGCTCTCATTGTTTGCAATGCGGCGCATGCACTGCTGCATCATGCACGCTGCACGGGGGGGGGTAGCATGCGCTCCCCATTCAAGTCAATGAGAGCGGCCTGCCGAATGATGTAGTTACAACAATAAATAAATGGGAAGACTCGCTCTCCAGCTGTAGCAGATAGTAGGAAATTGGGTGCCCGACCTGGTTAGTCCACAACCATGATAAATCCGAAAAAATAACGATGCCGGTCTGCACTGCCATAAAGCATCCATTTATTATCAAAAATCATTAAAAGCAGCCCATCAGTGCAAATGCAGGGATCAAATCAAACGCGTTTCGGGCGCGACCGCGTCCCTTTTTCAAATGTATCACAAAGTCTAACAAGTAACCCAAAGAGAAAAATATAAACCTGCACAGCGTAAGTGTCAAGAGCTGGATGCTGGCTGTAGTGGACCCAAACACCCGGCAACCGGGCGAAAGTAAATATGTAAAGGAATTGGCTGCCAGCTCAGACCCAAAAGTCCACCCGTTCAGCCGCTCAACAGAACTACCAAACTATTAATGAAAAAAATCTTTAATTAAAGTGGACCAACACCCAGGGGGGATCGGCCTGGAAATCTATAAGATTCCCGGACCGATCAGATCCCTCCCCGCGGGGCATCCGAAATCGGGATGTCCCGCGGGGAGGAACCCCCCAGGAGGCCCACAATCCTCACCTTACCGGCGATCCAACGGCGCATGCGCGAGACGCGGCCGCGTCTCTTGCTTCCCTCTAGCAGGGCGCGCTCCCGCGCCGGCCGTTTTGTGAATGGCCGGCGCAGGCGCGCTCCCTGTTAGAGGGAAGCGAGAGACGCAGCCAATGACAGCGCTCTGGTATGCGCGTCCAAGCGGCTTTGAGCTGCTCTGAGCGCTGTCATTGGCCGGACGAGGTCACGTGGGAGCGGGGAGAGGTGAGTTTTTGCGCCGATCGGGGGGGTTTCAGACAGCGGGGCACCCCCGATCGGGGTGCCCCACCTAAGTGGACCAACACCCAGGATAGTCAAAATCCTGGGTGTTGGTCCACTTTAATACTAGCCAGAACATACCTTTAAAAACAATTAAAAACATGTTTGCTGGGGCTGGAATGTTGCGGACTACTCCAATAAACACTAATAATATGGAAACAATTAGGTGCTAGATTAAAGCTATATTATAACACGTGAAGTACATATATATGTCTATTTATGCCCAGGAGTTTCGCCTAAGAGTTGTGCCCGTGATATGTGTATGGTGCACAAAGATATAAAGGAAAGTGCATGCTACAAGATTAGATACAACAAGGAGACCAAATAAAAGTCAGTGTAAGGCAATAGCCCATAAGAATTAAAGTGCTGAGTGCAAGGAAGAAGAGAGAAACTCCAGGGCATATACAGCATAACCCTGCCACAATGGCAGCAAATCACAATAAAATATCAAGATTAAATATCAACAATATCCAAGAACAATCTACATTACCACATGTTCACATAATCAGGTCCTATTCCACCGCCCAGCGTGCCAACACCACTGACGCGTTGCGTGGCCAGAAGTCAGTGGCCACTACTATAAGTACTCACTATAAAGTTACTGCAATTTAGGTTAATTATAATCACATGGTCATAGTACAAAAGCATATAAGCATATTCTAAGTATGTCACACACCCCGCTTCAAGATAATCATTACATGTGGGTAGTATGGTCTGAAGAGGGCGATCTGCAGAGATGATTGGAGGAAAGAAAGCCCCTCCCAGTCCATAAATACCTGGGACCTCCCACTCATTACCCAGTTTTCCATCTCTGCAGACGGCGAGCAAGTCAGAAGATGATGTCTCCTCCTTGCACAGGGGGATTTCAGGTAGCCGGGTTTATTCCCGGCCCGCTTTTCTCTCTATTTCCACCCGGTTATGTTTTTTATAAGTCCCAATACACATGCCTCCCAGTCTAGGCTGTATCCCGGGTGAGGGTAGAATGGCACTTTTAGTGCTCTGGAGCCATGCTCCACCGTGAGACCCTGTACCAGAGGGTAGGCGGTTATCCGGGCTGGTGACCCCGGTTTGGGATGCCCTGTCCCTTGGCCCCCCTTTCCTGATGCCCTTCTCCTGTGGTGGTGGGGATAAAATGTCGGGGGCCACCTTTTTTACCTCAGAGTTAGGATTTATTTATTGTGCATTGTTTCACTTTAACAGCGGCGCTTGCTGCTACTGGCGCCAGAGCTGAGGAGAACTTTTCTCCTCAGAAGTTGTAGTTGGGGGGTGGGGCCGGCTGTTGGCGCTGGCTTGTCCCCCTGGCTTTACTGTTTTTTGTTGCGGTGACTACCGCAATGGCCGCGGCGCGGTTATTTGCGCTGGCGGTTCCATTAATCTTGTGAGGGGAGATCTACCCTCACGCGCTGGCCACAGTGGGCGGGGCCGGGCGATTGCACGTCGCCGCAGCCCGCACCCATTACATCCCTGGGGTCTTTGTGGTTACCGGCGCCGCGGCTGCTGTTCTTGCCATGGCGCCGGTATATGTGTGCGCTATAGTGTTTTTCTGAGGTAATTTACCTCACACATTTTGCCATTAGGGGCGGGGCCGGGCTGTTGAGCGGGACGCCACGGCCCGCCCCTGTTAGGCAGACCCACTGCGGAGCCCGCTTTCCGCTCTGTAAGGGGGCGGAGCTACGCATATCGCGTGCTCCGCGCTGGCCACGCCCACAGGATCCTCTCTGCCTCTGTGAGCTGCGTGTGTGGTGGATGCCATTTACCTCACGCAGGAAGGCACAGTGAGTGGCCCTATGGGCCCCCTATATTTCTATATATATATATATATATATATATATATATATATTTACTTATATGTAAACCTTTATATCCGACAGTCTTTCAGGTAGAATGCCTTAGGTTTTAAGGGGTCTTCTTCCGGTCCTTGGGTCCCTGGGTTAAATTCCATGTTAAAATCCTCCCACTTGGGACAATTATAAGGGCATCCCGGGTTGCTTACTAGCGTAATTCCCTCGGTCATTGCGACTATATATAAGTTCACCGTATGGAGGCATCCCCAGATACCGGGCTCCCCTCGGGGCAATCCCGGAAGTGCATGGGCTGTGGGGTATCCCTAACAGGGGATGACGTATTTCTATGTATACCATGTGCACAGCAGACTATTACACGGCAGTCAGAACCCCAGGCGTCTGGGTCAGCACCGCCGGCGTCATCCCCTTCCCACCCCGTCTTGGCCCGTGTCCCGTGTGACGTTGTCACGGGTGGGCAGTCGCAATCTGATGTGTGTGCTAGATTGACTAATATTGAAAAATTTATTTCTTCTGCGGTTGCCAAGAAGGCTCCAGCTAAGAGAAAGCATTTGTCACCGGTCCCACCGACATTTGAATATGACGATGAGGATCGCCTGGATTGGTCAGATTACACCCCTCTGGAGGAAGGGGAGCTATTTGACGAATCGGATTATTCAGACGACCAGCAATTTGTTGGCGCGGACTCTGAGAAGGGGTCAGGGAGTTCTTTGGATTCTCCTAACGTCCTTACTCAGATGTTTGAGGTTCTGGCTATTTCTCCTCCGGAGGTTGCTCCTCATCAACAAGGGGAGTTTTATGAGGAATCCAAGCCGCGCTTGGAATTCCCTAATCAAAGGCATTTTGATAAGATTATTTCTAAGGAATGGGAGAGGCCGGCTCGGCCCCCAGGCATTTCTCAGAGTTGGGATAAAAGATATCCTTTCCCTTCGGACACGGTTAAGCGCTGGACGTCCCCCCCTGAGGTGGATGCACCAATTCAGGGGTTATCCAATTCAGCCGTTTTTGAATAACACCGATTGCTCTTCTCTTAAAGATGGAGGGGATAAACGAATTGACCAGATGGCTTGTCATGGTTTCGCCAGTATTGGGGCAGCCATACGGCCTTTTTTGCGCTCCGTCTCTGCTGGTGGTGGCTACCAGGTCGGTGGTCAGAGACTTGTTGTCATCTTCCGGTTTGCACCCGGACAGTGACGAATTTCTGGGACTTAAACGTTGTGAGTTATTCTTGTCTTTCATGTTAGCCGCCTTGGGGAGCTTCTGCTCTGATGGTGACTATAAGGCGTTCAGTTTGGTTGCGCCAGTGGGCGGCCGAGTTTGGGTCAAAAAAGTCGCTGACGTCTCTCCCATTCGTGGGGCTACGGCTTTTTGGAGAAAAATTGGATTCAGTAGCTAAGGGGGGTAAGTTACCTCAACGCAAGAAGCAACGATGTCCCTTTCGCGGGGCGGCTTCTTTCAATCATTCCTTTCGCGGATCCAGAGCAGGAAGAGGTTTCGCCTTCCCTTCCACTAGAGGAGATTCCTGGAATAGGGGCAGAGGACGTGCCCGCTCAGGATACAACTGGGGTTCAAAACCCAAAACCTGAGAACAAGCCTGCTCAGCAATGAGGGGGTGCCCTCACCCGTGCGGGTGGGGGGACGGCTGCGACACTTCTCTCTGATCTGGATTCGGGAGGTTTCGGACAAATGGATCCGGGAAGTCGTGTCTTCCGGCTACAAGTTGGAGTTCGAGGCCCGTCCTCCTCCGCTTTTCTTCAGGTCTAGGGTGCCCCCGGACGCACCTGGCGCACAGGGGCTTCGGGAGGCGTTTTCAAGTCTTCTGGAGATAGAGGTCATCTCACCAGTGCCCCTATCAGATCAGGGTCGGGGATTTTACTCAAATCTGTTCACAGTCCCCAAAAAGGATGGCTCTATCCGGCCCATCCTGGATCTGAAGATCCTCAACAGGTTTATCAGGCTGCGAAAATTTCGCATGTAATCGCTTCGTTCAGCTATCCGCGCTCTCCGTCAGGGGGACTTCATGACGTCCATAGACATCAAGGACGCTTTCCTCCATGTTCCGATTTTTCCCGCGCACCAGAGATTCCTCAGGTTTGTGGTGGAAGATCGGCACTTTCAGTTTGTAGCTCTTCCTTTTGGTCTCACCACAGCTCCAAGGGTTTTTCACCAAGGTGCTCGCTGGGGTGATGGCTCTTCTTAGAGCGCAGGGAATTCGCATAGTGCCATATCTGGACGATCTCCTCATCATGGCATCATCATTCAGCCAAGCGGAATTGGACACCAGGACGGTAATATCCACTCTGGAGAGGTTCTGCTGGGTGAGGACTACCCCAAGTCCTCCTTTTACCCGTCCAGGATAGTATCCTTTCTGGGAATGTCTCTGGATACAGATCAGGCCAGAGTGTTCCTTCTTCAATCCAAGGTTCTTTTGATTCGGTCGCTCATGTCCATTCCTCGTCCGACCATTCGACTAGGAATGAGACTGGTGGGGTTGATGGTGGCCTCCTTCGAGGCAGTCCCCTTTGCCCAGTTTCACACGAGGACGCTACAACTCCATCTATTGTCTGTCTGGAATAGATCTCCTCTGTCGCTGGATCAATTCTTTCTGATGTCTCCCCGGGTTCGCCGACCACTCAGGTGGTGGCTGAACTCAACCAATCTGTTGAAGGGCAGGTCTTTTCAGACTCCTCGTTGGGAGGTGGTCACCACGGATGCCAGCCTCTCAGGATGGGGGGGCTTCTGGAAGGATCTGCAATTTCAGGGGTTGTGGGGACCCCTGGAAGCCCACGAGCCTATCAACATTCTGGAATTGAGAGCCATCAGAATGGTTCTTTTTCGTTTGACTCATCTCCTGCAGGGCTTGCCGGTCCAGGTTCGGTCGGACAATCGGACGGCGGTTGCCTACATCAATCACCAGGGAGGGACTCGCAGCAGGAGTGCCCTCAGGGAAGTGTCGTTGATTCTGGACTGGGCGGAGAGCCACGTCCCGTGCATCTCGGCAGTTCACTTTCCGGGAGTAGAGAACTCGGAGGCGGACTCTCTGAGTAGGTGGTCAGCCCGCAAGGGGGAGTGGCCTCTCAGTCCCAAGGTGTTTCGTTCGATTTGTATCAGGTGGGGTTCACCGGTGGTGGACCTCTTTGCCTCCCGTCACAATCACAAAGTTCCGGCATCTGTGTCTCTGGCGAAGGTTCCGCTAGCCTTCGCGACGGACGCCATGTCCCTGAACTGGAGGGATCTGGGGTTTCTGTATCTGTTCCCTCCGTTTCCCATGGTAGCCAGAGTAGTGCGCAAGCTGGCTCTGGAAGGAGCGTCAGCAATTCTGGTGGCTCCAAGGTGGCCAAGACAGGTTTGGTTCGCAGACGTGGTAAGGTTAGCAGAAGATTAGTTCGTTCTGCCCCTGCTGCCGAATCTGCACACACAGGGTCATCTACGTTGCCCCAATTTACCAACGCTGGCTTTGACGGCGTGGCTGCTAAAACCTCCATCTTGAAGGAGGAAGGTCTTTCTGATGCGGTTATTCAGACTCTTATTAGGAAGAGGTCTTCTTCTTCCGTTTACTATAGGACTTGGAGGTCTTATATTGATTGGTGTGAGACTAGGGCTTTCCCTTGCAGGGAATTCTCTATTTCTAGAATCCTGGAGTTCCTGCAACACGGTTTGGATATAGGACTCCAACTTAATACTCTGAAGGGGCAGGTGTCTGCCCTGTCGGTGTTTTTCCAAAGATCTTTTGCGCTTCATCCGCTGGTTAAGACCTTTTTCCAGGGGGTTACGCACGTGCGGCCCCCTAGGAAGGCTCTGATTCCGGTTTGGGATTTGAATTTGGTTCTTTCTGCTCTTCAGGGTCCTCCCTTTGAGCCCTTGCATGATTTTGCCTGGTCTTCCCTTACTCAGAAGGTGGCCTTTTTGGTAGCTATCACTTCTGTTCGGCGTGTTTCTGAGTTGGTGGCTCTGTCCATTCAGGTCCCGTATTTTGAAAGACATCAGGACAAGGTGGTTTTCCGTTTTAACCCGGATTTCCTTCCTCAGGTGGTTTTCTGCCTTTTCACTTAAATCAAGACATTGTTTTGCCCTCTCTGTGTCCTAATCCCAGTAACGAAAAGGAGAGGGCCCTGCATTCCCTGGATGTGGTTCGAGTTGTGAAGTACTATTTGGTGGTAACGTCTGCCTTTCGTAAGACTGATGCCTTCTTTGTGGTACCCTCTGGGCCCAAGAAAGGTTTGGCGCCCGCTAAGTCTTCCATCAGTAAGTGGATTAGTCAGGCCATTGTCGGGGCCTTTTCTGCTAAGGGGAGAAATCCTCCCCTTCGTGTTACAGCTCATTCTACTCGTGCGGTTGGGGCTTCCTGGGCTTTTCAGCACCAGGCCTCTGTTGAGAAAGTTTGCAAGACCGCTACCTGGTCTTCTGTTCACACTTTTACAAAGTTTTTACAAGGTTAATGTTTGGGCCTCAGCGGATGCTGTTTTTGGCCGCAAAGTTCTGCAGGCTGCAGTAGTTTAAGTTGTGCTTTATGCCTTGTTTTGGATCCCCACCCTTTATGGACACTGCTTTTGGATGTCCCACATGTAATGATTATCTTGAAGCGGGGTGTGTGACATACTTAGAATAATACCATTTTGTGAATACTCACCTTGTAAAATGGGTATTATAAGTCACACACCCCGCTTCAACCCGCCCTTTTGTATTCTGGATCCATCGTTTTGTGAACTTTGCGTTGTTATGACTAATATTTGGCTCTTCCTGGTCCCTTGCCTTACTGCTTTCTTTATACTGGGTAATGAGTGGGAGGTCCAAGGTATTTATGGACTGGGAGGGGCTTTCTTTCCTCCAATCATCTCTGCAGATCGCCCTCTTCAGACCATACTACCCACATGTAATGATTATCTTGATTATCTTGATTATCTTGATGATTATCTTGAAGCGGGGTGTGTGACATACTTATAATACCCATTTTACAAGGTGAGTATTCACAAAATGGTATTATTGCTACTCACCCTATTTTTTCCCCTTCCTGCTTGAGATGTCGGGTGCAGCGCTTGGAGGGTGAGTGGCAATATGCTTACATGCTTTTGTACTATGACCATGTGATTATAATTAACCTAAATTGCAGTAACTTTATAGTGAGTACTTGTTAGACTTTGTGATACATTTGAAAAAGGGACGCGGTCGCGCCCGAAACGCGTTTGATTTGATCCCTGCATTTGCACTGATGGGCTGCTTTTAATGATTTTTGATAATAAATGGATGTCTTATGGGAGTGCAGACATCATTATTTTTCGTAGTTACAACAATGTTCATTTTGCTTTCCAGATGTCTGGCGCGGCAAGAAGCCCATGAAGGAGTCTGAGCTGCGGCCGCTCTACATGGACGTCCAGGCTACAACCCCAATGGTGCGTTGAGTTCCCCCACCCGTTGCTATTGACAACCCTCCG
Organism: Gastrophryne carolinensis; assembly: GCA_027917425.1. Lineage (NCBI taxonomy): Eukaryota > Metazoa > Chordata > Amphibia > Anura > Microhylidae > Gastrophryne > Gastrophryne carolinensis. The sequence continues at coordinate 11,834,726 of CM051243.1, forward strand.
TGATCCACCTCTGCAGTTGCTGCATTCACCATGTTCATGCCAAATTCATGTTGTCTTTTGTATTTCATTTATTTTTAGGATCCCAGAGTACTAGACCGCATGTTGCCGTACCTGGTGAATTATTACGGGAATCCTCACTCGAGGACACACGCTTATGGCTGGGAGAGTGAAAAGGCGATGGAGAAAGCTCGGGAGGTAAGTGTTCCAGCTTTGTTGCTCGTATAGGTAATTTGTGGGTAGGGAAGATGCCGCTTAGTTACCCTCAGTGGGTGGCAGAGCTGGGTTGTTTTTCTTTTCTGGGCTCTGCCTGAACCTATCTGCAGAATAGCAACTTGGTTAAGAGAGCAGACATTTCCACAACAATGGAAAAGTATAAGCACAACGCTAATCAAACACAAGTTATCTTTTACATATAAATCTTAGAATTGCTCAAACGCAGGGTGGATAAAAATCAATGTTTTTTTTAAAAAAATCAAAAAAATCGGATTTTTTTGATTTAAATCAGATTTTTTTTCAATAAACTGCTTTTTGAGGAAAATATTTTACCATCCAAAGGTTCTTCCATCATGAGATAAAGCCGAGTTGTTTAACTCAGTAGAATAAAGGCTGTATATGTGTAACATTCACAATGCCATGCTCTTCCAGAGGTTTCTGTAGGATTAGTGGGCAGTTTCTCTCCTATATTATCACAGACGCTCGCTTTACTTACGCAGTTCTCAAAACTGAATTGGACTCCGCAGAGGTCCCAGCCTCTTCTTCACAGCAAAAATGTTACAACATGAACAGAGTTGAGAAAAAGACCTTAATCCTATTGTTCTACAAACCTATGACTAGTGAGCTACAGAGGACAGCAGGGACAGTAGGATTTAAGTTTTTCATGTGTCGGCTGGGCTGACAGTCTAAGTTTCTTAAAATATATATATATTTTGTTTAGCCAAATTAGTTAACAAAACATGGATGTTTGTTTAAGCAAATAACTTATGCTGTAATGTTGTTATTGCTTCAGTTGAATAAATCTATTTAAATTGTTATTAAGGTCAGGATTATTTTTCTCCTTCCTAAGTACAACAGAACAGTGGTGTCCAAATATGAATGATTAACCCATTAAACTGGGGAGACAAAAGTAATATAAAAAGTGATTCTAAAAATCTTCAGCTACTTGCATGTTAAAATAGCAAGAACTAGTTTAGGTAGAAACTTTGATTTAAATCACTGATTTAAATCAAGCCTTACTGACTAGTGATTTAAATCAAATCCACCCTGTAGTACGTAAGTTGTTCTATTCCAACAACCAATAAGTCCAAATAAGATAGAAAACACAGAGCAAAATGAGTTTGAGTAGTCTCTTTAAAGACACATTGGTGTAACAAAAAAAACGATCCCACGGTGCATGCACTCTCACAAATCCGTGATGTGATATCCTCCACCTTACAAAGGATCTACTTACCAGAGATTGGGAAAGTGAAGAGACTTAGAGGCCGATTCATTAACAGCGGCAGGTAGCGACAGTTGAGCGACTGTAGCAGAATTTTCACAGCGCCCGCTAGTAGTCGCTGTGCTTGGCCGTTGTTCGGTTGTTGATAGCGACTCAGTCGGTGTGCAGTAATGTTGAACACGGGGTGACGAGTCGCTATTTGACAGGTTCCACGCTGTATGGGTGTGCGTGATAGCGACTGGTCAGAGCGACCGGCTCCCAGCATATTCATCAAAAAATCACGCTCAAAAAATTCTCGCGCTGTGAAATGCTTGTTTAAACCCCAGAGCGCTGGCGGCGATGTGTTAAAAGTAGTTTTTTAACCCCCAAACCACTATATTTTTGGAAACCAAAAAAATTTTTTAAAGAATTTAGTAATATGAATACAATAATATCAGACCTGTAATATCAATTCTGCACAAATTTTTTTTTTTATTTTTTTTACCTTAAAAAAATCTTACCTTACCTTAAAAATCTAACATTGCAGAAGTGGTCACAGAATTTTTCACATTAAAAAAAAAAAACACTAATAACAATGAATTATGAAAAGATTGTTCCATTGAAATGCATTGGAGCGCGCCAGGTAGCGAGAGGTCATACCTGTCGCTGTTCAAGGTCGGACGCTGGCGCTGTGGGCTGAGGCTGGAATAATGATGAATGAGTGGCTATATGGCGCTATCTCAGTCGCTAAGCAGGATCGGCTTGATAAATGTGTGATTGTGGTGGGGAGCCGGCGTTCTCGTGGCGGGGCCCGTCATTACCGGTCGCTCACCAGTCGCCCACCAGTCGTTATTCCTTCATAAATAAGGACCTTTTTTATAATTCCACTGAATCCTTACTTATCATCTCTCCCATTCATGATGCCTTTAGCAGGAATAGGGCTCTTTAAGTGAATACCACACAGACATTTCCACAAGCCTCCTCCGTCTTCTGGAGATGCCCAGGAGGAAAGGGAACTTGGCGCAATAACTGTAAGCACTTGTGGTTTTATTTTCCTAAAGTGGATCAAACCCACGGCAATTAACCTGGGAATCTATAAGATTCCTGGGCCAATCGATTCCCTCCCCGCTGTGTGAAGTCCCCCAGGCTGCTCCATACACTTACCTTGTTTCCCGGTCCAACGGCGCATGTGAATTGCCGGCTTGGAAATGCTCCCTGTTAGAGGGTAGCGGGGGATGCGGCCGTCACTGCACTCAAAGCCGTTGGCCTTAGACAAAGGCTTAGACGATTGGACGAGCAGCCGCACATGTGCCGTAGGACCGGGAAGAGGTGAGTTGGCATCAGCGATCTGGGGGGGTTTTACACAGCGGCGAGGAAGGGACCAAAACCCAGGATAGTCAAAATCCTCTGACTGACTTTCTCAATTCATAGTGACTTGTGCAGGATTCTGGTAGCAATAAATAACTACAATCCTCTTTCCCCTGGCTAAAGTTACTAGGTGTTAGTAGCTGCCTTTGTCATTGTAAGTCCCAGACAATAGGTAGTAGTAGTAATACAAGCAAGAAAAAGGGGGGGGCCCACCCTCCCCCGAACCCTCCCCCGAATAAGGATACCGGGTAACTATTGAGTGGCACTACTCATGAATATGAAAAAATATAAAAGGTTTATTATCATCAAAAGTTACACAAAACATAACACACTGGACTAATACATGTACACAAAAGACATAACATTACAATCTAAAAACACCAGGGGGCACCAGAGGTCTGCCAGTTACATAAAGCCACCCTAAAGTCCCACCTAAACCATAAACATAACCTGTATCAAATATGTGCAAATCAGCAAAAACATTGTGCAATAGTGCTAAGTGCAAACACTTACATTTAAACAAAATCAATCTAAATACAACAGGAGGACTCGCCAGGGTGTGCAGAAAGAGTCAACAAGTATCAAAGAATAAAGCAAAGTGTAAAAAATAATAACTGTGCATATAGACAGACCAACCGGGGTACCCCTGTAGGGATAGTAGTAGTAATACTACGCCCCTATTCAAGCTTGGCTTTTCACAAAAATGGCTTCTTTCACGCTTTTTTTTTTTTAAGCTTCAATAGGGGCGGGGGAACTACTACACGATTACTACTACTACCTATTGTCTGGGACTTACAATGGCATGTTAACATCAAAGGCAGCTACTAACCCCTAATAACTCCAGTCATGCCAATGCAATCAACACCTCATGGTAGACAGAGGATGCAGGTTTGATTTATCATTTATTACTGCCATGTTCCTGTAAAAGTCTCTGAATTAAGATAGCCAGTTGAATGTCTAGCGAAATGTCTCCAAGAAAATAAAACCACAAGTTCAGTTGTCTTGCTTTATTCCTACAGATATACCATGACCTGGATAATATTGGTGCAATATTTGATGGCCATGCCATTTCTTTTACCAGCATTTGGAGCTGCAAAAAAAAAAATGTACTCCCCACCCTCAGATCCCACGCAATGATGGCTACTCAAACGCTGTGTGCCCAAATGCCCCTCTTCTCCAGTCTCAGGCTGGTTGAATGGAGATGTCTGTGACCTGATTGTTCAGAGATTGCACTGTCAACCCCAGGGCCGAAAGTTGAGGACTGTGTGGAATAAAGTTTGTTTTTTTTAATAGTTTTTTTCCACAGATGCCTTTTTTTTGTCTAACGTGGAATTTGAAAAAGGCGATTTACTTTTACTGAATGTCCCTGTTTCATTCTCCTGCTGATCAGTCACTCTGATCACTCAGTCACTATGAGAGCTCATTCCCCACCCCCCTGTTTCTTTCCCTACGTCCTTCAGGACAGCCACAGAAAGAGTGGCTCCTCCCCCCTAGAAATGAAACCCAAATCAGGACAGATTCAAAGACCCACTCCTTCCCCCTCAGTCCTCATTATCGTGTTTCCTCTCCAGGAAACCACGTGGGACCCTTTCATCGTCAATGTTTATTTTTTTTATTATATTTTTTACACCCAGGAGGACCCACAGGGTAGGGTACCTGTGGTCAGAGGGTCTGCTTGAGCACCACATCACGCTGGCTGGCACCAGTGGGGAAGGCTTCCCAGGCTGTGGCGGTGACGCGCAGGGCAGTGGAATGCTGGTCTCAGTGCCTCTAATGGTGCTTCCCCTCTATTCTGGGGGAGGGACAGAGCTCAGAGCGCTCAATCAGCTGCGGCCAGGCCGAATCAGCTTCCGGAGCAGGCCTCACTGAGCGCGCTCGTATGCTCCACCTTCCAGGTGGCGGCGGCAGGGACAATTTTTGTCTTTGCTTAGACAGTGCTCTACACCGGATTCCGAGGGGAGGGGAGGCACAGCAGCGATATGGGCTGGAAGACGTTCAGGTTTCTCTCATATTCCACTCCAGGGCATCACCGAATCAGATACGAATGGATTAACTCTCGGCCAAAGGCAGGACTGCAAGTTAAAAGGTGTGGTCTCTCCCTGCCTCCATATACTTCCAGCTGCCCCCGCCCTCTAGTTTCATACTTGCAGTTGGACTGGACTGCAAAGGTTATGTACAATTTAATTTCTTTCTCTTTTTAAAAGCCTTTCTTTAAGGATGTAGGGGATTTTAACACTGTCTGTCTTCCAGGCCCTAATGTTTCCACTGATCCAGAAGGACCCACTACTTATGCCTTCTGGAGTCGGTTAAACTGGGTGAGGGAAGGTTAAGCGCCAGGGTCCTGGGGGTGCTACACCTTTTTTATGGGTGACACTCTAAGGGCTGGCAGACACTTTCTAAGGGACACCCAGTGGCGGCCTTGTCTTCTGGCCTGTGGGATGGACCTTGGGTTCTCCTCCGGTTCTCTCCTCGCTGGGCCACTGCTCCTCACCGTCGCTGAGCCACCTGCTCTCCGTAGGGCTGCTGTTCCCGCCGGTCGACCTTCTCTTCATCGTGCCACAGGCCGGCTTCTGTCTGCTCTCCCTTCGTCCTCACTTCTCAGCCGGATCTAGTAGGACAACAGGGAAGTCAGGCCAGGAGGAAGTATACCTCAAGAAAAGATGGTGAGCCATATTGTATCCGTTGTCTGAAAAAAAGGAAATAAAGAAGGAGAATAAGAAAGGTTCAGGAGGCTAGAATCACTAGGCCCCACTATTGGAGCATAGCTTGTTGCAAAGTCTACAAAGCGCAAATTGGGGAATGAAGCTGACAGTTATCCGGTGGATATCCTGAGCAACATGGAGGCTAACATGGCTTCCCATCCTGAAAGATTGCATTACAGTCTCCTCTGGCTCTTGTCTTGTAGTCACAGGCACTCCTACTGCTGCTGACAGGCATCCGGAGTTTTGAGGATAGTGATGGTCAGGCTTCCTTGGGGGGAGGATTCCCTCAAACGAGGTTTTGGGCTAGCCACAGATGAGGAGCTATCATCTAGCCCAGGCAGAAGCAAATTGTCAGAAGAAATGTTAGCTTTGCTTCAGGACATTTATGATACATTGCATATTGATTCAGTGGGACAGCCTCTCTCAGTCCAGGATGCTTTATATCATAAATTGATTGAAGGTTTTTCTTTCTGGTTCATTCTTCTTTGCTTGATGCAATGAAAAAGCTTTTTTTTCTGAAAAGTAGATGTATTCGAGATTTGGGCCAAAGGTCCTAGGCTTCTGAGTCTTAAGTCTTCTGACCTGAGCTTTCAGGATGCGGGCACCCTCCAAGATCCTATGGATCGCTATACAGATGTTCTTCTTAAAAGAGCCTGGGATGTTACTGCTTTCTATGTCAGGCCGGCCCTTGGTTCAGATTGTGTTGCCAGAAATCAATTTTAAGGGATAGATTAAGAGTGACACCCCAAACAAGACCTTTTGGACATGCTTCCGGCTATCATTCGAGCAGTTTCCTTCTTGGAGGACGCTTCAGCTGAAGCAGTTAGAGCTACAGCTAAATTTGCAGCCCTGATCAACTGAGCAGTGAGAGCCACTTTGCTCAACACGTGGAAGGGGGACCTGGCCTTCAAAGCCAGGTTTTGTGGCATCCTGTTTCAGAGCAAACTAATGTTTGGCTCCGAATTAGATGCCACTCTTGCCAGGTTTTCCTCTACTCCCTGCCCAGATCTCCTGATTGGCTGCCTCTCTCTGCAGCTCTGAAACACCGCCCTCCTCGCTCCTATCATACTCCTCACAGTGTGCTTACATCACATCGCTGTTGCCACGCCAACTGTTTCTCCTATTTTTCTTCTATGATTCTCCAATGCTCTAATATTGGTGCATATTGGCACAAATGACATAGGAAGAAGTAGGTGGAAGTGATTTCAGGGACTTGGGCCGTAAGCTTAAGGCAAGGACCTCAACTGTAGTATTCTCAGAAATACTACCAGTACCAAGAGCCACACCAGAGAGGCAGCGGGAGATTAGAGGGGTAAACAGGTGGCTCAAAAATTGGAGTAAAAAGGAGGGTTTTGGGTTCTTAGAGAACTGGGCCGACTTCACAGTGGGCTACAGGTTCTTTGGCAGGGATGGGTTGCACCTCAATGGGGAGGGTGCATCTGTTCTGGGGGAGAGGATGGCTAAAAGGTTAGAGGAGTGTTTAAACTGAGCATTGGGGGGGAGGGTAAAAGCTATTACAAAGGGGAAGTTAGGAAAGAAAGTGACAGTGGGTGTAGACATGAAACTGGGGGTGGAGAGGGGGGAGGGGTTAGCACATCTAGGAGGAAAAAGGGCAATATACAAAATGATCAAAATTATCATAAGCATTTGAAAGGCATGCTTACAAATGCTAGAAGCTTGACCAATAAAATGGATGAACTAGAATTGATAATAACAGAAGAGCAATATGACATAGTGGGGGTAACAGAGACCTGGCTGGATGAAAGCTATGACTGGGCAGTAAATCTACAGGGATACTGTGTGTTTAGGAGGGACCGTAACAAACGCAAAGGGGGTGGAGTCTGCTTAATTGTAAAATCCTCTCTACAACCCGCTTTGCGGGAGGATATATGTGAGGGGAATGTGGAGTCTGTATGGGTAGAAATACATGGAGGGAGAAACAAAAATAAAATACTGATGGGGGTTTGCTATAAACCTCCAGATATATCCGAATCCATAGAAAATATGATGCTAAGGCAAATAGATATAGCCGCTAAAATAAATGAGGTAGTGATTATGGGGGACTTTAACTACCCAGATATAGACCGGGATGCTGAAACATGTGTTTCGCATAAAAGTAATAGTTTTTTATCTAAAACAAAAGATGGCTACCTTTCCCAACAAGTACAAGCTCCAACAAGGGGGAAAGCCATATTGGACCTAATACTAACCAATGTACCAGACAAAGTAATAAAGGTACAGGTTGGGGGACACCTTGGAAGCAGTGATCATAATATCATTAATTTCCAATTAGCAGTCACTAAGGTGCCTTATCAAGGAGCCACAAAAACGCGGAACTTCAAAAAGGCAGAGAGATGCCCTACACTGCATTGACTGGGAAAATGTCCTTAAAAACAAAAGCATGGACGCTAAATGGGATACTTTCAAAGGAATCCTTAATTTTCAGTGTGACAGATATATACCTTACAGGAATAAAACTATTAGACGCACATGTAAACCGATGTGGCCAAACAAAAAGGTTAAAGGGGCAATAAACAACAAGAAAAAGACATTTAAACGTTTAAAGCAGGAAGGGACAGCGGAAGCGTTAAAAAATTATAAAGAAGAAAATAAACAATGTAAACAACAGATAAGGGCAACTAAGCTGGAGACAGAAAGACTGGTCGCGAAAGAGAGTAAAACTAACCCCAAATTATTCTTTAGCTACATGAACCGTAAAAGGTACAAACCTGAGGGTGTGGGCCCCCTGAAAAGCAAGGAGGGGACCCCTATAGAGGGAAATGAGGAGAAAGCAAATGTAACTATGAATAAATATATTCGGGGTCAATACAAAGATCTGTCCCACAATCTATTTATACCTCGGAGTGTAACTATAACCCGGGGGCATCCACTAAGGTTAGAGGAAAGGTGCTTTCTCCACCGACATAGGAGGGGATTCTTCTCTGTAAGAGCAGTGAGACTATGGAACTCGCTGCCAGAGGAGGTAGTTATGAAGGGTACAGTAAAAACGTTCAAAAGTGGCCTTGATGCCTTCCTGGCATGTAATAACATTTCCAGCTATGACTACTAGACCACTGGAAGGAGATCTATAGTGGCCGGGATGCCCTCCTTGCATGTAATAACATTTCCAGCTATGGCTACTAGACCACTGGAAGGAGATCTATAGTGGCCGGGATGCCCTCCTGGCATGTAATAACATTTCCAGCTATGACTACTAGACCACTGGAAGGAGATCTATAGTGGCCGGGATGCCCTCCTTGCATGTAATAACATTTCCAGCTATGGCTACTAGAGCACTGGAAAGAGTTAAACAGGCTGAACTGGATGGACTAAAGTCTTTATTCAGCCGCACATACTATGTTACTATGTGATACTTTTAAAGTGGGCCAGAACCCAGGATTTTGACTATCCTTGGTTTTGGTCCTTTCCCCATGGGGCACCTCGATCAGGGATGCCCCGCTGTGTGAAACCCCCCAGGTCGCCCGAACTGACTCATCTTTTATCGGTCCTACTGCACATGCAGTGCCTTCCAATCAGCGCACTTGAATGCGCTGCTGCATCCTTGGCTTGGATCGTTTAAGAAGCAGAGTTTAGCCAAGTGCGCTGGCGCCGCATCTCCACTACCCTCTAATGGAGAGCATACGCCCTGCTAAAGGGATTTGCCACTGCTCGCGCATACGCCATTGGACCGGGGCTGAAAGTGAGTATACCGGGCGACCTGGGGGGTTTCTTTTACAATATTTTTATTGAGCAAATTCAAAGTTTACAGCATAGTACACCATTACAGCATGTTCCAATCCAGATGACAATAATGCATCAAACTAATGATGACAGGTCTGTGCATAATACACCTCAAATGATTGCTGACGTTGTTATTCAAATTCTTATAGATCCTCTATGGGTCCGTACCATCTCGAGGCAGCTTGAAATACATCATTTATGTCTTAAACCCACTGGGGTGAACCACCCTGGGGGGTAAATTCTGCTCCACCAAAGATCCTCCTAGGAGGAGCCGCAGTGGAGCATGTAGTGCAATGTAGTTGCTGTAAACTTTCAACATCAAGTAGCATATTAGGACCTCCTGAGTGGACCACCAAACTAAAACAGAGAGAGTTAAAACATAAGAAAAAGAAGGGAGGGGGGGGGAGATAAGGGCAATAAAAAAAAGGGTAAAAGAGATAGAAAAGAAGTAGGGGGAGACGAAAGGTAGGGATAAGGGCGGACAACGACGATGGCAAGACACCCATGGGGGGAATGGGAGGAGGCCTCCCGCGCCACTCCCCGTCCTCCCGGGCTCGATACCCGACAGCTCCACGTCTCACTTCTTGAAAGGTAATTAAACCTAATAGCCCTTTTGCTTTTTTCTACTGAATTCCCTCCACGGCTCCCACACCTGCTCAAACTTCTCCTTCTTGGACATGATGGAGGCTGTCATTTGCTCATTCACCATTATATTTGCCATTCTAGCCTCTACTTCCTGCCATGACAGTTTGGGGGCTTTCCGGTTTGCCGCCACCGTTAACCGCACAGCGACCAGCAAGTTTTTCACTAGGCTCCACTCATCCCGCGTGTAGGGATGCTGCTTCAATGACAGTAAAACCTCAAGTGGGGTCGGACAGCAAGACTTTTCCAAAACACGAGATGGCACCTTTATATGCCTCTTTACATAGGCCCTGCACCACCGGGCAGTCCCACCAAAAACTGAGATACTCCCCAATTGCTCCACACCCCCTATAGCATCTGGGGGAGTGTGAAGCGCAGCATTTATGGAGTCTCGCTGGGGTATAATACCACCTGAGTACTATTTTGTAAGCATTTTCAGTCGCTAATACATTCAGCTACGTAGTCCGCACGTTATTCCAGTTTCTCCTCCAGTACTGACCTGGGGGGTTTCACACAGCAGGGGATCCCGATACTAGATTCCCAGGGGGGAGGGAATCAAGGGGCCGATCTCTGTGGATTTTGGTCCACTTTAAAGATAACTTGGGATCTACAAGTTCATTTTGAAAACTGATTGAAGTTTAAGACAACATGTAGCCCGAGACAAAGGTACAACAATCGGGTTTGCCTTTAGTATAACTTTACATTTTCCTGCTTTCTGCACTCTCCATGTTGGCTATGATTTCATTCAGCCTGCTTAATATTTATTTGTAAGTCTATTTAAAGTAACTGTCCAGTCAAAGTCATTGCTTGAAGTTTCCTTTTATTCAGTGATATCTTCCTGACCGGGCTGTGCATGGGGACGCTGATCGACACTTATACGCTGATCGACACATATTGAAAAGCATTAAGACAAAGGCATTTCAGTGAAGGACTTGAGAGCAGTGCCGCTCAGAAGCCCCCACATAAAGGAATTCAGTTAGGGGTGCTGAGAAAAATGAGTCAGCAGAACGGAGCAAGTTCAATAGGGCTTCAGGAAATGCAAAGTGCAGGTGAATAAAAGATGCTGCCCCTGACGGCCAGCGTGGGGCAAGCAGAAAGTAGGTTAATTTTACCCCCTTGCTCTACTTAAGGCTTTCCCAGCTCTGAGACCAGACGTGGGGTTACCATGGACTGGGATCCAGCACTTTGCTTTGGCGCTCTTGCAGTCAGCTTTACAGAACGGCGTCCCCCACACTTTTTTTTTGCCTGCCACGGGGTCTGGAAGCGCATGCAGAGCAGGGGATGCCTCTCTGTAAAGTCTGGCTGCGGCTGCCCCAAGAAGTGCCAATAGAACCTGAAGTCAAGCTAGTTACTTTTTTTTGTTTTCAGGGTGCATCCTGAACTTGATTTTGAGATTTAAGGGTCATTTAAATATTTGAATATATAAAGTGACCAGGGCCTCTGTATACATCTCCATAAATGTGCAGAGTGGTGCCTCCATGTGGGTCTTCGGTCCTTTCAGTGCTCGAGGAATTGCAAACTAAATCGGTGCCTCTAGTTGATTAAACCCAACTGCAGACAAAGTTCACATAACTTCTTTAATATGTGTTGTAAATAGTTATTATTAGTTAATTAGTGATCTGCTGTCTTTAGCTTTATTCACTATTACAAAAGCTCTCTCATTCTTTCCATTATGATGTCCTATTCCTTCCTTGTGGCAGGAACTCAAAAGGGGGGTTAACAAGTAAGGGAATCTGACTAAAACTACCCAAATATTAGACCACAGACCCCACAACATCAAAATAAAAAATAAAAAAAATCACTAGTCCTGTTTTATTAAGACTTAATAAAACAGGGCCCTTGTTTTTGGTCACCCTCCCATGATCGGCCCGGGAATCTATAAGATTCCCGGACCGATCAGACCCCTGACTGCGGGGCACCCCGATCTGTGTGAAACCCCCCAGAAACCCCTAAATCCCTACCTTATCCACGATCCAGCGGCGCCCGCCGCCCCCTCCCGTGCGTCCCTCTAGCAGGACGCACACCATTCACAAACGGCCGGCGTGGGCGCGCGCCCTGTAAGAGTGACGCGCGGGAGGCGGCGGCGGGTGCGCTCTCTTGTCCGTCGCTGCCTCCCGCTTGTCCGTCGGCGGGGATTGGCAGTGGCGGTCACGTGGGAGCGAGGAGAGGTGAGTTTTTCGGGGTTTCTTGGGGGTTTCACACAGCCGAAGTGGACCAAAACCCAGGATAGTCAAAATCCTGGGTGTTGGTCCACTTTAAGACTTAAAGTTGAAAACAAAACAAGGGTTTTGTTCCCTTGCTTCCCTGCGATGCCCCCTGTGTGCAACCCTCAGATCGCCCAACGAAACTCACTTTTCGCCTGTCCTACGGTGCATGCATGGGCTCTCATTCAACCAGAGCCGTTTAACCGTGTATATTTAACCCTTCAAGTGCCAGCCTACCTGGAGCATTCTTCATTCTCTGTTGCCAGACCCTTTTGCACTATTTTGCGCTCCACATGTTCAACTGTGATTTTTTTAAAGGGCTTTCCCAGGGAAGTTATATATTCTTTTTTTTTTTCAGCAGAATCTGGGCTTTAACATGAAATGTCTTGTTTGTAATTTTTTAGGTGTATTCTCAATATTTTGGGGTGAAATATGTGCAAAAAAATAAAAAAAATATTTTTTTTACAATTTGTAGTGTTTGTAAGTTTGTCAATAAAATCTTATTGCGTGTGAAATCCTAATTTCTCCCGATTACAGCGGTACAACATATGTATTGGTAGACACCCTTTCCTGCCCAGGAGACTCCCCCAAACTGAAACAGCGCTTTAGGGGATTTTCAGATAAAATACAAATATGCTAAGCAACTATATATTCTCTGGAAGTACCAAGCTTGATAACATGGGTTTTCTGGAAGTAATTCTTCACTTTCTTCACCCCACTTTCCCCACAGCGTTTATATATCAGAGCTTGTTGGGTCTGCGATAGTGTCCATTGTGTTGAGACCAGATAACACAAGTTCTGTCAACCAATGCTGCAGCATAAAGATCCATGTGTTAGCGTGTGAGAGTTTGGCATTGAAATATCCCCAATTCTGGGATATATGACACAATATTGAGTTCAATCTTTTATGAATGGCCGGTGCAGCAGTGCAACGATGTGAAATGGGGTGGCCGGATGCGTGGCTTGTATGGGTGTGCGGGGGGCCCCCCTGTTATTTTAGCTCACTTGTATATGTGTTTTAGCATCATGGGATGTATATAACGTGTGCCAGGGCTTGTGCAATTCAATAAAATATTTGTTTACTGGACATTGGCGTATGTGCATTTAGTGCCAGTCCCGCATTTAACCATATCTGTTGTGTGTATTTGAGGTTCCTCCTTAAGAGAACCAAACCCTCAAAATTAAGGAGGCCTCCACTAACATTTTTTTATGCCCTACACCAGGGAACGCCCCAACGTCCGCTGTTTACTCAACTTATTTTTGGATCCCATGGCACCACACATCCCTGTTCTGCACGTCCAGCAGGCCCTATGTTCAGCGAGGAGGTGGACATGGAGGACAGATTGGAGATGATGTGGCATAACCGAAAGCTCTATTCTATACTGTACCTGTTTTTTATTTTTAAATTGAAGAAGAAATAGCTGAGATATTGAGGTTTACAGGTTCAGCTTATGATTTTTCATCTGAAAAAAATGGACGTGGCCCTTGGATCTGTGATGCTGCATAATAATCATCTCTCTGCTCTGACAGCAATGTGATGAATCTGGAGGAAAAGGCGGAGAAGGAAGGGACCAGCAACCCTGTCCTGCTCTGCTAAACTAATACGGGGACGGTCATTGGCTTAACCTGTAAACCCTGATATCTGAGCAATTTCTGCTTCAGTTTGAAAATGGAAAACCATTTAGAACAGTACCAAATGTAGCCCAACACGATGGTGTAACAATTACCTTTGCCTGCTGTATCACTTTAAAGCTGAACTTCAGTTACCTGCTGTATCACTTTAAACCTGAACTTCAGTTACCAAGTAAGCCCACCCCGCCCTGCCATGCTACCCTTGCGCTGAGGCAGGACCGGGGTGGGGGGGGTTACAAAGAAAAAAAAAACCTTACTTTATCCCGGGTCCCGAGCGGCTTCTCCGGCGCTCAGGACCCTGGCCGCTGCCATCTTGAATGACAACACAGAGTCGCATCCCCCGGCTCCATGCATGCACCTGCCCGCGGGAGTTCGCGCGGACCGAGGGGATGAAGCTTTGTGTCAACCTCCACGAAGGCAGCACAGATACCGGGGGAGCAGCGTGGCCCAAGGATAAGGTAAGGGTTTTTTGCTTTGTAACCCCCCACCCTGCATAGGTTAGCGTGGCAGGACGGGGGGGGGGGGTTACTTGGTGACTGAAGGTCCACTTAAATACTTCATAATCATCATCTAGATAGAAAGTTATGGCTGTGGTAGTGTGTGCTGCTTCTAGGCCCCTGCACTGTGAAAAACATTTGAGATCTAACTGCACATTTAGGTGATTGCTTGTAGTTCATCTTTGCAGTGATCCGTTTGATGGATTAGATCAGGCTCCCCTAATAAGAGGACTTTTGATCAAGCTCGAGGAGCCGAGGACAGAAGTTAATCTCCTGCTTACTACTAGAGCAGAAAATTCGCTTAGTTGGGGCAAAGCCAAACTATACATGGCGAAAGATAAGCCCGGCCATTTGCTATCAAGGTTTCTAGCCTCCCAAAAGAGAAGGTTTTCCTCTCTGAAACTTAGAAACAAACGAGTATTATATCTCAAACCCTGGATAGGGTAATAAAGGATTTTTTTTTCAATTCTTACTCTAAACTTTACTCTAAAAGACCCACGTTAAGTGAGGGGGAGATAGGTGAATGATTAGAGGGGGTTGGGGTAAGAAAGATCTCTACTTCCCAGCAAGACACAATTGAAAAGGACAAATCGGTGGAAGAAGTTCTTATGGTCATCCGAAAAAATGAAGAGCTTGATGGCACCTGGTCCGGATGGATTCTCGAGTCGTTATTATAAAAAATTTGGGGTAGAATTGGTGCATCATATGTGATATAGAATGGGGGTAAGGGATGAGGTCAAGGTGAGCTCCCCCTTGATTAGGCCTGCCAAAGAAAGATTTTTGGTTGTCCCCACCCTTCTGACCTTTGTGAATATTTTTGGGGGAGAAAGGGGGCCCTGATTGGGTAGCCCCTTATTTTGAAGGGCTTTATAGGGGAATAAGGAGTTAATCTCCTTGGTTAGCTCAATGTAAACATAGAGGCCGATTCATCAATAGCGCCAGGTAGCGACAGATGAGCGACTGTAGCGTGATTTTTTGAGCACCAGCCAGTATTCGCTGTGCTTGGCCGGCGTTAGCTTGATGACAGCGACTCAGTCGGTGTGCGGTAATGTTGAATACGGGCTGGGGGGTCGCTGTTTCACAGGTTCAGCGTTGTATGTGAGCGCCTGACAACGAATGGCCAGAGCGAACGGCTAGCTTCATATTCATCAACAAATCACGCTCCGAATGTGCTGTCGCTGTCCATTCCTTGTTTAAACCCCAGAGCGCTGGCGGCGATGGGTATTAACTAGTTTTTAACCCCTAAACAACCATATTTTTTGAATGTAACATTATACATGTTTTTAGAATCATTTTGTAATATGAATACATTAATCTCAGACCTGTTAGATCAATTCTGCACATATTTTTTTTTTTTTTTTGACTTAAAAATAAATCCTAACATTGCAGAAGTGGTCTCCGATTTTTTGACATAAAAAAAAAAAAAAAAAAAAATTAATACCAATTAATTATGAATAATTATAGATTGCTCCATTGAAATGCATTGGACATCGCCAGGGAGCGACAGCTCATACCTGGCGCTGTGAGGGAATTTGCAGCGGCGCTGTTCGGTCCAGGCGGCTTCATGATGAATGCCGCGCTAGCAGTCGCTCTCGCCGGCGCTAGCCTCATTTTGCTTGATAAATGCGTCATTGTGACCGCCGCCGGGCGCACTTGAGTCGGTAGTCGCCGCTAGCTGCCGCTACCTGGCGCTCGTCAGACACTACCTGGCGCTATCGCTTGATGAATAAGGGCATCAGTGAACACGTTATAAAAGTCCAACATTTATTTTATATTTAGTTAATGCACATTATCTCTTAACAGTGTCAATATGTTATTAACATTTCATACATGTGTTTTTTTCGACATATCTTACTCAATTGTTGTTGGTTTACAGAGGTACTAATAGTGGAGTACAAATCTCTGCTCATCTGGGAGCTGCCCATATGCTGGGGGCTCAGTCCCATTTAAACCGGACCTTCAGCGTGATTTAATGAAAAGCCCAAACTCTTAAAAAACAGTTCTCCAGCATCTAAAATTAATATATTTTATGTTTTTAGTCACTGACTTATTATTCTTTCCCCCACTGGGCTGCAACTCTGTTCAGGAATTTAGGACACGGGCGCCGCCATCTTGACTCAGAAGCATCACACTTACTGAGGAGAGAAGAGTGGGATAAGGTACAGGGGGCGGGTTATAGCTGTGCTTTGCTCAGACAGAGCAGAGCTGGGGCCAGGTAAAGGTCAGCAGTCCCAGAATGCACAGCAGCACAGTCAGGAGGCACTTCCTGTTTGCAGGCTGCCTGTTAAGATGGCGGCTTCCATAAGCCGCCATCTTGGATGTTTAAAGGCTCATAACATGCAGTAGATGCAGGTAGGATGATTTTTAATGTGGCCAATCTGTATGTACAGGGTGTGGGAAACATATAAGATAGGCTCTTATTCAGGGTGAAGGTCCGGATTAATGTGGCCAATCTGTATGTACAGTGTGTGGGAAACATATAAGATAGACTCTTATTCAGAGTGAAGGTCCGCTTTAATAACAGTTTGTAGCAAGCTTATAGGTTAATATACACTCAGTTGTAGCAAGTGATTCTTTGCGTGCAGAATTTTCACTCTTTATGAGCTTCTTCAGTGCAATTTGAGTAATCTGGTTACACATAACGGAGTATACGGTCAACTCAAATCCTTTTTAATAATTCAGTCTTTATGTATACAATACAGTATTACATACCTCCTGTTATCCTGTGTTAATAAGGGGGCGCTTGCTTCCAGCCGTCCTTTGTATTTGGCTGATAAATCTACAAATCATATGTGCTCTTGGTACAATAGCATTAAGAAAGGCAGCTCACTTGAAGCGCTACAGGTACTCTATAGCATGCCATCTGTTGAACGCGGCAAAAGCCTGCATCCCGCAGATGTGGAAGAGCAAGGACCCGCCCTCTATCAGTATGTGGTGCCGAAGAGTGAATGATACTATGAGGTACGAAAGCCTCTTGTCGTCGCGTGACGGCACCCATGAGAAATTTGCCACGACCTGGTATGGCTGGATGGCCTATGCGGAGTCCCCGGAGGGTAGGAAACTCTTCTGTCCGGGGCCGTTGCCCTCGCCCCGCCAGCCCCCTCCCACTGCGGTCTGAGCCACCACAGGGGGTGTTGACCCGGTCTGTGGTGGACTGCTTCAGTTGTTCGGCTCTCAGCGACCTACTGGAGAACCCCGACCCCTTGGTCCAGCTAGTGAGGGCCTCTCCTCACCCACCCCCTCCTTCTTCCCTTCATGTTCTGCCCCAGTCTTCCCCCTGGTTTTCAATTCCTTATTTACTTTCCTTCTTAACGTCAATGCCTATGACCGCTCCTTGTGGAGATAGCCAATAGTACGGAGCTCCTGCTCCTGATCAGAAGACCTTACAGTGAGGCATGAGCGTCGGGATTAAAATGTTTATCTTTTATTAATATACATTCAGATTGAACCAATTTACATTGTATCGCTTATTGTATATCACATAGTGGAATTGTGTTAAGATTTGTTTTTCCTTTCTTCAGAAATGCTCAATAAATAAAGAATTTATAAAAAAAAAGAAAGGCAGCCCAATCCCACCAGAGGCATTGCGTGTGAATATAATAGTAATGCCTAAACCTGGAAAAGATTGGACTGCCTGTCCGAACTGTTGCCCCAAGATGCTAGCGATTAGACTCAATACTTTTCTAACAGAGATTATCCATCTGGGCCGGGTGGGCTTTGTCCTAGGTAGACAGGAAGTGTATAAGATCACGAGGGCTTTTGGGGTAATCTCCTACCTGTAGTGGGCTGAGGGGAGGGGAGGCCCAGGACAGGGAATGGTGCTTTCAGTGGACACCCAGAAGATATTTATTATGGAACTATGCTTTGTCATCTTTAGATCACCTATGTACATCTTTTTTTGTTTATTTTTTATGCAGCAAGTGGCTTCTCTGATTGGAGCGGATCCCAGGGAGATTGTTTTCACAAGTGGGGCAACAGAATCAAACAATATTGCTATAAAGGTAGGTTGGTACTCTTTTATAAAAAGCCAGTTTTTACTATAATACATCTCCGAACAGATAAGATTTGGGCACCACAATGTCGCCATCTATATTTGCCCACCCCTCTGCTCCGTTAATGATGCTCCAGATGTCCTATACTGATTCATAGACCTTTTCTACCAGTGGAGTAGACTTTACTGATGCAAAATTATTGAAGGAGGCACTTGCTGGGCACAGGGCAGGTATAACCCAGCTTTAAAGGGAGAGGTGCAGCACTGCTATTTAGGGCACATCTACAATATGCGCTGCTTGGGCAATGCTTAAAGTGGACCAACACCCACCCCTGATCAGCCTGGGAATCTATAAGATAAGATAAGCTACCTCCCCGCGGGGCATCCGAAAACGGGATGGCCCGCTGTGTGAAACCCCCCAGAAAGCCCCTAAAAACGTACCTTATTGGCGACGGACAAGCGACGGATAAGCCTCCGCCTCCCGCGCGTCCGTCCAGCAGGGCGCGCACCCGTTTGCGAATGGCCGGCACAGGCGCGCGCCCTGTAAGAGGGACGCGCAAGCGGCGGCTTATCCGGCGCTTGTCCGTCACCGATAAGGTAAGATTTTAGGGGCTTTCTGGGGGGTTTCACTCAGCGGGGTGCCCCACGGAAGTGGACCAACACTCAGGATAGTAAAAATCCTGGGTGTTGGTCCACTTTAAAAATTCTGCACATGGCACGGTGCTGCATGAAGCATATTAACCACAGCACAACCACAGCTCAGCTCATAGAAAAGGGTTCCATTGGATTTATACCCTTTGTAGAAGAGGACCCTGAAACTTATAAAGCAATAATGTCGCTCGTATTGTTTGTGATGAATTAATGCTTCATTTACTGTAACAGACGGGGTGTGACAAACTATGGCGACCAACAGCAAGGACACATCACAGGATGCAAACCCCAAACGTTACGTTTGATGCACCAAGTTTGAGGCTGCTTAAACCGGACCTTCACCATGATTTATTAAAATACCCAAACCCTTAAAAAACTATTCCTAAGCATCTAAAATTAATATTTTCTTTATTGCATGGCACGGCCTGCTTCGGTATTCATAACAGTTGGGTTATTCCGCCGCAAGGTGGCGCAGTGTACTGCAGAAGAGCTGTGGCATCTTTCGGCCCCCTATAAAAACGGGATTAACCATAATTTCCCAGTGTTTCCTCTGCAGTGAAACTGCGAAGATAGAAGATGGCTCTCTCTCTATGCTCAGGTGAGCGAGGCAACCAAGCCTGCGACCCTGCAAGTCTATTTCCACCCGTTTCTGGACCCTCACTGCCTCCCAGCCTTGGCTGACAGATCGGGTGAGGGTAGAAGAGCACTAAGGTCAAGTGCTCCTGGAGCGCTGCTCCAAGCCGCAGTCCCTGTTCCACAAAGGGTAGCCGGCCATAGGCTTTATGGTGAGCCTACTAGGGATGCAAGGTTCCTGTCCTGGCTTCTGAGGGGGTAAGTGTTTTGGAGACTGTGTCCCCTTCTTTTCCTTCAGGGTCCCCCCCCCCCCCCCCTCCTGGCCTGGATACTCGCCACTGCCTTCTGTTCTCTTCCCCCCCCCCCCCCTCTCTGACTTTGTTCGGGGTGGGGGTGGTAGCGGCGAGTGGGGTTAGTTGTGGTGTTTTGGCGTTTACAGTGTGCTTTTTGGTGTTTTTTGCCCGCTGCGTCGCTTTGTACTGCGCTCTGCGGCTGTGGGCGCTATAACCTGTGGCGTTTTTGCTTTGTCATGGCGCCGGCGGGGTCACATGGGCGCCGTTTTTGCGCTCTTCGGGGGGACGGGGCTGTCCCCCCCCCTGCGGCCCGCCCCTTGAGGTACCTCTGCCGCAGCCATTTTGGATTAGCTGCGCGTCTGGATTTCTCCCTTCCGGGCTGCAGCGCTGTTTCCTCCAGTGTGTCGCTTCATCCTGCGGTCTGTGCCTTGGTGATCCTGCGGTGTCCTTGGTCCGTGAGTCCCCCTTGGGGTTTTTTTAATTGGTCTCGTGGGGCATGTGCTGCGGGATGCTCATGTGTCGTTTTTACTTATGTCTTTCAGGCGGGATACCAGTGGGTTGTGGTTTCTCCCAGCTCTACTCCTTCCTCCCCCTCATCCCCCCCCATTTTTTGCTGATCTGGGGGCATCCTGTGGGAGGGCATCCCGGGTGGCTTTTGTATTAGCCTTTACCCAGCGCTGGCCTCTTGCGCCTGTGTTAATCCCCATATGGAGGCTTCTGGGTATAGCGTGCTTGGGGGTCCTTCGGGGCAATCCCGGCTGTGTTCTATGTGCGGGGTATCCCCTATCAGCAATGATGTCACGGTGTGCGTGCCGTGCGCTCAGTGTCCTTGCGCTCCAGCTTGGTTTACCTGCATCGCTTCCCAGCTCTGCGCCCTCTTCGCCATCACCTAACCCCCCACTGTTGCAATTAGCTCCCAGTGAGGGGTATGCTAGCAGGGGGTCACAGTCTGATCTGGCACTCCGTGTCTCCAACATTGAGAAGCAGCTTGCCGGGCCTATTCCTAGGAAGGCTTCTGGCAAGAAGCGGCACCTGACTTCCACACCCTCCCGCTCCATTGAGGAGTATGAGGAGTTTGATGCCACTGGGGGACTTTATTCCCTAGAAGAAGGGGAGCTGTTCCAGGACTCCTCTGGGGACTAGCAGGAGGGTTGCATTAGTGACCCTGGGTCTGCGTCCGGGGAGGAATCGTGGTACCCTGAGGACACTGACAATCTGCTGTCACAAATTTTTGAAATCTTGCACATTGCTCCCCCCCGAGGTGGCTAAAAGAAAGCAGGGTGAACTTTTTCGTCCTGGTAAACAGCGTCTGGAGTTCCCTGAGCAGGGCCTATTCACTTCTACGGTGCTTAGGGATTGGATAAGAGGTATCCCTTTCCTGCTGATATAGTAAAGCGTTGGTCCTGTCCCCCTGAGGTGGACGCTCCCGTGCTAGGCCGGCCACCCCCAAGATTCATCAAATCCCGGATGTCTTTAAACCCCCTGTCAGCTCAAGGGTTACTTTCGGCGGTTCAATGCCTGCTGGAGTCAGGGGTCATTTGTCCGGTGCCCCATCAAGAACAGGGTCAGGGGTACTATTCCAATCTCTTCACGGTCCCCAAAAAGGACGGCTCTCTGAGGCCCATTCTGCACTTGAAGGGTCTCAACAAGTTTGTCAGATTCAAACATTTCCACATGGAGATGCTACGCTCTGCTGTCGGTACCCTTCGCCCAGGCGACTTCATGACCACCGTGGACATCAAGGATGCTTATCTTCATGTGCCTATCTTCCCAGGTCATCAGAGATTTCTGAGGTTCGTGCTGGAGGATCAGCATTACCAGTTTGTGGCCTTACCATTCGGTATCACCTCGGCGCCTCGGGTGTTCACCAAGGTGCTGGCGGGAGTGATGGCTCTGCTGCAAACCTTGGGCATTCGCATCCTTCCCTACCTGGCCGAACAGGACACCCAGGTGGTGATCTCGACTCTGGAGTCCTTTGGCTGGTGATACATTTTCCCAAGTCTTCACTGTCCCCGTCCTTGGTAAAGGTCCTTTCTGGGCATGACCCTGGATCCCTCTCGGGTCAAGGTGTTCCTTCCTCAGCAGAAGGTGGAGGGCCTTCCGAAGCAGGCACGGGCTCTGCTCTTGTGTCCTCATCCCTCCATCCATCTGGGATGCAGTTGGTGGGCCTGATGGTGTCCTGCTTTAAGGCGGTCCCCTTTGCTCAGTTTCACATGAGACCTCTTCAGTTGCACCTCTTGTCAGTTTGGGATCGGGACCCTGTGTCTCCTCTGGCTAGGCAGTCCCTTTCGTGGTGGCTGGACTCGAGGAATCTTCTGTTGGGCAGGACCTTTCTGCCCCTCGTGCTGGGAGACTGTCACCATGGATGCCAGTCTGACGGGCTGGGGGGGCTTTTGGAAGTCCCTACAGTTCCAGGGTCGTTGGGGCCCCCAGGAGGCCCATGCTCCCATCAATGTCCTGGAATTGAGGGAGATCAGGTTGGGTCTGTCCCACCTGAAGGTTGGGTCTGTCCCACCTGACCACACACCTTCGGGGTCGGGCTGTTCAGATCCGCTCAGACAACCAGACGGCGGTTGCCTACATCAACCATCAGGGAGGGACTCGGAGCAAGCGAGCCTTCAAGGAAGTGTCTCTGATTCTGTCTTGGGCGGAACAGAATGTCCCCTGCATCTCAGCGGTATACATTCTGGGGGTGGAGAACCAGGTGGCGGACTCCCTGAGCAGGGGGACGTCTAATCTGGGGGAATGGTCCCTCAACTACCAGGTGTTTCTCTCCTTGTGTCACCGCTGGGGTCAGCCAGATGTGGACCTGTTTGCGTCCCGTCACAATAACAAACTTCCCAGGTTTGTCTCCCTGTCACAGGATCCTCTGGCCTTCGCCACGGATGCTCTGGCAATGCCTTGGACGGAGTTTCGGCTTTCCTATGTGTTCCCTCCGTTCCCTCTACTGGGCAGGGTCATGCGCAAGATTGCCCAGGAGGGGGTGTCGGCCATCCTGGTGGCACCCTGTTGGCCAAGAAGGGTGTGGTTTGCAGATGTCGTGCAGTTGGCAGTAAACCAGTACGTCTTGCCCAGGGATCCAGATCTTCTCATTCAGGGACAGCTACGCCATCCCAATTTACAAACGCTGGCTTTAACGGCTTGGCTGCTGAAACCTACATCTTGACAGAGAAGGGGTTGCCTGCCTCTGTTGTGGATACCATGATTCGGGCTAGGAAGAAGTCCTCGTCCTTTATCTATTGCAGGGTCTGGCATGCTTACATTGCCTGGTGTGAGTTCAGGTCTCTTCCCTGTCGGGTTTTTTCCATTTCCAGGGTTCTGGAATTTTTGCAACATGGTTTGGATTCTGGCCTTCAACTAAGTACCCTCAAAGGCCATGTTTCAGCTCTGGCAATTTTTTCCAAAGATCCTTTGCCAACCACAGGTTGGTTAAAACTTTTTTCCAGGGTGTTACTCATGTGCGTCCACCTCGTAAGCCTATGCTACCAGTCTGGGACTTGAATCTTGTGTTGTCTGCTCTGCAGGGTCCTCCCTTTGAGCCTATCCGTGGGGCTGCTTTGCCCATTCTGACTCTTAAGGTAGCCTTTTTGGTGGCTATCACTTCTGTAAGGCGAGTTTCTGAGCTGGCGGCGCTTTCCATCAAACCTCCTTATTTTGAGCGGCATCAGGATAAGGTGGTGTTTTGGCTTAAGCCGGATTTCTTTCTAAGCCGGTGGTGTCTGCCTTTCATCTCAATCAGGACATTGTCTTGCCTTCATTTTGTCCTAATCCCACTAATTCCAAGGAGTGGACACTGCATTCTCTGGATGTGGTCAGGGCTCTGAAGTTTTATTTGGTCGCTACTGAGCCTTTCAAGAAATCTGATGCTCTTTTTGTTCTCACTTCTGGACCAAGAAAGGGTTTGCCTCCGGCTAAATCCACTATCAGCAAGTGGATTCGTCAGGTGGTGGTTCAAGCCTATTCTGATAAGGGGAAGGAGCCTCCCTTTAGAATTACTGCTCATTCCACTCCTGCTATTGGTGCCTCTTGGGCTTTTCAGCACCAAGCTTCTGTTGAACAAGTTTGCAAGGCCGCTACTTGGTCTTCTGTTCATACTTTTTCCAAGTTTTACAAGGTTGATGTTAAGGCCTCAGCTGATGCTGCTTTTGGTCGCAAGGTACTTCAGGCGGTAGTGACTTGAACTGCCGGCTGTTACTCCTTGGGGATCCCACCCTACTTTTGGACACTGCTTTTGGATGTCCCAACTGTTATGAATACCGAAGCAGGCCGTGCCATGCAATAAAGAAAAAAGCAATTCTGTGAGTACTCACCTGTAGAATTGTTTTTGTTCTTGCATGACACGGCCCGCTTCGCCCCACCCTTGTTATCGTTATTCTTGGTTGCCTCTTTATGGTGATTGTTCCAAGTTTAATTGTGATTTTTTTTACCTTTTTTACATTTTTTACCTTTATACTCTCCCGGCTTCTTGTCTACACTGGGAACTCTATGGTTAATCCCGTTTTTATAGGGGGCCGGGAGATGCCACAGCTCTTCTGCAGTACACTGCGCCACCTTGTGGTGGAATAACCCAACTGTTATGGATACCGAAGCATGCCGTGCCATGCAAGAACAAAAACAATTCTACAGGTGAGTACTCACAGAATTGCTTTATTTTAAGTTTTTAGTCACTTACTTATTACTATTCCTTATTACTTACTTATTCTTTCCTCCACTGGGCTGCAACTCTGTTCAGGACTTTAGGATACTGGTGCCGCCATCTTGAATCAGAAGCATCACACTTACTGAGGAGAGGAGGGTGGGGTTATAGCTGTGCTTTGCTCAGACAGAGCAGAGCTGGGGTCAGGTAAAGGTCAGCTGTCCCAGAATGCAGAGCAGCACAGTCAGAAGACACTTCCTGTTTGCAGGCTGCCTGATGTTCCATTTAAGCTATATAATAGGCTGCTTTCAGCATATTGAATAGATTTCTGGTACATATAGTGGGAACATTTGAAAACAAAGTCTGTTAAAACATTTGTTGTGAGTTTGATTGTAAAGGGACAGTCCAGGCAAAATGTAAAAAAACTGATTTATTAACTAACCTATCCTCTCCCTTCCTGTAACCTCGCAGCAGCACCTAGAAGCAGAAACTTGGCACTGACTTCAGGCACTCCCTCTGATTCCCCTAGCAGCAGACCATCATAGGGCTTGACTGGTGTCATTAATCCGGACCTTCACTCTGATTAAGAGTCTATCTTATATGTTTCCCACACCCTGTACATACAGATTGCCCACATTAATCCGGACCTTCACCCTGAATAAGAGCCTATCTTATATGTTTCCCACACCCTGTACATACAGATTGCTCACATTAATCCGGACCTTCACCCTGAATAAGAGCCTATCTTATATGTTTCCCACACCCTGTACATACAGATTGCTCACATTAATCCGGACCTTCACCCTGAATAAGAGCCTATCTTATATGTTTCCCACACCCTGTACATACAGATTGCTCACATTAATCTAGACCTTCACTCTGAATAAGAGTCTATCTTATATGTTTCCCACACCCTGTACATACAGATTGCCCACATTAATCCGGACCTTCACTCTGAATAAGAGCCTGTCTTATATGTTTCCCACACCCTGTACATACAGATTGCTCACATTAAAAATCATCCTACCTGCACCTACTGCATGTTATGAGCCTTTAAACATCCAAGATGGAGGCTCACGGAACGTCAGGCAGCCTGCAAACAGGAAGTGCCTTCTGACTGTTCTGCTCTGCATTCTGGGATTGCTGACCTTTTCCTGACCCCAGCTCTGCTCTGTCTGAGCAAAGCACAGCTATAACCCACCCCCCTGTACTTTATCCCACTCTCCTCTCCTCAGTAAGTGTGATGCTTCTGAGTCAAGATGGTGGCGCCCGTATCCTATAGTCCTGAACAGAGTTGTAGCCCGGTGGGGGAAAGAATAATAAGTAAGTGACTAAAAACTTAAAATATATTAATTTTAGATGCTGGGGAATCATTTTTTTAAGGGTTTGGCCTTCTTAAAGTGGACCAACACCCAGGATTTTGACTATCCTGGGTTTTGGTCCACTTCGGCGGGGCACCCCAATCGGGGGTGCCCCGCTGTGTGAAACCCCCCAGAAAGCCCCAAAATCTTACCTGTCCCCGCTCCCACGTGACTGGACGGTCCAATCCCCGCCAACGTCCAGGCGGGGATCAGGAACGTCCAAGCGGCTGCCGCCGCCTCCCTCGCGTCACTTTCGGCGCGCGCGCGCCCCCGCCGGCCATTCGCAGACGGCCGGCGCGGGCGCGCGCACGCCTACAGGGGCGCGAGGGAGGCGGCGGCGGCCGGCCACCGCCGAAGATCAGATAAGCGATTTGGGGTGTCTGGGGGGTTTCACCCGCGGGGTGGGAGGTGATCGGCCCGGGAATCTTATAGATTTCCGGGCCGATCACCTCTCGGTGTTGGTCCACTTTAATAAATGCTGAAGGTCCGGTTTACCTCTGCCTCCCTTTGGCCGATTTGTATATTGCAGCTTTGTGATTAGGTGTCCTAAGTATGCTGATATAAACACACTGCCTGCTATTGTACTGGAAAGCCACCACTCCCACAAGCTGGAAATTTTAAAAATAAACGAAAACGTAAAAAAATGTTTTCTCCATCTTGGGATGTTCGTTTTGAAAAAAAAAAAAGAAACTAGGAACATTAAAGTGGACCAACACCCACCCCTGATCGGCCCGGGAATCTATAAGATTCCCGGGCCGATCAGCTCCCTCCCTGCGGGGCATCCGAAATCGGGATGCCCCGCTGTGTGAAACCCCCCAGAAAGCCCCTAAAAACTTACCTTATCGGCGACGGATAAGCCGCTC
Source organism: Gastrophryne carolinensis (assembly GCA_027917425.1). Lineage (NCBI taxonomy): Eukaryota > Metazoa > Chordata > Amphibia > Anura > Microhylidae > Gastrophryne > Gastrophryne carolinensis. Next base: position 11,861,294 of record CM051243.1, read on the forward strand.
CCGCGCGTCCCTCTAGCAGGACGCGCACCCGCGCCGGCCATTTGTGAATGGCCAGCGCGTGCCCTGTAGGAGGGACACGCGAAAGGCAGCGGCGGCTTATCCGGCGCTTGTCCGTCGCCCGATTGGGGTGCCCCGCGGAAGTGGACCAACACTCAGGATAGTGAAAATCCTGGGTGTTGGTCCACTTTAAGAACTTTAGGGCTATGCATTTATGATTTATGGTGAAAGCGGAAAGATCGTGACCATTTAACCGCATCCTAAAGCACACCTAAACACAATCACTGTCCTACAGTACATCAATATTGTTGTTTGTAAGACCTTGTTTGAAAACTCACTGTCCGTCTTTAAAGTGGACCAACACCCAGGATTTTGACTATCCTGGGTGTTGGTCCACTTAGGTGGGGCACCCCGATCGGGGGTTCCCCGCTGTCTGAAACCCCCCCGATCGCCGCAAAAACTCACCTCTCCCCGCTCCCACGTGACCTCGTCCGGCCAATGACAGCGCTCAGAGCAGCTCTGGTATGCGCGTCCAAAGCCGCTTGGACGCGCATACCAGAGCGCTGGCATTGGCTGCGTCTCTCGCTTCCCTCTAACAGGGAGCGCGCCTGCGCCGGCCATTCACAAAACAGCCGGCGCGGGAGCGCGCCCTGCTAGAGGGAAGCGAGAGACGCGGCTGCGTCTCGCGCATGCGCCGTTGGATCGCCGGTAAGGTGAGGATTGTGGGCCTCCTGGGGGGTTTCACACAGCGGGACATCCCGATTTCGGATGCCCCGCGGGGAGGGATCTGATCGGTCCGGGAATCTTATAGATCCCCGGGCCGATCCCCCCTGGGTGTTGGTCCACTTTAAGTAAGGAGGGGTCTCTTACTCATTAGGTGCAGCTTACAATTAAATCTCTATCTCCAGCGCTCTACACTACACTTTTCTGTCTATGATTTATGTAGTTGCCTGGACAATCCCTGCTCATTATTCTCTTGCTTTTGTCCCAAAGGGCATTGCCAGATTCTACAAGTCCCGCAAGAAACACATTATCACCACTCAGACGGAGCATAAATGTGTGCTGGATTCCTGCCGAGCATTAGAGGCTGAAGGTTTCCAGGTCACGTACCTTCCCGTTCAGAAGAATGGCCTAGTGGACTTGAAGGTGACTGTTGCGTGTTTTGATGGGGTTTTTATTTGTAGTCAGGCAAAAGATAATGACCAAGACATTGTCCTGTATGGTTGTCATTTAGGTTTTACAAGAGGCCATCAGGCCCGACACAGGGCTGGTATCCGTTATGGCTGTGAACAATGAGATTGGGGTGAAGCAGCCTATAGCTGACATAGGCAAGTACACTTAATCATTACTACTATTATCTCAGTCTCCTTTTTTAGAAATCTTTATATAGAGCAAAACCTTTCAACTTAACAGTGGGGAAACTGTGGCAGTCCTGTTTCCCTTCCCTGGCAAAGTAATAGAAAGCCTGTCCAGCCCGACTGGGCAGGTGCACCCACTCCGCGCCCCCAATCAACTTCATGGGTTATGCGGGAGCGCGCGCTCCTAGCACCACCGATCAGCCGGCTGGGGTGAAACAAATATGGCGATGAGCAGTGCCGCAATCTCCCGACAATTGGCGCTGGATTGCTGGACAAGTAAGTGTTTTTTATTTATGTATCCTCCCCTGCCCTGCTTCAGCGCTAGGGAGGACAGGATTTGAGAAAACGGGCAGTCTGGCCGGACAGACCCTTTAAAAAGAGGCCAAGGAAGTTACTGTATCACTGTAGTGTATGGTGTTGACCTTCATGTCTCTTACCTCTACAAGAGGTGCGACGACTGATAAGAATGTGCTTTGTAACCATTATGCAATTCTAACATGTTTAGGTTTCTGGGGAACTGCAGGTCATCCCATATCAGGATGCCCTCTAGGGTTGATTTTGCCCGGATTAGAGTCCTTCGAGTCTAGTAGACCCTGGTTTGGGTTTTGGTCCAGCCTTTTGACAGATATTGTTTATATGTTGGGGCTTAAAGGCTATGTGGTATATTTTGTAAGCGGTCATTGACCTGTCCAATAGGATAGGGACAGTCCAGACAAAATAAACAAACACTCACCTTTTCGTCCATTCACCTACATATGGCTCTGTATTCTTAACCGTTTCCAAGTTTGGGTCCTACGGTGTGGACATACCTTGGGTGGACCACTGCAGCAGAGAGAGTAAGCTTATCTTGGTGGGTATTTCATTTTTATTTTATGCTGGATTATGCCTTATGCAAACGTTTTTGATTTTCTTTAGCAGTTATAATTTGCCTGAAGAGGCTGTTTCTACTTCCATGCAGTAATGATGACTTTCACTGCAGTGACTGTAGAGGGGCACCCTTGCAGACTGGAGGAGGGAGTATATGCCCTACTAAGTAAAGGGGGGTGGGAGTAGCTCCATCACTATTATTTATACAAAATTATTATTATTATTCAGGGCCTGGGAACCAATTTACCGCCCAGTTTAACCCTCTCATCATCTAAGTATTAAGCACCAAACATGTCTAGCTGTGTGGAAAGACAGAGATTTGGTTGCATATATCTGCAGATACATGTGGAAGCCACACCGACCCCGACAAGGCACTCTGTGTTTAGTGTGGTCCCTACTCTTATTTTCTCTCCATCCCGTCCAGACCATCCCAATAGCTTCACGATTGGGGTGTTTGCCTCTAGAGGGTGCTTGACTGCAAGATCAAAGATGTAGCTCCTCCCGGCCCCCTATAAAGGCAGCTGCCCCTCTATCATTCCCCAGTTGTTCATCTTGCAGTTTGGCTGCATAAGATCGTTGGCACTCTCTCTCAGATTTTGGCAGCACAGCGGGGCCACCTAGCCCGTCGGCCGCTGCGAACTCTATTCCCATGGATCTCTCCTGACCCATTCCTGCCTCCCAGCCCTTGGCTGCTACGGGGATTCGTGACGGTAGGGTGAACGCCGGGGTCTGTGGCGTTCAGCAGAGCACATGCTCTGGGCCGCAGACCTTATTCTAAAAGGTATTGCACTGCAGAAAAAGCTTGTGGCCACTCCCAGCCCCTTAAATAGCCAGAACCAGTTCTTATCTGCAGTCTGGACTGCGAAGATAGAAGATGGCTCTCTATTCTGCGTGGGTACGTGGGGCTTATCAGCCTGCGGCCCTGCAGGACTATTCCCACCCGTTTCCGGACCCACTGCCTCCCAGCCTTGGTTGACTGGTTCGGGTGAAGGTAGGACAGCACCAGGGTCAGGTGCTGAGGAGCGCTGCTCCTACCGCAATCCCTGCACTGACATGGGTAGACTGTATAGGCTTATGGTGAGCCTTGTGGGATGCCCCTTCCTGCACTCTGGGTCCCCCGGACCCCTCCCCCCCCCCCCCCCTCCTGGTTCACTTTATTTGTGTAGTGGTGTTTTTACTTAATACGCTCCCCGCGCGCAGCTTGTACAGCGCTCCGCGGATGGCGGCGACATTGCCTCAGCTGCTGCTGCGTCATCATTGGACGGCAATATCACGTGGGGCGCTCTTCGGGGGGGGCGGCCTCTGCGGATGACGCTTTTGGTGTCACATCTCCGCGGCCCGCCCCTCGAGGTCTGTGTGGGCACCATTTTACTTCTCTTCCTCCTTTGCTCGTGCTGCGTGCGCTGCTGCTCCGTTACCAGTGTGGTCCGTGAGTGTCCCTGCGGGGTGTTTTTTCTTCTGGTTCTCACTTGTAAATGCTTATGGCGATGTCTTTTTATGTTTTTCAGGCGGGATAGACGTCACTGTGGTTATTCCCGGCCCTCTTCCCTTTAGTAATCTCCCACCTCCCTAGCGGGTTTCTGGGGCATCCTGGGTGGCTATTACTTGCCTTAACCCTATTCTGGCCTGTTGTGCCACTCAAATCACCATATGGAGGCTTCTGGGGATAATGTGCCTGGGGTTCCTTCGGGACAGGCCCGGCTGTGTGTTGCGTGTGGGGTTTCCCCTGTGAGTGACGATGTCCGAGTATGTGTAAACTGCGGCCAGCAGGCGCTTGCGCTGCAGTCCGGGCTGTCTGTTGCTGGCCCCGGTGCTGCGCCCCGTTTGGCTTCGCCTACCCCCCTACGCTTACATCTGACCTCCAGTGAGGGACACATTAGCGGGGACTCTCAATCTGATTTGGCTGCACGGGTGGCCAGCATTGAAAAACATATTGCTGGGTCAGCCCCGCGTAAGGCTTCTGCTAAGAAGCAGCATTTATCTCCCGCTGCTTCCCTCTTTCCTGTAGAGGATGAGGGACCTTACTCACTTTCTGGCCCTTACCCCCTCGAGGGGGGGGATTGTTTTCTTATTCAGAATCCTCTGAGGAACAACCTAAGACCTATGGTGGTACCGGGTCTCCCTTTGGGGAGGACCCATGGTCTTCAGATGATACTGACAGGTTGTTGAGTCACATATTCGAAGTGCTTTGTATTTCTCCTCCTGCCATGGCTCCGCAGCGGCAGGGTGAGCTTTTTGATACGGTTAAGCCACGCTTGGAGCAGACTCGCTTTAATAATCTAGTGCTCAAGGAATGGGAACGGTCTAGTAGGCTACCTGGGGTGCCCAAGAGTTGGGACAAGAGGTATCCCTTTCCTTCTGATGTGATTAAACGTTGGTCTTGCCCTCCCGAGGTGGATGCGCCCGTTCTAGGGTTGTCAAATACATCTGTCATGCATTCTTCTGACACTACTACCCTGCGGGATGGTGAGGACCGGCGCATGGACCAGCTGTCCTGTCATGCTTTTGCCTGTGTGGGGTCTACGCTGTGCCCGGCTTGTGCCTCTGCCATAACGGCTATTGCTATTAAAGGGCCGCCTCCCGCACGTCCCTCTGACAGCGCGCGCGCCCGCGCCGGCCATTCGCAAACGGCCGGCACGGGCGCGCGCACGGCTGGAGGGGCGCGCGGGAGGCGGCGGCCGCAGCCGCCGCCGAGGAGGTGAGCTTTTGGGGGGTTTTCGGGGGGGTTCCTCACCACGGAACATCCCGATCTCGGATGTCCCGCGGTGAGGGGGGTGATCGGCCCGGGAATCTTATAGATTCCCGGGCCGATCACCCCAGGGTGTTGGTCCACTTTAAGTGTCTTATAGATGGGGTATCTGATGACGTGGGAGGCGAAGACTATAGATCTCTCCTGCTTTGCTATGAATTTGTTGCATATATCCTCTGCCATGGATGATGTCATTAGAATGTGTGGTAGGACTTCTGCCCTTTTGGTGGCTATACGCCGCTCTGTCTGGCTGCGTCAGTGGGTAGCTGATAATGCTGCTAAGAAGGCTCTCACTGGGTTCTCCTTTTAGGGGTTGCGCCTCTTTGGTGAACGCTTGGATTTGTTTGCTAGGGGCGGTAGGTTACCTCAACGCAGGAGGCCTTTTCAGCCCTTTCGGGGGTCTGGTGCCTCTTTCCCCTCCTTTCCCCTCCTTTCGGGCTTTCAGGGCTGGTCGAGGAGTTTTCTTTGCTGGAGCACGCAGAGACTATTTGGGCAGGGGCAGGGGACATGGCCGCCCCGGCCTTTCCTAGGGTCCCAAGCCCAAATCTTCCCCCAAACCCCCTCGGGCATGAAGAGGCGCCCTCACCCATCCGGGTGGGGGGACGGCTTCGGCTCTTTGCTCACGCCTGGAGGCGGCGTGTAGCAGACAGGTGGATCCAGGAGGTGGTTTCCTCTGGTTACAAGATAGAGTTTGCAGCCTGGCCGCCCCCAAGATTCATCAGATCCCGGATTACTCCAATCTCTTCACGGTCCCCAACAAGGACGGGTCCCTCAGGCCCATCCTGGATTTAAAGTGCCTCAACAAGTTTGTCAGATTCAAGCATTTTCGCATGGAAACCCTGTGCTCAGCAGTCAATTCACTGCGCCCGGGCGATTTCATGACTTCTGTAGACATCAAGGACTCTTACCTTCACGTACCAACCTTTCCAGGTCACCAGAAATTCCTCAGGCTCGCTCTGGAGGATCAGCACTACCAATTTGTGGCCTTGCCTTTCGGTATCGCCTCGGCCCCCAGGGTATTCACCAAGGTGCTGGCAGGCGTGATGGCTCTGCTGAGATCTCAGGGCATTCGCATCCTTCCTTATCTGGACGACATTCTCATCATGTCTCAGTCCTTCCATAAGGCCGAGCTGGATACTCAGATGGTGGTGTCCACACTAGAGTCCTTCGGCTGGGTGATCAACCACCCCAAGTCTTCCCTGTCCCCGTCACTGGTGAGGTCCTTTCTGGGCATGACTCTGGATACATCTCAGGTCAAGGTTTTTCTCCCTCAGCAGAAGGTGGAGAGTCTTCAAGCTCAGGCCCAGTTTCTGCTGTCTTGTCCTCATCCCTCCATCCGGCAGGGGATGCAGCTGGTGGGACTGATGGTGTCTTGCTTCGAGGCGGTACCCTATGCTCAGTTTCACATGAGACCTCTTCAGCTACTCCTTTTGTCAGTATGGGATTGGGACCCTGGGTCCCTGGATCAGGTGTTTGTTCTGTCCCCTCTAGCCAGGTGGTCTCTCTCGTGGTGGCTGGACTCAAGGAACCTCTTGGTGGGCAGGACCTTTCTGTCCCCTTGCTGGGAGACTGTCACCACGGATGCCAGTCTGACAGGCTGGGGGGCTTCTGGAAGTCCTTGAAATTCCAGGGTCAGTGGGGCCCTCAGGAGGCTCATACCCCTATCAACATCCTGGAACTGAGGGCGATAAGGTTGGTTCTCGCCCAATTGACTCCACACCTTCGGGGTCGGCTGTTCAGATCCGCTCGGACAACCAGACGGCGGTTGCCTACATCAATCATCAGGGAGGGACCCGGAGCAAAAGGGCCCTCAAGGAAGTGTCCCTGATACTGTCTTGGGCGGAGGAGACTGTTCCCTGCATCTCAGCTGTGTACATCCCAGGGGTGGAGAATCTGGAGGCAGACTCTGAGCAGGGGGACTTCTCGTCTGGGAGAATGGTCCCTCAGCAGCAGGGTGTTTCGCTCCCTGTGCCACCGCTGGGGTCAGCCGGACGTGGATCTGTTTGCGTCCCGTCACAATCACAAGCTTCCAGTCTTTGTCTCTCTGTCACAGGACCCTCTGGCCTTGGCCATGGATGCATTAGCAATGTCTTGGAAGAGTTTTCAGCTCCTCTGTCTTTCCTCCGTTTCCTCTGCTGGGCAGGGTGCTGCGCAAGATAGCCCAGGAAGGGATGCCAACCATTCTGGTGGCCCCCTGTTGGCCAAGAAGGGTGTGGTTCGCAGACGTCATGCAGTTGGCAGTAGATCAGTTTGCCCTGCCCAAGGATCCAGACCTGCTCACTCAGGGGCAGCTACGCCATCCCAATTTACAAACGCTGGCTTTAACGGCCTGGCTGCTGAAACCTCCATCTTGATGGCCCCTAAAAACGTACCTTATCGGCGACGGACAAGCGATGGATAAGCCACCGCCTCCCGCGTGTCCCTCTAGCAGGGCGCGCAGCTGCGGCGCCGTTTCTGAATGGCCGGCGCGGGCGCACGCCCTGTTAGAGGGACGCACGCGAGAGGCGGCGGCTTATCCGTCGCTTGTCCATCACCGATAAGGTACGATTTTAGGGGCTTTCCGGGGGGTTTCACACAGCGGGGCACCCCTGATCAGGGTGCCCCGCGGAAGTGAACCAACACCTAGGATAGTGAAAATCCTGGGTGTTGATCCACTTTAAGGTAGCATTTTTGGTGGCTATCACTTCTGTTAGGTATGTTTCTGAGTTGGCGGCGCTTTCCATCAAACCTTATTTTGAGAGACACCAGGACAAGGTGGTGTTTTGGTTTAAGCTAGCTTTTCTGCCTAATGTTGTTTCTGCTTTTCATCTCAATCAGGACATTGTCTTGCCTTCACTGTGTCCTAATCCTAGTAATCCCAAGGAGCAGGTGTGGAGCACTCTCTGGATGTGGTCAGGAGTTTTATTTGGTAGCTACTGAATCCTTCAGGAAGACTGATGCTCTTTTTGTTCTTCCTTCTGGTCCTAGGAAGGGTTTGCCTCCAGCTTACTGCTCATTCTACTCGTGCTATTGGTGCCTCTTGGGCTTTTCAGCGCCAAGCTTCTGTTGAACAAGTTTGCAAGGCCGCTACTTGATGTTAGGGCCTCAGCAGATGCTGCTTTTGGCCGCAAAGTTCTGCAGGCGGCAGTGGTTTAAACTGCCAGCTGTTACTTTGGGGATCCCACTCTACCTTACGGACACTGCTATTGGATGTCCCATGTGTGAGGAATATTCTGGAACAGGACGTGCTGTATACTTGGAATATTATATATAGGTATACAGCACGTCCTGTTCCATCCCGCCCTTGTTAGCATTATTTTTGGTTGCCTCTGTATGGTGATCGTTCATTTTGTGTTTTTTATTCTCCCGGCTTCTTGTCAAACTGCTTTTCAATACTGGGAATTTGTGGGAGGTTCCTGACTATTTAGGGGGCCGGGAGTGGCCACAAGCTTTTTCTGCAGTCCAGCGCCATCTTGTGGATGTATAACCCATGTGTAAGGAATATTCTGGAACAGGACGTGCTGTATACCTATAATACTGATTCTACAGGTGAGTACTCACAGAATTGTATTTTTTTTCTATGTATATGTTCCTCCCTGCCCACAGCTTTATTTTGTGTGTGTGCTGCATGCTTGGTCCCTAGCTCCATACTCACCTCCCTGCGTTCCCCCGTCGGTGTGCCCGGGGCGTGCGCCTCTTGCGGCAGTCGCGCCCCACGGGCCTCCTCCGCACCACTGTCTGTGTTGAGAGACGGGTGGGGGAGTGCACGCTGCGATTTACTCAGATGACTATCTTTTTGCTTGCTTGGGTTCTACGGAGGAAGGTGAGTTGCCAGATGATTCACGCTCAACGATGGAATATTCCGCTGGCGATGACAGTATCTCTGGTTCCTCCTCGGACGAGGATTCTTGTCTCCCGGATGATACGGAGAGTTTGCTCTCTTCTGTGTTTGATACCCTACATATTGTTCCTCCAAGAGCAGGGTGATTTATTTCGGCCTGAGATGCAAAGATGGGTCTTCCCGGAGCAGCCTCATTTTTCTAATATGATCCTTAAGGAATGGGACAGCCCAACAAGTTACCGTCGGTCCCTAAGGGCCTGGATAGGCGGTACCCCTTTCCTGTTGAATTGGTTCGGTTATGGTGTCACCCTCCCGAGGTGGATCCTCCCGTGTCAGGCTTGTCCAATACCACTGTTATGCCATTGCCTGACAATGCTTCCTTACGCGACCCTGCAGACAAGCGCATGGATCAGCTGTTGTGCCATGCGTTCACCTTTGCGGGTGCTCTCTTTCGCCCGGCGTGTGCCTCGGCAATCGTCTCACTAGCCAACAGGAGAAAGGTGAGACACCTTGTGGCTAGAGCTAAGGCTCGCAAGCGGGCGGAGGAGTATAAGGAACTCAAGGCTTGCTTGGATTTCATTGGCTTTGTTGTTACCGCCATGGATGATGTGGTCAGGCTTGGCGCCAGAATTTCGGCCTTGCTTGTTGCTCTACGCCGCTCGCTCTGGTTGAAGCAGTGGTCGGCTGATGCGGCTGCCAAGAAGTCCCTCACAAGTATACCTTTTGTGGGAAGCCGGCTGTTTGGGGAGCGCCTGGACCTTCTGGTCAAGGGTGGTAGACTCCCTCAGAGAAGGAAGCCTGCTCGGTCCTTTCGGAACCCCTCTTCCTATCGGTCCTTTCGAGGAGGAAGAGGATCTTCATTTCCAGGTGGCCGCAGAGATACCTGGGGCAGAGGTAGGTCCCGCAGTTGACCCAACCCCTCCTGGGGAGCTAAGTCCAAACCCCCTGCCAAGCCCACTCAGGCATGAGGGGGCGCCCTCACCCATCCCGGTGGGGGGACGGCTTCTGTTGTTTGCTCAGATCTGGAGGCGGCACGTCTCTGATCAATGGATTTAGGAGGTAGTGTCCTCTTGTTACAAGATAGAGCTGGCAGCTCCTGCGGATAGGTAATTTTCCCTGTACCCCGGCAGGAACAGGGTTGGGAATTCTACCCCTCCAACCTGTTCACGGTTCCCAAGAAGGATGGAACACGCCAATCTTGGACCTGAAGGGACTCAACAGGTTTGTAAGAGTGAGACATTTCCGCATGGAAACCTTGGGATCGGCTGTGAGATCGCTTCGGCCCAGCGACTTCATGACCGCAGTGGACATCAGGGATGCTTATCTGCACATCCCGATTATCCAGGGACATCAGAAGTTCCTGAGGTTTGCGCTGGAGGATCAACATTACCAGTTTGTAGCACTCCCATTTGGGATATCCTCAGCCCCCCCGGTGTTCACCAAGGTGCTGGTGGGCATCATGGCTATCCTGAGGAGTCGGGGTATTCATGTGTTAGCCTATTTGGACGATTTGCTGATTTCGGCCCTGTCCCTTCAGCAGGCCGAGAGCGATACTCGGACGGTGCTGTCAACCCTGGAAGCCTTTGGTTTGGTAATTAATTACCCTAAGTCGTTTATCACTCCCTCAACAGTGAGATCCTTTCTGGGAATGACGACAGACACCGCTCAGGTCAAGGTTTTTCTACCACAGCAGAAGGTTTGGGTCTCCAGACACAAGTGCAGGCCTTGCTGTCTTGTCAGCAGCCGTCGGTACGTCTGGGGATGAGATTGGTGGGCCTAATGGTGTCATGCTTTGAGGCAGTACCCTTCGCCCAATTTCACATGAGACCTCTACAATTGAACCTGCTGACCAGCTGGAATCGGACACAGGAATCCCTAGAACAAGGCTTTTCGCTGTCCCCCTGGCCATTCAGTCCCTCTTGTGGTGGTTGGCTCCCAGAACCTGCTGGTGGGCAAGTCCTTTCTGACTCCCCATTGGAAGATAGTTACCACGGATGCCAGTCTGACAGGCTGGGGAGGCGTTTGGCAGACCCAGAGGATCCAGGGTCAGTGGGGTCCGCAGGAGAACCGTTTACCCATAAATCTCTTGGAGCTGCGAGCAATACGGTTGTTTCTTCTACGCTTGACTCCCCATTTAAGAGGCTGTGCGATCCAAGTTCGCTCGAACAATCCGACTGCTGTTGCCTACATCAACCACCAGGGCTGGACTCAGCAAGAGAACCCTCAAGGAGGTAACTCAGATTCTGTCTTGGGCAGAGGAGAATGTTCCCTGCATCTTGGCGGTCTACATTCCCTGGGTGGAAAACCAGGAGGCAGACTCCCTGAGCAGGAGTTCCTTGCACCTGGGGGAATGGTCTCTCAGCAGCGAGACCTTTTCAGGCTCTGTGTCTCCGCTGGGGTCAGCCGGACGTAGATCTTTTTGCGTCCAGACACAATCACAAGCTTCCAAGGTTCGTCTCCCTCTCAAGAGATCCTCTGGCCATTGCAACAGCCTCTCTGGCTATTCCTTGGATGGAGTTCAGATTTCTGTATGCATTCCCTCCGTTTCCGCTCCTGGGCAAAATGCTGCGCAAGATAGCCCAGGAAGGGGTACCAACCATCCTGGTGGCTCCTCGCTGGCTGAGAAGGAGTTGGTTTGCGGACATAGTTCAGATGTCATTAGATAGCTACATCATGCACAACGACCCAGGGCTTCTCACACAGGGGTCACTGCGGCACCCCAATTTACGGACGCTGGCTTTGACGGCCTGGCTATTGAAACCTCAATCCTGACGGAGAAGGGGTTATCGGCCACGGTTGTGCGTACTATGATTTAGGCATGGAAGAAATCCTCTTCCATGATATACCACAGAGTTTGGCGGTCCTATATCGCTTGGTGCAAGGCCAAGAGCCTTCCTTGCTGAAAATTTGCTATTTTTAGGATTCTGGAGTTTTTACAACACGGCTTAGACTTGTGTCTCCAGCTGAGCACCCTCAAGGGTCAGGTCTCGGCTTTAGCCATCTTTTTTCAGAGATCCATTGCCAACCATAGATTGATCAAGACCTTTTTCCAGGGAGTTACCCATGTCCGGCCACCGCGTAAGTCAGTATTACCGGTGTGGGACTTGAATTTAGTACTATCTGCTCTTCAGGGTCCTCCCTTCGAGCCTTTGAGCGATGCTGCATTGTCTACGCTGACTCTCAAGGTGGTATTTCTGGTAGCGATCACCTCGGTGCTTCAGGTATCAGAGCTGCCCGCGCTTTGTATGAAACCACCCTACTTTGAGCTGCACAGGGATAAGGTGGTTTTTCGCTTTAAACCTGACTTTTTGCCTAAGGTCGTTTCTCCCTTTCACCTTAATGAGGAGGTTGTCTTACCTTCCTTGTGTCCAGCACCGGCTTATTCCAAAGAATGGACCCTCCATGCTTTGGATGTAGTCTGAGCCATAAAGTATTACCTGGCTGCGACTGAATCCTTCAGGAAATCGGATTTGCTCTTTGTGCTAACAGAAGGCTCTAGGAAAGGTTTGCCACCAGCCAAGTCCACTCTCAGTAAGTGGATCAGACAGGCAGTGGTACAAGCATATTCCTTTTCGGATCACAACTCATTCTACTAGAGATATTGGTGCCTCTTGGGCATTTCAGCACCAGGCATAGGTGGAACAAGTTTGTAAGGCCGTAACTTGGTCTTCTGTTCATACTTTTACGAAGTTTTACAGGGTGGATGACAGGGTCTCAGCTGAGGCTGTTTTTGGCCAAATGGTGCTTCAGGTGGTAGTGAGATGAACTACATGCTGTTCCGCACTGGGGATCCCGCCCATAGGGACACGGCTTTTGGATGTCCCAATCGTGAAGATATTGGGACGGCCTGGACTGGATGGAGAGAAAAATACAATTCTGTGAAGCTCACTTGTAGAATTGTTTTTGTATACATCCAGTCCAGGCCGTCCCACCTCGCCCTTGTTTTAATTATGTCCTGTATGCCTGTTATGGTGATCAACCATTTTTGTTCATAGGGCACTGTTTTTTCTAGTTTTTGCTTGGAGAGAGTACAAGCTGAATCTATGTGAAGTAACATGGTTTCTTATTTCTTAGGCCTCCCGGCCTGCCCTCTTTTATTGAGTACTGCTTTTAAACCACTGGGGAATGATAGAGGGGCAGCTGCCTTTATAGGGAGCCGGGAGGAGCTACATCTTTGATCTTGCAGTCAAACGCCCTCTAGAGGCGAAGATATTGGGACGGCCTAGACTGGATGTATACAAAACAATTCTACAGGTGAGTTTCACAGAATTGTATTTTTTGAGTCCCCAAAGTTGGGACAGGCAATGCAGTCAAATATTTCAGAGCTTATCACCTGGGAAGCTGCCGGTCTTCCTTTAGAACACTCCACAGGGAGAGATCCATATTGACTGAATCCCTCCCTGTGTGTGTTCATGGCAGTTCAAATGGAGAAAAGGGGGTGGGAGTAGCTCCATCACTATTATTTATACAAAATTATTATCATTATTATTCAGGGCCTGGGAACCAATTTACCGCCCAGTTTAACCCTCTCATCATCAATCTCATCTGATATATGCAACCAAATCTGTCTTTCCATATAGCTAGACATGTTTGGTGCTTAATACTTAGATGATGAGAGGGTTAAACTGGGCGGTAAATTGGTTCCCAGGCCCTGAATAATAATAATTTTGTATAAATAATAGTGACGGAGCTACTCCCACCCCCTTTACTCAGTATGCCCTACTAGTTTAGCAATGCTGAATTCTTTTAATTCAGAACAAAGCAGCCACAGACAAGCTCTTTCCAGAATATGTCCACTAGGAGAGCTGAGCAAGATCAGTCAGGTCGTTAAGAGGTGGGTTTTAATAAATGACCCCCCCCCCAGCCTTATTCCTGAATCCATCTGCCAGAAAAAAACTAAATAAGTAACCTGCAGTCAGCACAGTACCCATTATTTCTCATTGGTACCCACCATTTGGTCCAAAAGTCCAAAGGTCTTGTGTGACCAAACAGCAAATCAGTCTAGAACTCCATTAAATGACTGGGTCTAAAACCATTTTTGGCAGGAGTTGGGCTTTAAAAACAAAAGCCATGTTGTAATTTACAAGTTGGTCTTTACTTATTTTTCTGATAAATTTTCTCCATACCTCCAGGTCACATCTGTAACTCCAGGAAGATCTTCTTTCACACCGATGCGGCGCAAGCAGTCGGCAAAATCCCGCTCAGTGTTAACCAGATGAAGATTGATCTGATGAGCATCAGTGGTCACAAAATCTATGGCCCCAAAGGTATTGGAAAGCTCACCAGTTGCCACATCTAACCTCCTCCAAAGACGCATATATAAACCACCTAATTGCTATTGCTTTTGTGCGACCGTTCGTCTTAGCGCATCCAGTTCCGCCACAGAAGATGGTGATTTAATGTGACAAAACAATCTATGGGACCAGAATGCACAATGGCAAACTATGGTATTGCTGAATGCTAAGACACATTTAGCCTCTGCAACAGCCATTGCCTTTCTGTGGGTTGATGGCAGATCAAATGGGGCTAAAGAAACATTAAAACGGATGAAAACCATTTCTGGGTCCACCACTCGTCCAACCCAATTCTGGGTTTTGTTTTGCTTTTAGTCTAGTATAAAGATACTAGGAAAAGACAGATTTTTTTTCCTCCTCTCCACCTCCTCATCCACCTCTCCTCTGTCACAAAATCTAAAATAACTTATTGGCTACATTTTATTTGCTTTTGAGTTAATAAAACTTGACCAAAACCCACCGACCCTTGGCCCTTGAATCTAAAAAAAAAATTCGACGGCCAGATGAAAGCTCTCCCCTGGGGCATATTCCGATTTTTGTATTTCCCACCCATGCTGTGTGACACTTCTATGATCGCCAAAACACTTACCTGCGAATTAGATCCCATGGCTCATGTGTGGACCTCCTCTGGCATCCCACAGCCAGAGGTGAATGGCCAGTGGGAGGGGAACCACAATCATTTAAATTGGCTTTAGCTGTAGACATCAGGAGCTAGTTAGAAACTGGTGGTTCTGTGGGGTGTAACACATGGGCATCCTCTGTTAATTGAACCAGAACCCAGGGCGCGTGCTGGGTTTTGCTCCGCTTTAATAGCAGACACTACCATACAGCAAACCATAGGGTGGTTGTGTGTCCTCTCAGCTGGCACCTGTCAGAGCTTGAAAGTTAAAGCCACTGTGTGCTCCCAGCCATGTGACTGCCAGCGACCAATGAGTTTTCCAGATGGTGGCCAGTGAGCCACTATTAATCCCGTTGATCTTGAGTGTTTGCTAGGGTCAAGGTTTAAACGTTAAACTTGTACCAAAGCTGCAGCGTTTCAAAATGTAAATGTATTTATTTGTGATTCCATATTTACAAGCTGGTTTGACGCTACTAAACTGACCTAAATCCTCCCCGGACAGCTGCACACGTGTGTGGTTTCCTGACCCCCCCCCCCCAATATCATACAGAGCTGATTTGATTCTGGCTTCCTATGGATCTTTTAATGCATTTCTGGGGGGATGCATATGAGCACCGTTTCTTGTAAGGGTGTTGGTCCAGTTTAAGTTTTAAATAGCATAAGCAGTACCGCCTTTTCAGTTGCAGTCTCTTTCTATGTCTTTAGGAGTAGGAGCAATTTATGTTCGGCGGCGACCCAGGGTACGAGTGGAGGCTCTAATGAGCGGTGGTGGCCAGGAGCGAGGCCTGAGATCTGGTACGGTTCCAACTCCGCTGACTGTGGGGTTGGGTGCAGCCTGCGACATAGCGCAGCAAGAGATGGAGGTAAATGGGCCGGCTTTCTGATTTATTAAACCTGCTGATAAAGTATTTCTCACAGATTCACTTTTATATATAAATAACTTCCCCTTACCCTAACCCCAACCTTTTGGTTAAACTTGATAGATGTATGTCTTTTTTTTAACCATTTTAACTATGTAACTATATAATAAATAGATGTTCTGAGGGGTAACATAATGGCTGGTGGGTGGAATACAACCCAGTGTGTGTCCAATGAAACTCCTTAATGTATTAATTCCACAGGGAAACAGCAACCATTCAGATACTCCATTAAAATATATTTGTCTGCTTTGTCTCCCTTTAAAGTCCAAGACCTTATGTTTCGCTCTGAGATGCACTTTTACCCCCAGCAGTGGGGGGAAAATATTGGTGCATCTTATCGAGCGAATGTGCTGTTCATTGGCCACGCCCACCCGCTTAGCACGCGATCAGCATTTCGGGAGCCTGCATGGCGTTTTATGTGCGTTTCTTTGCATATGTGTGGGGGAACGCTGGGCATTGGAGGTTCAGCAGGTAGCAAGTGTAATGGGGGATGCCGCACAATAATATCTACATTTGTATGGGTATAAAATGGCCAGCACGTGAATTTGTGTGTGTTTTTTTTTCAGTACGATCACAAGAGAGTCAGCTTCCTGGCAGACCGTATGGTCAAGAACATAATGAATAATATTCCTGAGGTTATGATGAATGGAGATGCTGAGCAGCGTTACCCAGGTGTGCTCTCTATTTACAAAGTACTGGATATGGTGTCTACCTTTTTATCGATTTTTACATTTTTCTCCTTTTACGCTAATACTATATATATATTTTTTTACTACTATCCCCCGCCCCCATCCATCACCCCACTGGCAGTACCTTTTGAATTGTTTTGCTATCCTGTCTTCTCACCTTTCTCAGCAATAGACTGGGCAGATTATCAGAACTGTTTTCTCTTATGGACCACAGAAGTTGGTCCTATTGGCGACCACAAACACAAACCCCTATATATTTAATTACATTTCCTGGACTGGTTCATAGCATAGCCCTTTCTTAAACCAATACTTATCCCTGGGCTAGGTCCCCTCTGGGCACCACAGGCTTAATACTATGACCATGCCTCTATACTGCATAAAAATATATACTTTTTTATTTAAATATATTTAAAATGCATAATACAAAAAACATCTTATACACTCCTATAGTCATGTGCGACACATGCGTCATAACATCTTTTATCGATGCTCCTTTATAAGCCTTAATGCATTTATATCTCAACATTTCTTCTGCGGGCAGACATGTTTCGCCTAGTTTGGCTTTCTCAATGCCCTATACATGTGACAGACAAATATTCCTTGTTAATAGGTTAGTGTATTAGTCTACAATTACATGTTTACATTACATTATTTCATTATTTGTAACATGTAATTGTAGACTAATACACTAACCTATTAACAAGGAACATTTGTCTGTCACATGTATAGGGCATTGAGAAAGCCGAACTAGGCGAAACATGTCTGCCCGCAAAAGAAATGTTGAGATATAAATGCATTAAGGCTTATAAAGGAGCATCGATAAAAGATGTTATGACAGTGACGCACATAACTATAAGAGTGTATAAGATGTTTTTTGTATTATGCATTTTAATTATATTTAAATAAAAAAGTATATATTTTTATGCAGTATAGAGGCGTGGTCATAGTATTAAGCCTGTGGTGCCCAGAGGGGACCTAGCCCGGGGATAAGTATTAGATTACCAGAACTCCCAGATTGCTGGAGTGGCATCATGACCCAGATTGCTGGAGTGGCATCATGACCCAGCATCCGGGATTTCAGCTTGCTGTTTTTCTAATCTTGTGGTGCTGGGTATGTATGAGATATTATTGGAGCCTGAGAATAGAACGTCAGGGTTTACAATATATCAGGGTGAGCAAAAATAATGATTTATATTTCTACTCCTGGGGAAAATCTATCATTGGGGAGATTGGCTAATTTGGTTTTGCATCACTGGTGGGTTTAGGTCTGCTTAAAAATATACTATCGTCTTGAATGACTTTTGACAGGTTAGCAGTGAAGCAGAAGCAGTGAAAATTGGCAAAAGCGAATTCTAATGGGGGAGCAATTCAGGCGATACTAGTTAAAAATTAGTTTTGGTCCGATTAAACTGCCCCATTTACTCACATGCAGAAGCAGTGTTGGCATCCTGACATAAGTTATAAAGCTGTGAATAGTGGCTCCTGGGACTCATGAAAGAAAGCTGGATAGACCAGCCTACTACTAATAAGACTACCATTCAAGCCCAGCTCGGTATATTTGGTGTGTTCTTGGACGACATTCTCATCACGTCTCAGTCCTTCCAGCAGGCCGAACTGGATACCCAGCTGGTGGTGTCCACACTGGAGTCCTTCGGCTGGGTGATCAACCACCCCAAGTCTTTCCTGTCACCGTCAATGGTGAGGTCCTTTCTGGGCATGACTCTGGATACATCTCAAGTCAAGATTTTTCTCCCTCAGCAGAAGGTGGAGAGTCTTCGAACCCTGCCCTCTTGCCCTCATCCCTCCATCCGGCAGGGGATGCAGCTGGTGGGCCTGATGGCGTCTTGCTTCGAGGCGGTTCCATGCGCTCAGTTTCACATGAGACCTCTTCAACTTCACCTCTTGTCAGTATGGGATCGGGACCCTCGGTCCCTGAATCAGGTGTTTGTCCTGTCCCCTCTGGCCAGACGGTCTGTCTCGTGGTGGCTGGGCTCAAGAAACCTGTTGGTGGGCAGATCTTTTCTGGCCCGTGCTGGGAGACAGTCACCACAGATGCCAGTCTGACAGGTTGGGGGGGCTTCTTTAAATCCCTGAAATTCCAGGCTCAGGAGGCCCACACCCCTATCAACATTCTGGAACTGAGGGCGATAAGGTTGGTTCTCGCCCAATTGACTCCACACCTTCGGGGTCAGGCGGTTCAGGTCTGCTCGGACAACCAGACGGCGATTGCCTACATCAATCATCAGGGAGGGACCCGGAGCAAGAGGGCCCTCAAGGAAGTGTCCCTGATACTGTCTTGGGAGAAGGAGAATGGCTAATTTGGTTTTGCATCACTGGTGGGTTTAGGTCTGCTTAAAAATATACTATCATCTTGAATGACTTTTGACAGGTAGCAGTGAAGCAGAAGCAGTGAAAATTGGCAAAAGGTAATTCTAATGGGGGAGCAATTCAGGGGATGCTAGTTAAAAATTAGTTTTGGTCCAATTAAACTGCCCCATTTACATCCAGAGTGCACAAGCAACGTTGGCATCCTGACATAAGTTATAAAGCTGTGAATAGTGGCTCCTGGGACTGATGAAAGGAAGCTGGATAGACCAGCCTACTACTAAGACCATTCAAGCCCAGCTTTGGTATATTTGGTGTGTTCTTATCTGTGTATGGAAATCCTGTGTCTTATTCTTTTTTCAGGCTGTATAAACCTGTCATTTGCCTACGTGGAAGGGGAGAGTTTGCTGATGGCGCTTAAGGATGTTGCGCTCTCATCTGGAAGGTAGGATCAGCAAAGATTGATGTGCGGTCTAGTGACCTTTAGACGCCCGCTCATCTTATTGTGTTTGCTTGCAGTGCTTGTACTTCTGCATCACTGGAACCATCTTATGTTTTGAGAGCTATAGGAGCAGACGAGGATCTAGCTCACTCCTCTATCAGGTCAGTTAGTTATAATCAATAGAGCATCATTATTAAGAAAAACATATATGTTTGGATTAATGACCTTGTCTAGGTTTTTTATCTGCAATATTTTTATTGAAGATATGGAGATGTTACATCAGAAAACAGCTTACACTACAGTTTGTAATACAAGTAAAGGAAAAGAGTGGCTTTCCTAGAACGGAAAGTATTTGCACAGTACCCAGCATTACCCATCTACCCTTGCAGTAGGCGGAGCTATGCAAATCATCTCTTTACGTCTCTGTGCCATCCAAGGCCCTTAGAAGCGCTAAGGGTGCAATGCCAAGGATTAGCTTTAAATTTTATGCAGCCAGACACATCCAACTAGTGGACACGAGTTTCGAGCTTTAGGCTCTCATCAGCACTAGAGCGCATGGCCCTTGCTGTATGGGGGGTGAGACTTGCCGAATACCAAAACATAGTCGCAAGCCAGTATGTGGAGAGACCCATGTTAGGCTTAATATAGGGGGGCTAAAGAGACCAAAAAAACTCTACTTAGGGAAAGGAAAAGAGTGGCTTTCCTAGAACGGAAAGTATCTGCACAGTACCCAGTCCAAGGACAGATAGCATTACCCAAATGCCCAAATGATTATGCAAATCATCTCTTTACATCTCTGTGCCATCCAAGGCCCGTTTTTTGGTCTCTTTGGCCCCCCTATATTAAGCGTAACATGGGTCTTTCCACATACTGGCTTGCGACTATGTTTTAATACAAGTAAAGAACAACATCCAGTTGAAGGTATACTTGTACAGAGCAAAGCGCTATTCATTTCTTACACAAAGCATTCAATGCAATTGAAAAGAGGCGGCAGCTTAGAAGGTTTGAGGCAAAATAGGGGGATAGGAGGATAAGTAGGATAGAGGAGGATAAAAAGGGAGCGGGGAGAGGAATGGGTGTCCATACCTCATCCATCTATCAATGGGCGTCACAGGAAGCTATGATACAAATAGTTGACGACCAACATTTTTAGGCTGGAAATGGGTGATCCAACCTTCCCAGGTAGCGAGGAAGGGGGTGAGGTCACCCTGCATTGAGGCAGCCATCTTTTTAAAGAGCATTACCTTGTTAATGAAAGGTATGAGGCTTCCGCTGGAGATGGACCTACTCTTCCATGATTGTGCTATAATCAGTTTAGCGGCTGCAAGGATATGTCTAATAAGCTCAAATTGTGTTTTGGTGCAGCCGGGGGGGGGGTTTTAGATTAAGAAGGGCCAGTTGAGGTGAGGGGGTCAGGTGCAAGCCTGTTGCCTTCTTTATAAAGTAAAATACCCTGGCCCAGAACTGGTTGACTAGCCTACATTCCCACCAGATATGAATGTAGGTTCCTTACCTTCGACAGTTTCTAAAACATTCCGGAGAGTAAGAAGGGCAGAACCTGTGGATTCTTTCTGGGACCAGATACCAGCGGAGTAGAACTTTGGTGTTAACCTCTTGGGAGCCTGTAAACTAACAACCAACAGGCACAGCCTAAATAAATTAATTCCACAAGCGTGCACCAAGGCCCGTGCCACTCAATAAACTCTGCTACTTCACAAAGGCACAAAAGGTCCCAAACAAGGGCACAGCTCACAATATAATCAAAATACAAATTTCTTTATTGGGTTCCAGGCATTAAAAAAACATATAAAGACATGATTAAAAACTGACACCTATTGCATTGCCCAAAGGTTCTGGTTGGAAGTAATCCAGTCAGAGACCTAGTTTTTGTCTAATGGGGATGAATATGTGTATGTGTCCAGTATAAATATAGAAGAAAACTGCTCCTTAAAATTTAAGTTCAAATATCTAATCAATAAATTATATTCATTCTAAATAATTATCAATAATTAATATGTACATACAAAAACGTGCTGGTGCTAATCTGTGCATAAATCTATGATATCAAAGTGCTGAATAAAATAAATACTACATATAACCAAAGTCGCCACCAGTTGGCGTCCAAGTGTATCACTGTAAACAATTAGCTCTAACTGTTTACTGTGCAAAAACGCTGTTGTAAATAGAAAATGGAGTAAGTGAACACCCACTCAAAATAGCTATGCATCAATCAAAAGTGATTTAATTTGTGAACCGAAACAAACATATATATATATATATATACACAAGGTATGTCCAGTAACTAGTTTAAACACTATGTAGATACTAATGCGACCACCAGGGGTCAGTATATGAAGCAAACCAGATACAGCAAAATCATGCCTGGGTACAATGATTGAACCTCACAGTATACATAAGCAAATAAATGACAATATATAGCAGGTAAGGACGTTATCATATGCATGGTCCACAATTGTACCCAAAAGTAGCAGTCACAAATATCAAGCAGAGAGCTGGCATAGCGAGATATACATAGCATGATACAAAGAAAGATTGCGCTTACAGGCTGACCGCTGGGAATGACAACTCGACGTTTCGATCCGAAGATCTTTATCAAGAGAAGCGATGATTAGATTGTTATGTTTATACTTGCTGATTAATAAACAGATTACTAATCATTTAGACAGATAACCAGTCAGTTCCTTCTACTGGGCCTAGTGCCCCTCTGTTGCTGTGCGTAATCTGCTGTGCGTAAGCAGTTACCCCCAGGGGACAAACAGAATGTGTGCTGACACTGCAAAGCAACTGTCTTTGAGCACTTGCCTGTGAAAATGGGGGCCCATATGCCACTGCCAAGTTAGGGTACAGGGTGCTCTGTAGATTTGAGAGACTCATCCAGAGCCTAGAGAAAACCAAACTTAAGGGTCTGCTCACTGTACCACTTTGAGTAGGAGGCTTGGGAAGGACCTAAGGCCAAGCTAACTGTGGCCTGCCATGGTTTTGAGAAGACCTTTGAGACCTTGCTTAAACATAAGACTTTGTCTCATAGATCTATTATCGACCCTGGCTTCCTGGAGGCATAGGCTGAGAATGACAACTCGACGTTTCGATCCGAAGATCTTTATCAAGAGAAGCGGTCCTTCTCTTGTCCTTCTCTTGATAAAGATCTTCGGATCGAAACGTCGAGTTGTCATTCCCAGCGGTCAGCCTGTAAGCGCAATCTTTCTTTGTATCATGCTATGTATATCTCGCTATGCCAGCTCTCTGCTTGATATTTGTGACTGCTACTTTTGGGTACAATTGTGGACCATGCATATGATAACGTCCTTACCTGCTATATATTGTCATTTATTTGCTTATGTATACTGTGAGGTTCAATCATTGTACCCTGGCATGATCTTGCTGTATCTGGTTTGCTTCATATACTGACCCCTGGTCGTCACATTAGTATCTACATAGTGTTTAAACTAGTTACTGGACATACCTTGATATATATATATATATATATATATATATATATATATATATATATATATATATATATATATATATATATATATATAATATCATGTGTTTCTTTCACAAATTAATTCACTTTTGATTGATGCATAGCTATTTTGAGTGGGTGTTCACTTACTCCATTTTCTATTTACATGGTTATTATATGTGCATATAGGGTTGGTGCAGGGTTGAACCTTTCATTGGTCTGCTCTTCCCTATCAGGATTTCTTGTAGGTGTGCTCTGATCTCTGACTAACTTTGCAAAAACGCTGTTGTGCAATACAATCACCATAGTATAAGGGCAGTTAGATCAGCTCCAGGCATTCACATGAGAGCCAGGCATGAGACAATCCAATCAAGACACGTGATCAAGGTCAAATGAACAGCAGATAAACATTCAGTTAAATCTAGTATATATACTGCCCCATCTCAAAGTCCATAAGTGTACTGGGAACAGGTGTCCAAAAGCACAAAAGTCCTCACACGTTCTGCTATGAAAATAGCTTCTCCAGAGGTGCTCCTCTGCAAAAACTTAGTAAATGAATTCCTCCATACTGCTTTCCAGTCCTTGGCCGAGAGGTTTATACCAAGATCATTCGCCCACCTGGTGGTGTAGGCCGGGTCTCGCACAGTAACCTGTATACCGCAGATACCGTCCCCTTTCCAAGAGGTTGCGTCCCACATAGGGTCTCGAATGGCGAGGAAGGTCTTGGTACAAACCCCGACCCTTGTCTAGGTTTTTAAAGTGGACCAACACCCTCCCCTGATCGGCCCGGGAATCTATAAGATGTTGGGGGGTTGTTATATACTCGCCGTATAAGACTACTTCCTCTTCCACACACCAAATAAACAACAACCAAAAAAACGACATGAGCATGTTAGGGGGGCTCACCTGAGTAAAGTGTCATGGCGACATCCATTCCTCTCCTCTGTGCTGGAAGCAGAAAGCCATTTAGCTGTCCCTGGGTCACCTCCACTCAAATCCCATCTACTACCAATTGGAAGAGGCAACAGCCCGGCCGCGCTGTCTGCTGGGATAGGGAGTGGGGGCGGCGAGAGCAATCCCTGGGGAGGATGCAGAGCTGCACCACCTGCAAACAACCCCCTGACCAGTGGTCTACAGCATCATGGCGGACGCTTCCCTCTGGCCACGCCATAGCCGAGCCACAAGAAATTGGCCGCCACCCATTAATAATACAAAAACAGAGGAAGGTCCCACTCCTACTTGTAATGTCCTGAGGAAGTGACGTGGGTGACGTCACGCAACGCGTAGACGTAGGGGCAGTGGGCTGGTGGTCGTATTGTTATGTAAGTTACTTTTCTTCAATTTTGGGGGCTTCATTTCTTGGCCCGTCCCGGCTGGTCTCCATTTGTGTGATTTAATTTGTTATTAGATATAGATTCTTAGGTTTTACTAGGTTTACACTTACACTTGGATTAGTGTTGGATGTTATATAACACGGTGTTTATTTTAATGTGACTTTGGATATGCACTTTGCACTGTAGCACTTTATAACTTGTTTGACCCGCCAGGCAGCATTAATCATGTAATGTTATTATATTAATTGTACCTTCCACCTCCCTTCCTGCCCCTTCATGTGTGTTTTTCCCTTCCTTATTGACAATGTTTTGTCTTGAGTGTTTTTTAATCAGTCCTTAGTGTATGTAGTTAATGTGACCTTGTTATCAATAAACATATATATATATTTTATTACATTACAAGTAGTGGTGCCATATATTTTAGTGGGCGTTTGGGAAGGAGTGGGACCTTCCTCTGTTTTTGTATACACCGTGGTTTCACCCTTTATGTGCAAACTAAAACCCAAATGGGCTCATGGGACAAAGCCCAGAAACCCAAACATCAGGAGCACCAATTCAATCAATAATAATACAAAGTAATTTATTAAGAGTCACAATGATCAAGAGAAACAGAAACACAACATACAATACAAGACTAACACATTAAAAACACTGCGTATCCCCAAAATGCATCCAGCGCTGCTGTTCACAGCAAAAAATACCTGGGCAACTCCTAAGAAATCTATCCGTGTAAAAAGATTCCCCTTAACAACCAATCTTTTTGTGCCGGCACAAAAGAACCACCCCCCCCCACACACAAAAAAGCCCCTACTATCTATATAATAAAGTGACAGTGCATGATAAACAACACAATTCGTGTACAATAGTAAAAAAGTTATTATATCTAATTACAAAACCAAATCTTCAATGAGTATAACCACATCCACAGTGATACAGAGCAAACAATTATATACAGACTAATATTATAATAAGTGACCTATAAGTGTATAAATATTGGTCAAAGACACAACATAAATTACAAACGAACACTATAATGCAGACTAACCAGGGCAGAAAGGGGGGGCAAAAATACTTAGCCTAGCAACGGGTATAACACGTGAAAATACGGAGTGGGGAGCTGGCAGCAAGGACACCACCAACTACATATAGAATAAATTAGTGAGGTTCGGTGCAGTCTCATATTGTTTTTTAGTACTCATTAATAATAAACGGGCACAGGACGAGGCGTCCACGGCCTCAACCCACAAACCATACCCACAAGTTGCTCCATCGTCACATCCTCACTACCGACGGCAACAATGCACGGGTGGGCGGCCACACGCGCGCACACCTTTATGGGAACAGTGGCGTGCACCCGGTGTATAAGGTGACCCCCCCACTTGGAAGCATGTTTTTTCAGGGGCAGAAAGCCGTCTTATACACCGGCAAATGCGTTATGTGTTTTTGTGGCTATATGTAATTTTTCAATAAAATACTTGTATATTAAAGTGGAACAACACCCATGGGGGGATCAGCCTGGGGCCGATCAGCTCCCTCCCCGCGGGGCATCGGAAATCGGCATGCCCCGCTGTGTGAACCCCCCCCCCAGGACGCCCCATTGACCTTACCTTACCCCTGTTACAATGGCACATGCGCGGGCCGCGGCCGCATCTCGCGCTTCTCTCTAGCAGGGCGCCGTTTGTGAATGGCCGGAGCGGGCGCGCTTCCTTCTAACAGGGAGATGCGTCCTCCAGCGCGCTCAGAGCCGCTGTGGTTGTCCGTCGCTTGTCCGTCCATACCACAGCGGCTCTGAGCGCTCTGATTGGACGAGCGCTCGCGTAGGAGCGGGGGTGAGGTGAGTTTTATCGGCCGTTCTGGGGGGTGTTTACGCAGCGGGGTGCCCTGCGGAATTGGACCAAAACCCTGGATAGTGAAAATCCTGGGTGTTGGTCCACTGTAATATATTTGTGGGTGGTGCCACCATTTGCCACCAGGATCCAGGGGTGTGGGGGACCCTATTTTCTTGTATGTTTTCTTGCCGAGAGCAGTGAGCACACCGTCTTATACTATTTGTTATTCCTGTGCTGTCCGCCATTTCTCTTTTTTAAATTTGCCTCTGAGGAGAAATCGTAGCATTTGCCTTTTTATTGGATGGTATTTATTGGCTGTTTTTTTTTTTGTCTTGCAGGTTTGGTATTGGGCGTTTCACAACAGAGGAAGAAGTTGATTTTACTGTTAACAAATGCATCCAGGAGGTCAAACGGCTCCGAGAAATGAGGTACAGCGAGCGCTAGCATGTGCTTTTAGTTAGGGTTAATTAAAGATGGCTACGGTCATTTTTGGTTTGTCTATGTGGCATCCAACGCTCCTGGAATCTGAGACTCCAGGGCAGGCATACCCACTCCCTTTGTGGCATCGCCGATTGGGCGAGGGTTTCACACAGCTGGGCAAATAGTCAGAATCCTGGGTTTTGGTCCACTTTAAATGTCTGAGGTGTTGCAGAGTAAAGAAAACAATAGATTTTGTTTCCTTTTACATCCCATTCAAAAGTTGCTAACAAGAACATGCGAGCAGATATTAAAGCGGACCTTCACCCTGAATAAGAGTCTATCTTATATGTTTCCCACACCCTGTACATACAGATTGCCCACATTAATCCGGACCTTCACCCTGAATAAGAGCTTATCTTATATGTTTCCCACACCCTGTACATACAGATTGCTTACATTAATCCGGACCTTCACCCTGAATAAGAGCCTATCTTATATGTTTCCCACACCCTGTACATACAGATTGCTCACATTAATCCGGACCTTCACTCTGAATAAGAGCCTATCTTATATGTTTCCCACACCCTGTACATACAGATTGCTCACATTAATCCGGACCTTCACCCTGAATAAGAGCCTATCTTATATGTTTCCCACACCCTGTACATACAGATTGCCCACATTAATCTGGACCTTCACCCTGAATAAGAGCTTATCTTATATGTTTCCCACACCCTGTACATACAGATTGCTTACATTAATCCGGACCTTCACCCTGAATAAGAGCCTATCTTATATGTTTCCCACACCCTGTACATACAGATTGCTCACATTAATCCGGACCTTCACTCTGAATAAGAGCCTATCTTATATGTTTCCCACACCCTGTACATACAGATTGCTCACATTAATCCGGACCTTCACCCTGAATAAGAGCCTATCTTATATGTTTCCCACACCCTGTACATACAGATTGCTCACATTAATCCGGACCTTCACCCTGAATAAGAGCCTATCTTATATGTTTCCCACACCCTGTACATACAGATTGCTCACATTAATCTGGACCTTCACCCTGAATAAGAGCCTATCTTATATGTTTCCCACACCCTGTACATACAGATTGCTCACATTAATCTGGACCCTCACCCTGAATAAGAGCCTATCTTATATGTTTCCCACACCCTGTACATACAGATTGCTCACAATAAAAATCATCCTACCTGCATCTACTGCATGTCATGAGCCTTTAAACATCCAAGATGGCGGCTTATGGGACAGCAGGCAGCCTGCAAACAGGAAGTGCCTTCTGACTGTGCTGCTCTGCATTCTGGGATTGCTGACCTTTTCCTGACCCCAGCTCTGCTTTGTCCTGTCTGTGCAAAGCACAGCTATAACCCGCCTCCCTGTACTTTATCCCACTCTCCTCTCCTCAGTATGTGTGATGCTTCTGAGGCAAGATGGCGGCGCCATCCTGAACAGAGTCGCAGCCCAGTGGGGGAAAGAATAATAAGTAAGTGACTAAAAACTTAAAATATATTAACTTTAGATGCTGGGGATACCTCAGCAAAAAAACAAGGAATTCAGCATAAAGTGGGCACTCCACCAGTATAATAAAAATTAATTATTTTATTAAATAACTCTATTACATAAAAGACATAAAATAACACACACAAGACCATTAAAAACAAATTGAGACCACCGAGTAACAATATCTAACAATGTATCAAATCGATATATTTACAAATCCAGACACTAGGTCATTCCCATATGAATGTAAGGATTTCTATCATGTAAACTGAATACAAGAAATGGCAAATAGATTACAAAAACACTATTATAATAGCAATAAATATATATAAAATAGGTGTGCCTGCTCCCCCTTACTACCCCCTAAATAATAATAACAATATACTAGTGACAAATAAGAATAATTACAAACCTCATACAACAAAAATACACTATGTATAATGTAACCCTAAAGTGTTAAATTGCGTGCGTGCAACATAATACTAATACTTAAAGTGGACCAACACCCAGGATTTTCACTATCCTGGGTTTTGGTCCACTTCCGCGGGGCACCCCGATCGCCTTAAAAAACTCACCTCACCCCGCTCCTACGCAAGCCCTCGTCCAATCAGAGCGCCCAGAGCCGCTGTGGTATGGACGGACAAGCAACGGACAACCACAGCGGCTCTGAGCGCGCTGGCGGCCGCCTCTCGCGCTTCCTTCTAACAGGGAGCGCGCCTGCGCCGGCCATTCACAAACGGGTGCGCGCCCTGCTAGAGGGAAGCGCGAGAGGCAGCCGCGGCCCGCGCATGCGCCGTTGGAGCGGAGAGAAGATAAGGTTTCTGGGCGTCCTGCGGGGTTTCACACAGCGGGGCATCCTGATTTCGGATGCCCCGCGGGGAGGGAGCTGATCGGCCCGGGAATCTTAGATTCCGATCAGCCTGGGTGTTGGTCCACTTTAAGTACAACTAAAGTGCCAAGTGTAGAGAGTGCCCAACTAACCCTAGGGGTGTATCCACCTCTTAATGTCTATAATGTAAACAAATAAGAACCAAGAGTTTGCGAGGCACACATATTAATCCAGCATAACAAAGAGATAAGTTAAGATCAAAATACCGCCATTGCCGGTAAGTACTCCGTCGGCGGTCACTCTGCTGCTGGGGAATCGCTTTTTAAGGGTTTGGGCTTTTTATTAAATCATGGTGAAGGTCCAGTTTAAAGTGGACCAACACCCAGGATTTTGACTATCCTGGGTTTTTTCGGTGGGGCACCCCGATCGGGGGTGCCCCGCTGTGTGAAACCCCCCAGAAAGCCCCAAAAACTCACCTCTCCCACGTGACCACTGCATCCAATCCCCGCCGACGGACAAGCGAGAGGCAGCGATGGACAAGCAGAGCACGTCCGCTGCCGCCGCCTCCCGCACGTCCCTCTTACAGGGCGCGCACCCACGCTGGCCATTCACAAGCGGCCAGCGCGGGAGCACGCCCTGCTAGAGGTACGCGCGGGAGGCGGCGAACGTGCATGCGCCGCTGGAACGGGGAGAAGCTAGGATTGTGGGCTTCCTGGGGGGTTTCACCCCGCGGGACATCCCGATTTCAGATTCCCCGCAGGGAGGGATCTTCTAGATTCCCGGGCCGGTCCCCCCTGGGTGTTGGTCCACTTTAATATGTGTTCTATACATTTTACACTCTTGTGGTATAGGTCTCCTGTTTATTGCCTTTGTACTTTTTGCAGCCCACTGTGGGAAATGGTGCAAGATGGAATCGATCTGAAGAGCATCCAGTGGACCCAACACTGATGAACTACAACAGTCTTGAACCTAAGACACATGAAGATGTTCAATAGCTTTGTGTGATGGCTTCTGTTACATGACATTATATTCCTGTAGCTGCCAAACACCCTTAATAACTGGGGACTGTCTGATAACTGTGTGTCTTTATTTAACGTGCAAGCACTTGTAGAATAAGGAGGTTTCATCTGCTGCAGACCAGGGGAAGTGCTAAGGAAGGAAGAAATATTTTGAATCAAGATTCATTGTTATTAGAAGTAATTTAGGTGATAAAGTTTGGGGCTGGAGCTTTTTGTCATTAGACATTTATAGGCAAGTGATTTTGGACAGGCTGCAATAGAAATTTTTAGTCTGTTTACCTTTAAGCTGTACCTGCAGATAGTTTCTATAATGGTCTATGATTGAATACCAGACATAAATACAACAACAAAGTTTATATATATATATATATATATATATATATATATATATACGCTCAGCGAGATGCCGCCATAAATGTTCACAATAACAAATAAACTTCTTTTTCACCCAGTGTGGTTATTTTTCATTATTCTTCATACAAATTGGTGCATTAATCCCTCCACCTATGGATGGGGAGTTGGTACGTGATTTCATCCATAGGTGGAGGGATTAATGCACCAATTTGTATGAAGAATAATGAAAAATAACCACACTGGGTGAAAAAGAAGTTTATTTGTTATTGTGAACATTTATGGAGGCGTCTCGCTGAGCGCATATACTGTATATACATGAACTTTGTTGTTGTATTTATGTCTGGTATTCTTGCATAAAAAGGACTGGTTGTGACATCGGCCTATTGCTCGGAGCGAGATATTATAATTTGATTATTAACCAAAAAATTATTCTAAGTATACAGGACGTCCTGTTCCAGAATATTCCTTACACTTGGGTAATACATCCACAAGATGGCGCTGCACTGCAGAAAACAGCTTGTGGCTCCTTCCGGCCCTATATAAGTCAGGGGCCTCCCACAAATTCCCCAGTTCTTTTCTGCAGTCTGCGCTGAGAAGATAGAAGATAGCTCTCTATGTGGCGCAGGTGAGCGGGGCTTATTGCCGGCGGCCCTGCAGGACTATTCCCACCCGTCCCGTCCCAGTTACTGCCTCCCAGCCTCGGCTGAGGTTCGGGTGAAGGTATGCTGTTGAAGCACTATGGTGCTGAGGAGCTAGGCTCCTACCGCAGTCCCTGCTCTAACAGGGTAGGTGGTTTAGGCTAATGGTGAGCCTTTTGGGATGCCCCCACTGCCTCATGGGTTTTGCCAGGTTTATCCTGTGCAGTTAAACCCTATGCCCATTTTCCCCCTCCACCCTCACTCCTCATATTAGCCCCTGGGCACCGTCTCTCCCTGGGAATTTTGCTTTATCCTCCCTCACTCTCCCCTTGGGAGATCTCCAGGGGAAGGGGGGGGTTGTCTAGTGGTTTAAGACTGTATACATATGTTGTGCTTTGTCACTTTTATTAAAATGCGCCGCCGCGCGTTTGTACTACGCTCCGCGGATGGCAGCCCCATTCACCTCAGAGATGCCGGGCCGCTACTGGTCGGCCGGATCACGTGGGCGCGCTTCGCCCTCTTCAGGGGGGGCGGGTGGGCTCTGTGGATGATGCATTTTACCTCATATCTCCACGGCACACCCCTCGAGGTCTGCGGACGCCATTTTGTCTCCTGCTTGCTGCTGGCTCTCTGCAGTCCGTGAGTATCCCCGGTGGGGTGATTTTTTTCTGGGTTGTTCTTATGCCTTAATCTCATGGGAATGTTTGATTATGTCTTTCAGGCGTGTTAAAGCTTCGGTCCTGTGGTTTCTCCCGGCCTTCGCCCCTCATTATCTCCCACTTCCCTAGCGGTTTATTGGGGCATCCCGGGTAGTGCCATTCAAATCACCATATAGAGGCTTCTGGGGATAATGGGTCTGGGGTTCCTTCGGGACAAGCCCGGCTATGTGTTGCGTGTGGGGTATCCCCAATCGGTGATGTCATGGTATGTGTATCCTGCGCCCAGCAGGTACTTGCACTGCAGTCTGGGTTACCTGTTGCTGGGCCTGCGCCCCCTCGGGCTTCGCCTACCCCCCCACGCTTACATCTGACCACCTGCGAGGAACATACCAGCGGGGAGTCTCAGTCTAATTTGGCTGCACGGGTGTCCAGCATTGAGAAACATATTGCTGGGTCTGCCTCGCGTAAGGCTTCTGCTAAGAAGCAACATTTATCTCCTGCCGTTTCCCTCTTTCCTGTGGAAGCTGAGGGAATTTTTGACACTACCGGTTATTCCCCCCTGGAGGAAGAGGAATTGTTCTCTGATTCAGAATCATCTGAGGAGCAGCCTAGGGGCTATGGTGGTACAGGGTCTCCCTTTGGGGAAGATCCATTGTCCTCATATGACACTTACACTACTACCCTGAGGGATGGTTAGGACCGGCGCATGGACCAACTGGCTTGCCATGCTTTTGCCTGTGTGGGGACCGCGCTACGCCCGGTTTGTGCAGTGGGTAGCTGATAATGCTGCTAAGGCTCTCACTGGCTTCCCTTTCAAGGGCCTTGCGTCTCTTTGGTGAACGCTTGGATTTGTTTGCCAGAGGCGATAGGTTACCTCAACGTAGGAGGCCGTCCCGGTCCTTACAGGGGATGGGTGCCTTTCTCCCGTCCTTCCGTGGTTCCAGAACTGGCCGAGGAGTTTCCTTTACTGGGGCCCGCAGAGATCATTGGGGAAGGGACAGAGGACGTGGCCGTCCTGGCCTCTCCTGGGGTCCCAAGACAAAATCCTCACCCAAGTCCCCTCAGGCATGAAGGGGCGCCCTCACCCATCCGGCTTCGGCTCTTTGCTCACGTCTGGAGGCTTCACGACCGGTGGATTCAGGAGGTAGTGTCCTCCGGTTACAAGATAGAGTTTGCAGCCTGGCCGCCCCCAAGATTCCTCAAATCCCGGATGGCTCAAAACCCCCCTGACAGCTCAGGGTCTGTGCCTTGCTGTCCAAAACCTTCTGGAGTTGGGGGTCATCTGCCAGGTGCCTTTGAGGGAAAGGCGCAGAGGCTACTATTCCAATCTTTTCACTGTTCCCAAAAAAGACGGGTTCATCAGACCTATCCTGGATTTAAAGTGCCTCAACAAATTTGTCAGATTCAAACATTTTTGCATGGAGACTCTGTGCTCAGCTGTCAATTCACTACGCCCAGGGGACTTCATGACCTCTGTAGACATCAAGGACGCTTACCTTCATGTACCAATCTTTCCAGGTCATCAGAAATTCCTCAGGTTCGCTCTGGAGGATCGGTACTATCAATTTGTGGCCTTGGCTTTCGGTATCACCTCGGCTCCCAGGGTATTCACCAAGGTTCTGGCGGGCGTACTGGCTCTGCTGAGATCTCAGGGCATTTGCATCCTTCCTTACTTGGACGACATTCTCATCACGTCTCGGTCCCTCCAGCAGGCCGAGCTGGATACCCAGCTGGTGGTGTCCACACTGGAGTCCTTCGGCTGGGTGATCAACCACCCCAAGTCTTTCCTGTCACCGTCAATGGTGAGGTCCTTTCTGGGCATGGCTCTGGATACATCTCAGGTCAAGATTTTTCTCCCTCAGCAGAAGGTGGAGAGTCTTCAGGCCCAAGCCAGGTTCCTTTTGTCTTGCCCTCATCCCTCCATCCGGCATGGGATGCAGCTGGTGGGCCTGATGGTGTCTTGCTTCAAGGCGGTTCCATACGCTCAGTTTCACATGAGACCTCTTCAACTTCACCTCTTGTCAGTTTGGGATCGGGACCCTCGGTCCCTGGATGAGGTGTTAGCTCTGTCCCCTCTGGCCAGACGGTCTCTCGTGGTGGCTGGACTCAAGAAACCTGTTGGTGGGCAGATCCTTTCTGACCCCGTGCTGGGAGACAGTCACCACAGATGCCAGTCTGACAGGTTGGGGTGGCTTCTGGAAATCCCTGAAATTCCAGGGTCAGTGGGGCCCTCAGGAGGCCTACACCCTTATCAACATTCTGGAATTGAGGGCGCTAATGTTGGTTCTCGCCCAATTGACTCCACACCTTCGGGATCGGGTGGTTCCGGTCCGCTCGGACAACCAAACGCCGATTGCCTACATCAGTCATCAGGGAGGGACCCGGAGCAAGAGGGCCTTCAAGGAAGTGTCCCTGATACTGTCCTGGGCGGAGGAGAATGTTCCCTGCATCTCAGCTGTGTACATCCCGGGGGTGGAGAATCTGGATGCAGACTCCCTCAGCAGGGGACTTCTCGTCTGGGAGAATGGTCCCTCAGCAGCAGGGTGTTTCACTCCCTGTGCCACCGCTGGGGTCAGCCAGATGTGGGTCTGTTTGCGTCCCGTCACAATCACAAGCTCCCAGTCTTTGTCTCTCTGTCCCAGGACCATCTGGACTTGGCCATGGATGCACTAGCAATGTATTGGAAGAGCTTTCAGCTCCCCTATGCGTTCCCTTCTTTTCCTCTGCTGGGCAGGGTGCTGTGCAAGATAGCCCAGGAAGGGGTACCTACCATTCTAGTGGCCCCCTGTTGGCCAAGAAGTGTGTGGTTCGCAGACATCGTGCAGTTGGCAGTAGATCAGTATGCTCTGCCCAAGGATCCAGACCTGCTCACTCAGGGGCAGCTACGCCATCCCAATTTACAAATGCTGGCTTTGATGGCCTGGCTGCTGAAACCTCCATCTTGATGGACAAGGGGCTGCCTGCCTCTGTTGTTAATACCATGATTCAGGCTAGGAAGAAGTCCTCGTCATCCATCTACTATAGGGTATGGCATGTTTACATTGACTGGTGTGAGTCTAAGTCGCTTCCCTGTCGGGTGTTTTCTATCCCTAGGATTCTGGAATTCCTGCAACATGGTTTGGATTTGGGTCTTCAACTTAGTACCCTCAAAGGTCATGTTTCTGCTTTGGCCATTTTCTTCCAAAGATCCTTTGCTCACCATCGTCTGGTTAAGACTTTCTTCCAGGGGGTTACTCATGTGCGCCCCCCACGTAAGCCTATGTTACCAGTCTGGGATTTGAACTTGGTTTTATCTGCCTTGCAGGGGTCTCCCTTTGAGCCTTTGCGTGAGGCCCCTTTGTCCGTAGTCTTTTTGGTGGCTATCACTTCTGTTAGGCGTGTTTCTGAGTTGGCGGCGCTTTCCATCAAACCCCCTTACTTTGAGAGACACCAGGACAAGGTGGTGTTTCGTTTTAAGCCAGATTTTCTGCCTAAGGTTGTGTCTGCTTTTCATCTCAATCAGGACATTGTTTTGCCTTCTCTATGTCCTAATCCTAGTAATCCCAAGGAGCGGG
Organism: Gastrophryne carolinensis; assembly: GCA_027917425.1. NCBI lineage: Eukaryota > Metazoa > Chordata > Amphibia > Anura > Microhylidae > Gastrophryne > Gastrophryne carolinensis. Next base: position 11,896,027 of record CM051243.1, read on the forward strand.
TGTTACACTTTTTGGATGTGGTCAGGACTCTGAAGTTCTATTTGGTGGCTACTGAATCCTTCAGGAAGACTGATGCTCTTTTTGTGCTCCCGTCTGGACCTAATGAGGGTCTAGATCCAGCTAAGTCCACTATCAGCAAGTGGATCCATCAGGCCGTGCTACAGGCCTATTCTGCTAAGGGGAAGGAGCCTCCCTTCTGCCTTACTGCTCATTCTACTCGTGCTATTGGTGCCTCTTGGGCTTTTCAGCGCCAAGCTTCTGTTGAACAAGTTTGCAAGGCCGCTACTTGGTCTTCTGTTCATACTGTTTCTAAGTTTTACAAGGTTGATGCTGCTTTTGGTCGCAAAGTTCTGCAGGCGGCAGTGGTTTAAACTGTCTGCTGTTACTTTTTGGGGATCCCACCCTCCCTTACGGACACTGCTATTGGATGTCCCATGAGTAAGGAATATTCTGGAACAGGACGTGCTGTATACTTAGAATAATTCAATTCTCTGATTACTCACCTGTAGAATTGGTATTATATGTATACAGCATGTCCTGTTCACCCCATTCCCCCCCATTCCCCATTTCACCCTTGTTATCATTATTCTTAGTTACCTCTGTATGGTGATTGTTCATATGTTCATTTTGAATTCTGGTTATTATTGTTCTCCCGGCTTCTTGTTAACTGCTTGCCAATACTGGGGAATTTGTGGGAGGTCCCTGGTTTATATGGGGCTGGGAGGAGCCACAAGCTGTTTTCTGCAGTCCAGCGCCATCTTGTGGATGTATTTCCCATGTGTAAGGAATATTCTGGAACAGGACGTGCTGTATACGTATAATACCAATTCTACAGGTGAGTAATCACAGAATTGTATTTTTTGTTTGCGCGGTTTTGAGGAAATTTCATTTCTTTATTCTATGGTCTATGATTATCTGCAAAGCAAGTCCAAGACCTCTGCTGGCAGTGGAGAGTGTCTGCCCACTCACCTGCGGCCTTTTCCTACCAGCTCGTAAATTGTACCTAGTAGACTGGGACAGTCCAGGCAATGGAAATAATAAGGCAGCATAGAGCTCACCTGAAGCCTGCCCCATCTTCCTCTCCTCCATTTCTTGCAGCTCTTCCACGACCACTTCCAAAATGTGGTCGCACAGCTACCCCTGTTTCTCAGCGTTCCCAGCGTGAGAGAGAGTATGGGCAAAAGTGACCACTGTGGCTTACCGGATTCGTTCACACTGAAAGAGCTGAGGAACGGGAGCGTTTTACCCCCCCTAACTTTTAACTCTGCATAGCACCCAGTCGATTGTCTGTAAAGCTTCTTGGTCTAAGTGCTGCTGGCCCCATCTTGTATCTGTACCCCTGCTAGTCGCTAGAAATCACAGCTTCAAGCCCATAGCACACACCCCAGCGGCTGTGCTGTAAGCAGGTTGTGGCTGAGCAGGAGAAGCTACAGGACAGGGCCAGCTCTATAGGAGTTAGGACAGCCCAGGCAATGCCAATAAGGCAGCAAGAGGCTTATCTGAAGCCTGTTTCATGTGTGTTTCCTCCCATTTTCTTCAGCGCGCAGATGCTGTAACAGGTCTCCAAATTTTGCCCTATTTTTCCAGGACCAGGCACAAATTGGGTCACTCAGCGCTCCTAACACGAGCGAGTCTGGCATGTGGCAAATTCTGGAGCCCTGATGCAACATAAACAGCCAGAAAACGGATGAGAGCCTAATGGGACAGGCTTCAGGTGAGTTCTTGCTGCCTTATTATTGCCATTGTCCATCTCTTCAGGTATTCTTACAGCAGAAGAGACTTTTTAGAATATGGTAATAAGCATGTGTGTTTTATAATTGCTGCAAATGACAATAGGAGGGAGTATGTTTGGAGGACACCCAGGTTTTGTGTTTGTTGTAGCACTTAAACCGGACCTTCACCATGATTTATTGAAAAGCCCAAATCCTTAAATGATTCCCCAGCATCTAAAATTAATATACTTTAAGTTTTTAGTCACTTATTATTCTTTCCCCCACTGGGCTGCAACTCTGTTCAGGACTTTAGGATACTGGCGCCGCCATCTTGACTCAGAAGCATCACACTTACTCAGGAGAGGAAAGTGGGATAAAGTTCAGGGGGGTGGGTTATAGCTGTGCTTTGCTCAGACAGAGCAGAGCTGGGGTCAGGAAAAGGTCAGCAGTCCCAGAATGCAGAGCAGCACAGTCAGAAGGCACTTCCTGTTTGCAGGCTGCCTGATGTTCCATGACGCCGCCATCTTGGATGTTTAAAGGCTCATAACATGCAGTAGATGCAGGTAGGATGGTTTTTTTAATGTGAGCAATCTGTATGTACAGGGTGTGGGAAACATATAAGATAGGCTCTTATTCAGGGTGAAGGTCCGGATTAATGTGGACAATCTGTATGTACAGGGTGTGGGAAACATGAGATAGGCTCTTATTCAGGGTGAGGGTCCGGATTAATATGAGCAATCTGTATGTACAGGGGGAAACATACAAGATAGACTCTTATTCAGGGTGAAGGTCCGGATTAATGTGGGCAATCTGTATGTACAGGGTGTGGGAAACATATAAGATATGCTCTTATTCAGGGTGAGGGTCCGGATTAATGTGGGTAATCTGTATGTACAGTGTGGGGGAAACATACAAGATAGGCTCTTATTCAGGGTGAAGGTCCGGATTAATGTGGGCAATCTGTATGTACAGGGGGGAAACATAAGATAGGCTCTTATTCAGGGTGAAGGTCCGGATTAATGTGGGCAATCTGTATGTACAGGGGGAAACATACAAGATAGGCTCTTATTCAGGGTGAAGGTCCGGATTAATGTGGGCAATCTGTATGTACAGGGGGAAACATACAAGATAGACTCTTATTCACGGTGAGGGTCCGGATTAATGTGAGCAATCTGTATGTACAGGGTGTGGGAAACATATAAGATAGGCTCTTATTCAGGGTGAAGGACCGCTTTAAACATGTGTGATCACATCTGTAAGCTGGGACTGGCCCGCGGGATTACAGGGAATCCTCCAGTGAGCCCCTGGACTCGGGGTCCCCTTCGAGGGCCTGCATCACTTTGTATAGCTTATTAGTGGCATCCCATGTGCACACACAGAGACAGTACAGTGTGGCATAATGTTTCTGCTCATGGGCTCTATAATCTAGTGGTACACGCATCTAGTGAGGTGGGCCCCCAGAGTCTGTCCTGCTGCTGACCCCAGATACCCCAATATGACACTGCACATCTGTCTGTCCAGGGATAACCGGGCAGTTTCCAGGTGGGGGGAGTGTGTGCAATAAAGCTCCACTAATGACCTGACTTTTCTTTTGTAAGTGTCTTAAAGGGCATCTGTAGGTTTATACTCCCCTTTCCTTTCCTGCAGCTGATCCTGCCAGGTCTATAGCTATAAATGTGTGCATTGAGGATATACCTGGATGCCTGCTTATTTCTGGTGTCCAGTCTTAGAGCAGATATCTGGCCTTTTCACGGTTAGGTTATTTCGGACTGTTGACGCATTCAGTTCCATTCACACTGTACAGGGGGAGCATGGCGGGCACGCTCCTTTTTGTTCTGGACCAGATCTCCACAGTAGGTTCTGAGACTGCAGACCTTGCCAGATCAGCTGAAGGAGAGGTAAGAGGAGACTCCTTGGGGCAGCCCAGGCAATGGCAATAATAGGGTAGTAATGGGGTAGGGGCAGCCCTGGCAATGGCAATAATAGGGTAGGGGCAGCCCTGGCAATGGCAATAATAGGGTAGGGGCAGCCCTGGCAATGGCAATAATAGGGTAGATGCTCTTCCGACAATCAACAAAACAGCTAAGACAGCTGTAAAGAACACCGCGCTTAAATATAGATGAAATATTAAGAACAGCTCAACATGTAAAAGACCCCCCCCCCCCCCCCCCCCCCAAGATTCATCCGATCCCGGATGTCTTTAAACCCCCTGTCTGCTCAAGGGTTGCTTCTGGCGGTTCATTGCCTGTTAGAGTCCGGAGTCATTTGTTTGGTGCCTCATCAAGAAAGGGGTCAGGGTGGTCCGGACCAAAGGTCCAGTAGTGTGAAAGCACCCCTGGTGTAAGCCGCATTTGGTGCTATTCTGCTGATCATTGGTCTCCAAAACCAAATCAATAAGAGAGCCCAGAATGACCTTGCCTGGCCTCTGTGTATGCGCCAATCTTCATAAATGCACATACAAGAAAAACATAGAGCTTAACATGTTTTCAAAAACTTGAAATAAAGTCCATAAGATGGGGCATCCCAAAGTGCATGTGCCAAGTGTTAAGTATAGTCTTATACAATTTGTAATGCCAAAAAGACTGAGAAATTCCTTTTAAAATCCCACGTCCCAAAGTGCATGTGCCGTCCTCTTTAAAGTGGACCAACACCCAGGGGGGATCGGCCCGGGAATCTATAAGATTCCCGGACCGGTCAGATCCCTCCCCGCGGGACATCCCGATTTTGGACCCCCCGGGAGGCCCACAAACCTTACCTCAGCCCCGTTCCATCGGCGCATGCGCGAGCCGCGGCCGCGTCTCGCGCTTCCCTCTAGCAGGGCGCGCACCCGCGCCGGTCGTTTGTGAATGGCCGGCGCAGGCGCGCTCCCTGTTAGAGGGAAGCGCGAGACGCGGCCTCCAGCGCTCAGAGCCGCTGAGCCAAGGCCGCTTGGACGCGCGCTGTGATTGGCTGGAGCGGTCACGTGGGAGCGGGGAGAGGTGAGTTTTTGGGGCGTTCTGGGGGGTTTCACACAGCGGGGCACCCCCGATTGGGGTGCCCCACCGAAGTGGACCAAAACCCAGGATAGTCAAAATCCTGGGTGTTGGTCCACTTTAAGCGTGCTCACATCACCCGTTTGTGCAAAACTCTTACCAGATGTCCATCTGGGAATAGCTCATAGCGTTAAATTCGCAGACCAAATATATAAATCGCGAGGAGTTATCTCGCAGACATACGCTGATTCAATAAAATTGTTGCTCTTCCCAGACTCAACAACCAAGATGCATTGTGCTCAGTTTCAAATCCGCACGTTTAAACGGAAAAAAGTGGAACAGGACTAGTGCAATATGTTTAAAAACTCATCAGCATTTATTAAAAGCAAGTATTGCACTCACATTGCTAAAAATTTCAAAAGCATATAAGCCCAGTAACACATAATAGCAGGTGTCACCGCCAAGTCTGAATGCTCACAGGATTCTACGCCACCTCAATTCCGTGGATAGAGATTCCAAACCATGGATAATCCAATGTGATAGTAGGTCGAGTCCCAACGCGTTTCGTCGCAGATGCGACTTTGACTCTGGTTTTTAGCAATGTGAGTGCAATACTTGCAATCACTATATTTAACACTTGGCACATGCACTTTGGGATGCCCCATCTTATGGACTTTATTTCAAGTTTTTGAAAAAATGTTAAGCTCTGTTTTTCTTGTATATGCTCTTCAGACAATATAGAGGAGACACATGCAGCAGGCTTTAGGTGAGATCCCTGCTGTGCCATATTATTATCATTTCCCGGAGTGTCCCTTTTTAAGCCCTACTATCTGTAATATAATTGGTCCTGTGTTGAATGTTTTCTGCAGCAGATGAAACAGATTCTTGGCACCCCACACGCCACATATTACATTCACTTAAACGCACAAGGATGCACTCGTGTGCTCCAGCCTTCTCATGTAATATGTTGCAGTGTGCGCACAATGTTCCCGACTTATAACTTTTCTACTGTCTTGTGTCCATGGCTTAGAGAATAAATTATTTTTGTTAAAACGCAAAAAAAACATGAATGCCCCAAGCGGGGGGAGCAAGTGGATCTCCATTCATTATAAACTGAAAGTCTAAGACCACACACTGGTATGCATACACACAGCATATAAATGCAAGGCTCTTTTTATTAAAGTGGACCAACACCCAGGGGGGATCAGCCCGGGAATCTATAAGATCCCTCCCCGCAGGGCATCCGAAATCGGGAAACCCCCCAGGAAGCCCACAAACCTTACCTTAACCCCGTTCCAACGGCGCATGCGCGGGCCGCGGCCGCGTCTCGCGCTTCCCTCTAGCAGGGCGGGCGTTTGCGAATGGCCGGCGCGGGCGCGCTCCCTGTTAGAAGGAAGCGCGAGACGCGGCCTCCAGCGCTCAGAGCCGCTGTGGTTGGACGCCGCTTGTACGTGCATACCACAGCGGCTCTGAGCGCTCTGATTGGACGAGCGCCCGCGTAGGAGCGTGGGGAGGTGAGTGTTTACGGGCGTTCTGGGGGGTTTCACACAGCGATCGGGGTGCCCCACCGAAGTGGACCAAAACCCAGGATAGTCAAAATCCTGGGTCTTGGTCCACTTTAAATAGTAATAGTAAAAAAAAAAGCGTGTCGTGCTAAATGTAGCAAAAACTTGCCTAAATGTGGCCGATCATCCTTTTATTCTAAGTATGTCACACACCCCACTTCAGATACTTATTATTATTACACTTGGGTAACTCACCGCTAGGTGGCGCACTTGCAGAGATCTCCAAAAGCTTCAGCAAGCCCCTCCCGGTCTATATATACCTGGTACCTCTCATCAATTCCCAGTGTTGGTCTCTGCAAGATGGCGACAAGACAGAAGAGAGAAGTCTCCTGCTTGCAGGTAGCCGGGGTCTCACCCCGGCCCCCCCCCCAATGGTCTATTTCTGCCCGGCTCTGTTTTGTGTTTATCCCCTTATTCTATGGCAGCCTCCCAGCTCAGGCTGGAGGCCGGGCACAGGTAGATGGCACTCTAGGTGCCTAGGAGATTAGCTCCTCCGCTCGACCCTATATTATGGGGCATAGCGGTGCTCCGGTTGGTGATCCGGACATGGGATGCCCCAGCCCTTATATCCCCATTAGTTTGCCCTTAGTGCCCTTGTCTTTTATTCATGTCTGTGTGTGTGAGTGGCAGGGATGAGTGGTCTGGCGTTTTCTGTTTTTGGTGCTTGGTGCTTGGGGGGGCTCTCTGAGCCCCGTGTTTTTCACTTAGGGGGCTGTGCGGGCGGCGGGCTCGCCGGCCCGTTTTGAAGGTAGGGGCGTGCGCCATGTCAGGGCGCCTTTCGTGGCCCAGGGTCCCCTGCTCGCTCTGTGGGCGGGGCCGGCAGGCGCGCTGCGCCGCCGGCCCGTAGGCCGCGGTCGCGCTCGCCGCTTGTTTATTGCGGGCGGATCGGGGCGGCATGTGCGCTGCTGGTCCGCCTTGGCGGTTTCCGTGGGCGCCATTCATGTGGCGCCCGCTGCTCGCTCTGCCTCAGAGGTGGGCGGGACCGCGGCTCGCGCGGCCCGCGCCGTGACAAGCGGAGCGAGAGGGGGCGGGGCTTTAGCGGCTCCCGCGTTTCTGTTGGGCCCGCCCCGAGTCTCGCTCCTTCTCTCCCTGGCTGGCCGCCATTTCGTGACGTCTGTTAGTGCGGCAGGATCCAGGTAGGTTTTTGTGGTTTTTCTTCTGTGTTTGCCTATAGGGGATAGTGGGGCAGGGATCGCTGGCTATTGGGCCTTATTGCGGGCTCTGTTCTCCCCCCCCCCCCCCCTCCCCTTCCCCCTCCCCCCCCCCCCCCTCCGACCGGGGGTGTTGGGTGGTATATGCGGCCAGGTTTTGGGTATGCCTGTGTTGGTAATAGAAGCAGGTGGGGTATTTTGCAGCCATTATTTTATGCTTATATGCTCTTGGCCCCTGGCCTCCCTGTTTTTCTGCTAAGTCTGGCCCTCCCTGGCTTCCCAGTATTTTGGCTATGTTGTGTGTTTGCTGCCATGTTGTGCTGGTTTTTGACTGTTGTCTTTGTCTTTGTCTTTCAGATTCCGGGATTCCATCCTGTGGGGCTCTCCCGGTCTCATATACCTGGCTAGTTTGGGTTCGGCCTTATAGTCCCTTTGGGTGGCTGGCAAAAAAAAAAAAAAAAAAAAAAAAAAAAAAAAAAAAAAAAAAGGAATTCTTTCCCTGGTCTGGGCAGTATAGATTGTATATATTTATATATACTTAGATTGTATCATTGGGGGCATCCCGGGTTGCTTACTGCATAAATCCCTGGGTTCCGCGAATACCATAAATTCACCATATGGAGGCTGCCAAGGATACCGGAACTGATCCTTCGGGACAATCCAGGCTGTGCGGGGGTTGTGGGACTCCGCTCCCGGGGGATGATGTCATTATATGTATACCATGTGCCAAGCGGAACATTGAGCGTCAATCCAGCACTCCGGTGCCTGGGACTTCTTCGTCCGCGCCATCTCCCTCTTCGCCTCGCCTGTTCCGGACCCTGTGTGACGTTGTCACGGGTGGGGATTCGCAATCTGAGGTGTGCGCCCGTCTGGCCAGCCTCGAGAAGCGGTTTTCAGATATGTCCGCTCTGAAGGTTACCGCGAAGCGTAAACACCTATCTCCGCTTCAGCCGGACTCTGATGAGGAGGTTGTTGAGGATTTGGATTGGGTGGATCGCCCCCTTGAGGAGGGGGAGCTTGAGGAAGAATCGGATGTTTCCGTGGCTCAGCAGGTGTTGGGTACTGAGGGGGATCATATTGATGGTCCCGTTCCTGACACGCCTTCTATTTTAGCCCAGATGTTTGAGGTTCTGGATTTGGACCCTCCCGAGGCGGCTCCTCGGCCTAGGGGTCAGCTCTTTGGGGGGGTCAAGCAGCGTTTGGAGTTTCCCAGTCAACAGCATTTTGATGATGTTGTCCTTAAGCAATGGGAGCAGCCTACACGGCTTGTTGGTGTTCCGCCCAGCTGGGATAGGAAATATCCCTTTCCGGCGGACTTGCTAAAGCGGTGGTCGGTCCCTCCCGAGGTGGATGCCCCGGTTTTGGGACTGTCTAATACGGCGACTGTTCATCTTCCTGACACTACTTATCTCAAGGATGGCGAAGATCGCCGGATTGATCAGTTGGCCCGCCATGGTTTTGTTTGTGCGGGCTCGGCTTTGAGGCCTGTTTGTGCTTCGGCTCTTTTGACCTTGGCAGTACGGTCTTTGGTCAGGGATTTGTGTGTGGACCTTGATCCCTCTGGTGATGAGTTTCTTGCGCTCAAGCGTTGTGACTCCTTCTTGTCATTTGTTCTGGCCGCCCAGGATGATGCCATGTTGATGTGTGGCAGAGCTTCTGCTCTGTTGGTGGCTATTCGTCGCTCTGTGTGGTTGCGACAGTGGACAGCTGACCTTAATTCTAAAAGATCTCTCACGGCCCTTCCTTTCTTGGGGTCGAGGCTTTTTGGTGAAAAGCTGGATTCTGTTGCCAAGGGAGGCAGGTTGCCTCAGCGCAAGAGGTTTCGCCGTTCCTTTCGGGGGGCGGTCTCCTTTAATCCGTCCTTTAGGGGAGCCAAAGCCGGCAGAGGTGCGGGCGTCTCGGTTTCCAGGGGCACGGGTTGGAATAGGGGTAGAGGCCGTGGCCGCCCCGTTCACGCTTGGGGCGCCAAGCCTAAGTCAGTTGCCAAGCCCGCTCAGCAATGAGGGGGCGCCCTCACCCGCACGGGTGGGGGGACGGTTACGATGCTTCTCCCGGGTGTGGGACCTGGAGGTATCGGACAGGTGGATCCGGGAGGTAGTGTCGACCGGTTACAAGCTGGAGTTCGAGTCCCGCCCTCCTCCAAGGTTTCTCAGGTCTCGGGTGCCTCTAGATCCTGTGGCCGCGCAGGGGCTCCTGGCGGCAGTAAGGAATCTTCTGATGTTGGCAGTCATTTGCCCGGTTCCTCCTTCGGAGGTGGGAAGAGGTTATTACTCCAATCTCTTCACTGTCCCCAAGAAGGACGGGTCCTTCCGTCCGATCCTGGATTTGAAGTGTCTCAACAGGTTTATTCGTCCCCGGAAGTTTCGCATGGAGACCTTGCGGTCGGCGATCGGCTCGCTTCGGCAGGGGGACTTCATGACGTCCATAGACATCAAGGACGCGTATCTTCACATTCCTATATTTCCGCCACATCAGCGGTTTCTTCGCTTTGTGGTGGAGGATCGTCATTTTCAGTTTGTGGCTCTCCCATTCGGCCTCACCTCGGCCCCGAGAGTGTTCACGAAGGTGTTGGCAGGGGTGATGGCCCTGCTCAGAGCTCAGGGGATTCGTATTGTTCCTTACCTGGACGACCTTCTCATCATGGCTCCTTCCTTCAGCCAAGCAGAAGAGGATACCAGCACGGTGGTGTCCATGCTGGAGAGGTTCGGCTGGGTGATCAATTACCCCAAGTCCTCTCTGGTTCCGGCCAGGGTGGTGACTTTTCTGGGGATGTCCTTGGACTCTTGTCAGCACAAAGTGTTTCTTCCTCAGGACAAGGTTCTTTTGATTCAGGAATTGGCTCAGCGTCTTCTTTCCATTCCTCGCCCGTCCATTCGGCTAGGGATGAGACTGGTGGGGTTGATGGTGGCCTCGTTCGAGGCGGTTCCCTTCGCACAGTTTCACACGAGGACGCTGCAGCTTCATCTCTTGGCGTCTTGGGACAGGCGCCCGCGGTCGTTGGATCGGTCCTTCCAGATTTCCCCTCGGGTTCGGCGGTCTCTTCGGTGGTGGTTGTTTCCGGACAATCTTCTGAAGGGCAGGTCGTTTCTGACTCCGCGGTGGGAGACTGTCACCACGGATGCCAGCTTGTCAGGATGGGGAGGTTTCTGGAAGGATCTTCAGTTTCAGGGGCTGTGGGACCCTCAGGAGGCTCACTTGCCCATCAATGTTCTGGAATTGCGAGCCATCAGGTTGGTTCTGTCTCGCTTGACGCATCGGTTACAGGGCCTGCCTGTTCAGGTTCGATCGGACAATCAGACGGCGGTTGCTTACATCAATCACCAAGGAGGGACTCGCAGTCTGGGTGCCCTCAGGGAAGTGTCTCTGATTCTGGTCTGGGCAGAGACGTATGTTCCTTGCATTTCGGCGGTGTACATTCCAGGAGTGGAGAACACGGAGGCGGACTTCTTGAGCCGGTGCTCGTCCCGCCGGGGGGAATGGTCTCTCCATCCCCATGTGTTTCGGTCCTTGTGTCTTCGGTGGGGAACGCCGGAGGTGGATCTGTTTGCCTCTCGTCACAATCACAAGCTTCCGACATTCGTGTCACTGTCTCGGGACCCTCTGGCACTGGCGACGGATGCCATGTCATTGAGCTGGAAGGATCTGGGGTTCCTGTATCTGTTCCCTCCGATTCCCATGCTAGGCAGGGTGCTGCGAAGGCTAGTTCAGGAAGGAGTTCCCGCCATTCTCGTGGCTCCAAGGTGGCCAAGGCGGGTGTGGTTCGCAGACATCGTTCGTCTGGCAGTGGATCAGTTCGATCTGCCTCTTCGGCCAGATCTGCTCACTCAGGGACAACTGTGTTACCCCAGTTTACCAACGCTGGCTTTAACGGCTTGGCTGCTGAAACCTCCATCTTGAAGGAGGAGGGTCTTTCCGACTCGGTCATTCGGACTCTTGTTAGTGCTAGGAAGAGGTCTTCCTCTTCCATCTATTACAGGGTCTGGAGATCCTATATTGATTGGTGTGAGACTAGATCTTTGCCATGCCGGGGTTTTTTCTATTTCTCGGATTCTGGATTTTCTTCAATCTGGGTTGGATTCTGGTCTTCAGCTGAGTACCTTGAAGGGGCAGGTGTCTGCCTTGTCAATTTTTTTCCAGAAGTCTTTTGCTAGCCATTCCTTGGTCAAGACTTTTTTCCAGGGGGTTTCGCATCTGAGGCCTCCCAGGAAGCCATTGCTCCCAGTGTGGGATTTGAATTTGGTGCTTTCTGCGTTACAGGCTCCTCCTTTTGAGCCTTTGCAGGGTATTGCTTTATCCACTCTGACTCAGAAAGTTGTCTTTTTGGTGGCCATCACTTCGGTTCGGCGTGTTTCGGAGTTGGCAGCCTTGTCGATTCAGGCTCCTTATTTTGAGAAACATCAGGACAAAGTGGTCTTTCGTTTCAAGTCAGATTTTCTTCCTAAGGTGGTGTCTGCTTTTCATCTTAATCAGGACATTGTTCTTCCTTCCTTGTGCCCTAGGCCTAGGAATGATAAGGAGAGTGCGTTGCACTGCTTGGATGTGGTGCGATGTGTTAGGTACTATTTGCGTGTCACGTCTTCTTTTCGTAGGACTGATGCTTTGTTTGTAGTGCCTTGTGGTCCTAGGAAGGGTTTGGCTCCGGCCAAGTCTTCCATTAGTAAGTGGATTCGTCAGGCGATTATTGCTGCCTATTTTGCCAAGGGGAAGGACCCCCCTTTTCGTGTTACTGCACATTCTACTCGTGCGATCGGTGCGTCCTGGGCTTTTCAGCACCAGGCTTCAGTTGAACAAGTTTGTAAGGCTGCTACCTGGTCTTCAGTTCACACCTTTTCCAAGTTTTACAGGGTTGATGTTCGGGCCTCGGCGGATGCTGTTTTTGGCCGTAAGGTTCTGCAGGCCGCAGTGGTTTGAGTTTTATCTGCGTTATTGCCTGGTTTGGATACCCGCCCTCTTTTGGACACTGCTGTTGGATGTCCCAAGTGTAATAATAATAAGTATCTGAAGTGGGGTGTGTGACATACTTAGAATAATACCATTTTGTGATTACTCACCTGTAAAATGGGTATTATAAGTATGTCACACACCCCACTTCACCCGCCCTTTTTTGGTATCCTGGTTCTTTATATGGTGAAGTTTTGTTATTTACGGTTGAGGGTTAAATTTGTTTAGTTCTGGTACCTTGTCTTACTGCTTTTTGAACACTGGGGAATTGATGAGAGGTACCAGGTATATATAGACCGGGAGGGGCTTGCTGAAGCTTTTGGAGATCTCTGCAAGTGCGCCACCTAGCGGTGAGTTACCCAAGTGTAATAATAATAAGTATCTGAAGTGGGGTGTGTGACATACTTATAATACCCATTTTACAGGTGAGTAATCACAAAATGGTATTTTTTTTTTTTTTATTGGATTGCTTTAAACACTATATTATTGCCAGATAATCCTTGAGCGGCAGAGAAGACATTGACTGGCCGCAGTAATATAACTGAACTCAATTGTTTGAATGGCTCAAGCAGTTGTTTTTATTTCCTTGTATATGAATGTAGAAAAAAGCTAAAAATGACTTTGACCTGCAGGAGTCCTACTACAATCATTCACCAATCAGGTAATTGTTATTCCCTTTTTCTTTTCCATCTCTTTTTCTAGTAAGAATGGGTAACGGCTTTTCACATTCATCCAATACACTGTGCAGAAGGAGCTGTGTGATGTTTAATTTGCTCCTTTTTAATTATGTCCCTGTTAGTTATTGGAGTTGTCCAGGCTTAAAGTGGAACCAACACCCTCCACTGATCGGTCCGGGAATCTATAAGATTCCCGGACCGATCAGCCCCCTGACTGCGGGGCACCCCGCTGTGTGAAACTCCTAAATCCCTACCGGCTCCTCGATCCAGCGGCGCCCGCCGCCGCCTCCCGCGCGTCCCTCTAGCAGCGCACCGCGCACCCGCTCTCTTGTCCGTCTCTGCCTCCCGCTTGTCCGCCGGCGGGGATTGGCTGCAGCGGTCACGTGGGAGTGGGGAGAGGTGAGTTTTTGGGGCGTTCTGGGGGGTTTCACACAGCCGAAGTGGACCAAAACCCAGGATAGTCAAAATCCTGGGTGTTGGTCCACTTTAAAGTGGAACCAGTTGTTGCTTCTGGGGCATTGGGGATGCCCCTCTTTGTGACTCCCCAATCACCCCTAAAACGTTCCTTCCTATTCCCACGGAGCATGCAGGCTCTCGTCTAATCGGCACTATTAATGCACTGCGCGACGGCGCTGATTAAGACAGAGCTCCGGCATAGCGAGCAGCCATTCTGCCGCACGATCATGGACCCAGCCTATCTGAATGGGCCCTCAGCCACAGAGATGCCCTTAGGAAAGGTGAGTTATTGTAGGGCTTCACACAGTGGGACATCCCAAATCGTGAAGCCCCAGGACTTGAATGGCCGGCCCTGGATTCTAAAAGGTGGTTTGTGCTCTTTAAAGAGAAACAAAACCCAGGGTGGCCGCTGGCTTTTGCGAATTGTGATGCACCTCCAGATTGGCAGTATTCATTCACCTCTCCCCGGTCCAACTGTGCATGCCCTGGCTCTTTTCCAATCCGAGTCATTTGGCAAAAGGCTCTGATTGTTTGCAATGGCAAGCAAAAGTCCATTCAGATAGGCTGGGACGGGAGCACCTGCACTGCTGGGGAGGCGGCTGCTTGCTCTTGCCATTGAAGTCTGTCAGAGCCATTTTCCAAACGACATAGGCATGGCAAACGGCTCCAATTGGACAAGAGCCCGCGCGTGTGCCATTGGACCAGGGGAAGTGAGGGAATACTGGCGATCTATGTGGGTCATCCCAATTAGGGATGTTAGGGGGTACAGTGGCTGGGCTTCAGGAAAAGGAGCTTTTTATGTTCACACATTTATGAGAACAGATAGATCTAAGGAGAACCTTTGTATCCATATGCTGCTTCTAGGCACTTTGCAAGCCCCTTTGGCTTGTACACAGTATATACAGTATAGTATATAGTATACCACGGTATAGTAGTATCTGGGCACAAGCGTTTGAAACCCGCAGCCTGTATAACCATGCCATGTTTTTTCCTGTTTTTTGCCTTAATTTTGCTCAGGTTTGTAAAATGTGAGGCTGTACAGTCGTGTTAATATTTTTGCATTTGGTAGATTGTAAATCAATAAAGGTTTCCATCAATTGGATTGGTGTGATTTGGTGGCAGCTTTATTGTTGGTGCTTCTACTAATCCCCCCCCCCCCTCCCCCGTAACCCATAGAGTGTAGCTGGCTAGAAACCCCTAAGCTAAATCAGTACCATTTCAATCGATATCGGACCCTTTCAGGTAAATTAATAGCCCAGCAACCCACAGGAGACCCAATCGATAAGGGGCCGCTCGGCCAAGTATGTCATCAGTTTGCAGGAGAACCTTTTGACCAAATCAATTAAGAGACTCCACAGCTCCAATCAGTAATTGCTCCAGCCATTGTCCGCTTTAAAAGGATACTTCATCCACGTTTATTTTCAAAGAAGATTAAAAAATCCCATCCACATATACAAGCCGGTAAAAAAGCATAAGGGAGTAGGTTTTTGAATGCCTACGCGTTTCGGGCACTCAGCCCTTACTCATGACATGACACATAAGAGACTCCACAGCTTCGGTCTATAAAATACCCCTTTAGCCTATAGTATACAAGATAAACTATAAAGACGGTTGAGCCATAACAGACCATTCTTAGGTGAATCAATTCCTTCAACTCATTAAAAACCATATAAAGAGTTACAGACTATATATACGGACTATAAAGAGTTGAAATATATAAAGTTAAAACATAAACCATAGGCTATTCTATCCACCACCAAGCTTCACGATTTGGGACGACTGCTGAAAACTGTGTAGTAAGACCAAAAACAAGGTACTGGCCCATCCATGTAGTGGCGATCGGGTCCACATGTTCACCAATACACTGGCGGCTAAAGAGGTGTGCTTAGTGGATGTGACTGCATCCGTGCCTACCCAGTGAACCCCATTGGCTGTGGGCAACGCAAGACATGTGAGCGCAGACCTGGGGAGTTTTTCTGCCCAACTTTCTTATTGGCTCATTGGATAAGAGCTTGAAAAAATTGGTAATGGGTGCTAAATTGGGTAGACCCAGCACACCTTTTAAGAGTACTTGTGTAGGTTAGTAATATTTGGGTGCAATATACTATGACCGGTAACCTGCCGGTCTAGACCAAATAATTTTTTTTTTTAATTTAATTTTTAATGCATAGAATGCCATTGTATGCTTGCACACACATAGGAATTCATCCTCCGCATTTAACCCATCCGTGCAGTGAGTGTACACGTGCCCGGAGCGGTGGGCTGCCCTAATTACGGCGCCCGGGGAGCAGTTGGGGGTTAGGTGCCTTGCTCAAGAGCACTTCAGTCATGTCCCAGGACCAGGATTCGAACCTGCAACCCTCCAGTCACAAGTCCGCTCCCCTTACCTCTAGGCCACAACTACTCTACTCTGGCACAAAATACATTAATGCACACCAAACAAAAATAATCGGTTCAATTGGTGTATATTATGTGATTCTTCATATATAACAAGTAACACAGGTATTTACAGATCATTAAACATCAACTTTACAGAACATATAGTTTTAAATCAGTTATATAGAGACAGAATAGCTATCGTATGCTGGCTCGGGACATCCATATACAAATATGGCCAATGTGGGAAAATATTTCAACATGGATATATGGTCTTGTGCTAGTTGGAAATGTAACTGCCATGTATAGTACTTATTCAGTCTTATTATTGAAAAGCATATAATCTTTGTAACACAGTCTGGTGACAAACAGTAAGGTGGGGTATCAAGTAGTCAATCAGTGGGTAGGATAACACTCAGGGCCGGATTAAGTGTGGTGGAGGCCCCGGATACAGGATTTTTTTTTCCTATAAAATAATAGTGCAGCCAACTAACTGATTGGTGGTTGTCAGGCACCCGCCCACTTACTGGAACGTCAGATCAGGTCCCTTGTGGAACCCTTGTGCGGTTGCGTGCAGCTCGGAAACTTCTGCTTCAACGTTCTGGGTGGGTGGTGTTTTCGCCCATCACTGTAGCGTTGCTGAAGGCAGCTTTGCTGTCCTAGACTCTTTGTCCTGCCCTGTGGCGGCTTTGGCTGAGGGGTTGCAAAAACAAAAAAAGGCTTGCGCAGGCACAGGAGGCCCCCACCGCCGCCAATGGCTTTGTTGCCGGCTCCGTGACCTGTCAGACCAAAGGCTGAAAAGCCTCCTGGACCAGAGCATAACCCAAAGTTTGGTGAAGGCCCCCTGTGCAGGGCAAGTGGCCCCTTGCGCCCTCCTCATAATCCGGCCCTGATAACGCTCACATCTCATGTTATAGTGGAACCAATGGTATGATTCCCTTACTGTTACTTCCATACTGTGTTATTCATAATTGGAAAAGATTGTTGCTGCCTTCTGGTGGTGAGAAACTATTATGGTGGACACAAGTATATAATGCAAACATACATATCAAGAAATGGTTTCGCTAGCTCAATTCACACTCAAGGAAACAATAAGGCGTAAATGGTCAAGATACAGCATTATCATCAACAAGTTTACCCAGTGTAGGTGGATCGCTCAAAGGAACGTTTCGGGGCTGGTGCCCCTTCCTCAGCCAAGCTCGGCACCAGCCCCGAAACCTTCCCTTGATTATTGGTGGCTGACTGGAGAAAGCTGCAGAATCCCGGAAGGGTGAATATTCAAGGGCGTTTTCAAGCTTCCTAGAGCTCCCTGTCCAGTCAGTAAGCAAAGATGCTCACATACATTACCCAAATATGACCATGATGGTGATGGACATGAGTGAGGTGTACAGCTTTATTCAACAGTTTGGAGCAGCTGCCCTTCACACCCAGGTACTTTGTTACATTTAAACAGATGTTTTTATTAATAACAATGCCTATATGCTATTATAACTGCCACAAATGTGCTTGTTGCATATTATACTGTATGATTACAGATGGAGTGCAAAGCAGAAATTGATTATGTCCCTAGCAGACACTGATGAAGCTAAGTACAGCGAAACTAGTCTGATCTGCAGGACAAGGTCACCAATTTGTTAGTCTGACTCTGGACATTGGAATTAATTGTTATTGTTTTGTATTGCAATATTTGCATTTCCACTTGTGACCATTTAAAAAAATTAAAAAAATAAAATAATATTTTAATGCATATCATGAACATATTTAATTTATTGAGGCGAGGTACAGTATAGTGAGCCCGGTTTCCCCTATGTAGGTGACTAGGGAGATGGTCTGCTAGACCCTAGCACAAATTCCTTTACAAAGATGCTCACCTCACATCCAGAGCTGTATTTAGTGTTCGTGCTGCCCTAGGCACTTCAAGTGCTGGAGCCCCCTTTTTGTTATTTAACGTTGGGCCAGGGCCAGCTCCAGATTTATACAGGCCCTTGAACGACAGAGAAAAAAGAGAGCTGGAAGGAGAAAAACTGCAGAAACAAAGAGAAGGAAAGACAGAAAAAAGAAATAGAAGGAAAGAAGAAAGAAAAGGAATGACATAACAGATGAAAGGAAAATAAAAACATGCCTAGAAGGAAAGCATAGAATGACAGAAACATGTAATTAAAGGACTGACTAATAATAGTCTCCCCGGCTTTCTCACACGCTCCTCGGTAGGCGCTTCTTCCTTACCACGTGATCCCTTTACCACCGCCTGCCGGTGTGAGCGCGGCTCTAGTGCTGCAGCGCCCTCTGGCTGCCGGGAGGAGAACACCAGAGAACCGCTGTGAGGAGAGAGCGGAGCGCTGCCACCAGCCGCCAGGTACTTGCGTGTGTCCGCTGCCCCATCATCATCATCCCGGAATCTGTCAAGCGCAGAGGATAAAGATATCCTGAAAATTTTGGTTTGTGCCGAACGGCAAAGTGCCTGCGAGTGGATTGAGCTTTTCATGTGAAGAAGCAGCGAGTGCCACAGGAAAAGGCCTTCATTAAGGCATCACATAAAAGCTCCCCTTTTCTGATTATTGCCCTGGATTGGGAGTTGAGGTTTTGCCAGATTAAGCCTTTGGTTAATCTGAACGATTGAGGCTTCTCTGGTGATTAGGAGCAATTTAAAGAAGACCTGGATTGATGTGAGAAAGATCTTTCCTTTTGCTGATTTACAATAGCCATCTGGTAAGAGGCTTGAGTGTATGGTGGCGGCCTATATAGTGTGTGGATTTGCCTGACAGCATGGTGGACTATCAAGAGCTCTGTGTATTCATATATATTTATGACATTTGTGAACTTTTGTGTAGGACCTGGAATCCTATAGAACACGTTGAGCTCCATCGGTTTAAAACACTGTATCTTTATTGTATTTTTATCTTTACTATGTCATTGTGAGCAGCGCGGTATTATAACCCCTAAACAAATAATAGAAGTAAGTTGAAAGAAAGAAAAGGAATGTCAGAAAGAACAGGTGGAGGAAACACAGAATAAATAGAAAGGAAAAAAGAATAGAATAAAAGGAAAGAAACAAAGGTGGGCCCTCCGAATGTGCAGCGGCCCCAGCACCCGTCTGGACACGCCCAGTGCTGACGCCTGCCCTAAGGCCAATATAAAAGAAAATGTTCGTAGGGAGGAGTTTTTTATGCATTTTATTATATATTGCCAGACACACAGGAGTCACATGGCCACATTGGTAAAGGGGAGAGCATCAAGCTGCAGAATGCTTTTAAGTTGCCCCCCCCCCCCCACACACACACACACACACACAATGTGCCATGGGAGCATTTGTAAGGAGGCATGAATGCGACAACAACTTTTTTACTATAGCAGTAACATCTGTGCCCCCCCCCCCTTGCTGGTGGCCACCCTACGCCCAGGCCTAGGTTTGCCTAATGGTAAATACAGCCCTGCTCATATCCCCTTCCTGAGAGAGGATTGGCCTCCAGTGCTCGTACCAGTTTTTGAGAATGGGCATCCAGGAGCACTAAGACAGTGTCCTGCACGCCTCCTCTGTCTCAGCGTGGCGCTGCGCCCGAGATGCTTTGATAAGCTGATGGTTCTGAAATTGGAATTCTGCAGCCCACAAGGGATCCGTGGGAACCTGTGGCATGACAGGCCTGGCCCTGCCACGTCCGACTACGTCTTCCGCTAAAGCCCTGTTACTAACCAGGCCACGTCTGAGCCCTCTTCCTGACCCTGCTTTGTCTGACCACATTATCTGCCATAGCCCTGTTTCTTTTTTTACGTATTCTTTATTTACAGTATATCTTTTTCATAGTACAAATAAAAGCATTCCACATATGGGGACATAAGAAAAAGAAACAGTCATACATTACGTATAAAAGTTTTAGAATATGTAATACAGTCAACATTCTAACACCCGCGGGGCGGTCACTTCTGATTCCTAGGGCGAGGGGCCACTTTCCGGACATCCCAAGCGCCGTCCCAGACACTACTAGCCAGACTGGCTCACGCCATCGCCTATCACGGCCTACCTACTCATGAGCCCCGCCGGGGCGCCCGCGGACGACCCCCCCAACCCCTTCATAAACACATCACCAGCCCCTAATCGGCACCTAAAATCTTCTGCTGGACTGCATCCGTCTGACCAGCTCAGGAGAAACACACATAACGACAGTAGAAAGGAAAAAGCAAAGAAGGAAAGTTCAGGACGGGTATGACCAGAAGGGGGGGGGGGGGGGGGAATATGCTGACAACTTCACCTGTATATCTGCTCCCCGCAGGGCGCTATAGTCCCTCGAGGCCGTAAATTCCACCCAACTGAACTATTTACGGAAGTGCGCCTCAGCGGATTCGTTACCTGCTGCAATCAGACCTTCGTACCTCTCTATCTCCGCCATTCTACTCAACCACTGCGAGACTGTCGGGGGAGTTGATTTCTTCCAATGCGAAGGGGTACAGGCCTTGGCTGCATTCACCATCTGACTCAGGACCGATTTCCGATATCTCTTGGAGGGCATCCCTGAGTGGTGGAGGAGGAAGAAGGCAGGGCCATCTGGCAACTCCCAGTCTGTCATCCTCTGCATCGTATTCCTGACCCCTGACTAAAACCCTCTAAGCTCTGGACACGACCAAAGGATGTGGAGCAGGTCCCCCCTCTCCCCGCGCACCGCCAACATGAAGGGGACACCGCTGGGCACCATTTGTTAATCAGGGCCGGCGCTCTGTACCACCTTGTTAACAACTTATAGTCGCTTTTCTTATACCTGGTACAAATCGATGTCTTATGAGCCAGACTCAATATCTTACTCCTTTCCCCCTGTGTAAAGGTGATCCCCAGGTCTTCCTCCCATTTCAAAAGGAAAGGAAGGGGGGCCTGGCCTTGTGGGCGGATAAGTGATTTGTACGTGGCCAAAAGTACCGTATTTTTCGCCATATAAGACGCACCTAGGATTTGGGGGAGAAAAATAAGAAAAAAAATATTTTAAACCAAAACGCACCATTACAGACAGTGTGGCATTCCCCTTTCCCATTGGCCGTGTGGGATGCCCCCATTCCATAGACAGTGTAGCATGCCCCCATCCCATTCCCCATATACCCAGTGTGGCATTCTCCCCCTCCCATTCCCATATAGGCAGTGTACACCCCATTATCATAAGCAGTGTGGCATTCCCCCCTCCTATTCTCCATATAGGCAGTGTGCCCCTCTCCCCCATAGGCTGTGTGGCATTCCCCCCCCCCATTAGTATAGGCTGTGTGGCATCCCCCTCTTCCTCCATAGGCTGTGTGGCATCCCCCTCCCCCCCCCCCATTAGTATAGGCTGTGTGGCATCCCCCTCTCCCCCCATAGGCTGTGTGGCATTCCCCCTCCCCCCCCATTAGTATAGGCTGTGTGGCATCCCCCCTCTCCCCCCATTAGTATAGGCTGTGTGGCATCCCCCTCTCGCCCCATAGGCTGTGTGGCATTCCCTCTCCCCCCCCATTAGTATAGGCTGTGTGGCATCCCCCTCTCGCCCCATAGGCTGTGTGGCATTCCCTCTCCCCCCCATTAGTATAGGCTGTGTGGCATCCCCCTCTCCCCCCATAGGCTGTGTGGCATCCCCTCTCCCCCCATTTGTATATGCTGTGTGGCATCCCCCTCTCCCCCCCATAGGATGTGTGGCATCCCCCTCTCCCCCCATAGGCTGTGTGGCATCCCTCTCTCGCCCCATTAGTATAGGCTGTGTGGCATCCCCTCTCCCCCCATTTGTATAGGCTGTGTGGCATCCCCCTCTCCCCCCCATAGGATGTGTGGCATCCCCCTCTCCCTCCATTTGTATAGGCTGTGTGGCATCCCCCTCTCCCCCCCATAGGATGTGTGGCATCCCCCTCTCCCCCCATAGGCTGTGTGGCATCCCCCTCTCGCCCCATTAGTATAGGCTGTGTGGCATCCCCCTCTCCCCCCATAGGCTGTGTGGCATCCCCTCTCCCCCCATTTGTATAGGCTGTGTGGCATCCCCCTCTCCCCCCATAGGCTGTGTGGCATTCCCCCCTCCCTCCATTTGTATAGGCTGTGTGGCATCCCCCTCTCCCCCCATAGGCTGTGTGGCATCCCCCCTCCCCCCAATTCCCATAGGCTGTGTGGCATCCCCCTCTCCCCCCATAGGCTGTGTGGCATCCCCCTCTTCCCCCATAGGCTGTGTGGCATCCCCCTCTTCCCCCATAGGCTGTGTGGCATCCCCCCTCCCCCCAATTCCCTAGGCGGTGTGGCACCCCCCTTTCCCCCCAGTCGGCTTAAGTAAAATAAAAAAAAGTAAAACTCACCTCTCCACTGACACCGCTGAATGGAGTGGGCGTGGCCTGCACCGCGTCAGCGTCGGCACAGGCCACGGCCACCCCATTCACGGAGCTGGCCGTAAGAAGCAGCGGCGGGGGCTCTGTCCCGGCCCCGCCGCTGCGATCGCTGTCTTTTACAGGCAGCGATGACAGCGGCGGGGCCAGAGACAGCGCCCCCCCGCCGCTCCTCCATCTGCTGCTTCTTCCGCCTGGGGCACATGCGAGCACCCAGGTCAGGGCAGCAGGTGGGCGTGGCCTGCACCGACTTGTGACAGGCAACGCAGGAGCGCCGGGAACGGGTGAGTTTTTTTTTTTTTATTTATTATTTTTTTTATTTTTATTTTTTTACATTCGCCCGATAAGGCGCACGGACATTTTCCCCCCACTTTTGGGGAATAATAAGTGCGTCTTATAGGGTGAAAAATACGGTACATGTCTGATCGGGTCTCCCTCTTCACAGAGTCTCTCAAAGGAGGTAGGCTCCCTCACATGGCCCGTCCGGTGTCTAAGAGTGGTGAGAAAGTGGCTCAGCTGCATCTTCTGCCAAACATCCCAACTCGGCAGCTCCACCGCGTGAGCCAGCTCGTCCAGGGAGCCCTGGTCTCCTCCATTCTGGAAGTGCTTTATTCTACACACTCCCTTCTCCACCCATTTCTCAACGATTTTCCCGCATGTTCCCGGGGGGAATTCAGGGTTCCCCAGAACCGGGAACACCGGAGAGGGGGACGGTGATATGTCCCTGTAGGGAAAATAGGGAAATAGGGAAAATATTTCTGACAA
>CM051243.1:11919156-12139156 GCA_027917425.1 Gastrophryne carolinensis
GAGTGAGATTGGCCTATAACTCGCACTCAACGTAGGGTCTTTACCCTCTTTCGGTATAACCGAAATATGGGCTCTAAGGCTGTCTGCCGGTAGGGAATTCTCCGAGGCCAAGGAGTTAAAAACTACCAGCATCTTTAGAGAGAGAACTTCTTCAAAAGTTTTGTAATACAGGAGGGGGAGACCATCTGGCCCCGGTGCCTTTCCGCCGACAGAATCCTTCAATGCTTTCGCTAGCTCATCAGACGTGATTGGGCCTTCTAATTCCTCTAACAGCCAGGGGGGAAATTTGGGCAAACCCGACTGTTGTGTGTATGTAGTGATTCAGTTCCTCTTCCACCAGATGGGATATTATACAGAGCCTCATAATATTGCCTAAAGATACTGGCCATGTCTTTATCGGAATGCTTCATGTTACCTTCCCTATCCTGAAGTTTGGGAATCTATGTTCTGGCCCTTCCTCCCCTCCAGGCCAGGAGATGACCGCATTTATCTTCTGACTCATAAAAAATCCTCTTGCATTTAATGAGCTGGAGTTTTGCCTTGTCATTAAGAACCCCCATGAGCCGCTCCCTTAAGGAAATCAGGGCCGCTAGGTGAGCCGCTATGAGTGACTGTTTATGAGAGGTCTCTAGCCTTCTTATCTCATCTAACAGTTCAATGATCAGCTTACCCCTTTCTTTCTTAAAGTGGACCAACACCCACGGGTGATCGGCCCGGGAATCTATAAGATTCCCGGGCCGATCACCTCCCTCCCCGCGGGACATCCGAGATCGGGATGTCCCGCGGGGTGAAACCCCCCCAAACACCCCCAAACTCCTCACCTTATCTTCGGCGGCGGCTGACCGCCGCCGCCTCCCTCGCGCCCCTCTAGACGTGCGCGCGCCCGCGCCGGCCGTCTGTGAATGGCCGGCGCGGGCACGCGCGCGTCAAGAGGGACGCGCGGGAGGCGGCGGCGGAGGAGCCGCTTGTCCGCGGCTTGTCCGTCTGCGCTGGGAGCGGGGAGAGGTGAGTTGTTCGGGGGGTTCGGGGGGGTTTCACACAGCGGGGCACCCCGATCGGGGGTGCCCCACCGAAGTGGACCAAGACCCAGGATAGTCAAAATCCTGGGTGTTGGTCCACTTTAACACGCGCTCCCTGTTGGATCAGGATTCCTCGTATTACGCACTTATGTGCCTCCCATACAATGGGTGGGCTAGAATCAGTGGTTGTGTTATTGGCAAAGTAGTCCTGTAGGTTTTGCTTCACTATCTCTGCTATAGCTGGATCCTGTATAAGGAAGTTATTTATTTTCCAGGTCCAGGGGGAGGGCGCTGGTGTTTGGGCCGCTAACGTAATGCTTACTGGAGCGTGGTCTGAGATAGAAATGTTCCCTATAGAGGTTGCGGATACCTGGTGTAACATGTGATGCTGGACCAGGAATAAGTCAATCCGCGAATACATATTGTGAGGCGCCGAGTACAATGTGTAGTCCCTTGTGTCTGGGTTGAGTATGCGCCATGGGTCTACTAACTGGTGCGTATGCAGCATTTTCCTGATCTTCCTTAACTTAGAGTAGGAAAGATAGGAATGGCCCTTGGATGTGTCCAGCAGGGACCCAGAGAGATTAAGGTCCCCACCAATTATGAGTTTTCCTTCTGCGAAGTCTCCCACCCTGTTTAGGACCTCTTCTTGTCAGGACTGTACCGAACACCCGTCTGTCTTGAGCTGGTATCCCCCAATCTCCACCGCCTCTTCTGCCTATAGACAAGCCCCCGCTTGTAGGAGACGCGGGTAATGCCTCTCCCAGTCGGTTGCCCCAGGACTTATAGGGCGCAAAGGATACCGGCTTAAGGTGCAGACAGATGTTTGGAAGGGAATCCCGAATGAGGATGCCGGATGGCAGAAGTCCAAATACAGGCCGGGGTCAAACCAGGAGGTCACAGGGCGTTGTATCCGAAGGAGGTAACAAAGGGGTAGTCAAAACGAGCCGAGGTCAAATCCAGGAGGTCACGGTGCGAGGTATCAGAGGGGTCAGGCAAAATCGTGGTCAGGCAAAGCGAAAGGTCAGGGCAGGCAGCAAGCAAGGGAAGTCGAGGTCCAAAAGCCAAATAATCACAAAAGACACTGCAACGCACATCCAGAACCCAGAGGCTATAACGGGCACTGGGATGATGGAGCAGGAAAACCTTATAGGGAATACTGGCCAGTAGGGAAGGGGGCAATTGGAGGGAAGGACAGTGATTGGTGCATACAAACTAAATGGGATCGGTCCCAGGAGCTGGACGGCCCAGGCCAGACAGGCCGACCAGTCCCTGGGTCCGATCCCAGGATCCAGCCGCAGATTGGTCACTTTAAACTCGCCCCCGGCGGGCGCGCTGGGGAAAGCGCCGCCGGGAGGGCATAAGAGAGACGTGCTCGCGCAGCGCGCGAGCACGATACGAGACAGGCGCGCCCCCGCCTGGAGGAGGCAGCGTCACGCCACCCGGAAGCCCAGCAGGCCGGCGCAGCCGCGCGGAGCGGGCTGCGAAGCGGCCATCAGCCGCGTCCTGCGCCGCCAGCCCCTGGACCCCACGGAGGTGCCGAGGGGACGGAAGACCCGGGGACCGCCGAGCAGCAGCCCGCTGGGGCCCACCCGACAGCGCGCCGCGGCCCCGGAACGGCGACAAGGTAAGTGTCTAACACTTCTAGAAAGGAGACCTGCCCCGCATTCGGCACATAGAGGTTCACAAAAGTGAAGAGCTCTGACCTAATTTTTCCCTTGAGAAAGAGCCACCTCTTCCCAGGGGACCGATCTGGACAGAAGAATGCTTACCCCTCTGGACTCGAGTCCGACGAATAGGAATGATATGAGACTGGGAATACCTTATTCCCGAGCGACGGTGGGTTCGCTGTTCTGAAGTGCGTCTCTGGAGGAATGCCACATGAGCCTTCATCGCCCTAAGGCTCTGCAGTACCGTTGACCTTTTTTCAGGCGCATTTAGACCCTTCACATTGAGAGAAATCAAGTTAATCTTGCACATTTTTAGTTATCAACAAGGGGGGAGGGAGGGTTCTGGAGGGTGAGAATCCGGAAGAAGAGGAGGGAAAAAAGAAAATCGAAAAAACAGGAGAAACAGAGAAGCAAAAAAGGCAATGAATACACTTAACAGACAAAGCCGACGCTCAAGAGAAGGTCTTGAGCGAGGGGAACTAAGTAGCTAAAACGCTTGGTCTGTGGCCTTCCCCAAACGGGAAAGGTCAGAGATTGGCCTAGGTGGGGAACTATGTCTGGCGTGAAACGCAAGGGCCAGGCCGTCGGCCCTGAATGAAAATATGCGACCGGCAACCAAATAAAAAGGTTACCCCCACAGCGGTCCCCCCGGAGCCTAGACGGTCCGCAACTTCTCCTATCAAGCAGCTCTCAACGGGCCCAGTCCGACGCCGGCCAGGGAATCGGCCCGTCCCCTCCAAACGAGGCTGATCCTACACGAGCGGGACATTGTCTCCCTATTCAGTGGATCAACAGACCGAAGGCCCCCAGACCGCCGCCAACCCGGGCCCACCTTACCCCGACAGACCGATCCCGGCCCAGAGGACCACGCGGAGGAAACCTAACCTTAACCTGGAACCAACGGCAACAGTAAAACTTATTAGCTGGCTACATCTTCCATGGTCCATCTTATTAAGGACTGAAGTACTTGGCAGTAGCGTGGGGGCCGAATCAAAATTCAGAGCTCGTTATCCATTGGGCCCGGGGCCCTCTCGCTCCACCTCCTGCGTCTCCTGGATCTGGACCGAAGGGGAAGGGCCCTAGGGGGCCTTGACTCTGGGGGTTCTTCTGTTAGCGTCAACCAGTTCGGTACCGGTACTGGGTCACATCCCAAGAAGGTGAGGAGGCCATCCAGGTCTTGATAGGATCTAAGGATGTAGGAGTCCCGATTTTTGTTGATGATCAAGTGAAAGGGGTATCCCCATCTGTATGACGCTCCAGTGTTTCTCCATGCATCCAGGACTGGCCTAAGCAGTCTGCGCATCTGAAGCGTGCGCCTTGAGAGGTCGGGTAGGATGGTGACTCTTGCGCAATCGAAGTCAATGGGCCCATGTCTCCAGGCCCTTCGGGAGATTTCTTCTTTTCTCTATAATAGTGTACCCGGCGGTGCATCTACACATCTTTCCAACAGACAATTGAATATTGCGGTTTTACATCTTCTCCCGATGACGACTCCGGGATGCCCTGTAAGCGCAAATTGTTTCGCCTGTTTCTATTCTTGATATCATCATGCTGGAGCTGGAGTTGCAAAATCAACTTGCTCTGGGCTTCTACTCTCGCCGACAAAGACGTTAGCGCCGCCTCCGTGGAGGATTGGTTAGTTGATACTCTGGTATCTAGCTCTTGGATCTGACCCCGCACTTCCGCTATATCTTTCTTGTATGCGGCCTCATAGCGCGCGATGAGTGCCTCAAAGTCAGCCCTGGTAGGGATTGCTCGTAGAAAGGAGAGGGTCTCTCTGTGGATACTGCCCTCTTGTGGGACACCGGCTGGACCTCCATCCCAGGAGTTAATTGAGATCAAGGCCGGAGAGGTCAAAGGCGTTGGTAGATTAATCGGTGGGAGGGTTTCCAAGGTGGGGGGTGAGATGTCCCCTTGCACGGTTGAAGTAGTGGGTGACGGACTGGGGGGAGACATTACTCCGGGGTCATTCCAGCCTGGAAAGGGATTCATAGGGGCAACCGCCGTGGTGGTCTGTCGTCCTGGCGTCGCCCGTGGGGTTACACGAGTATATTGACTCATTGGCGGTACGGACCCCTCTATCCTCTTCGCGCACGTGGTAGTCTCTGTGGGAGGCCTCTGCTTGGGGATGGGAGTGGAGGTGCTGCTTCATGATCGGGCAACCACCCCCTGGACGTAAAACCAAAGTGCTCCAGTTTCCCAGCATAGTGGGCCTCTCCCTCTGGCCTGCGGCCATGTGTGACTGCTCTCTCTGGGATCGCTTCTCCCTGGCTGACCTTTTCTCGCCGGGCAGTACTGTCTGCTCCTCCTCCTGTCATCCCATGTGCAGCCCCAGCCTGTTCTGCCTCTCTTCCCATTCTGTCTGGTAACAGGTCAGTAGGTCCCACATGTGTAGAGGAGCCGTCGGCGGCCGCCATCTTGTTTCCCCCAGCCGGCCAGTCTCTCCCCTCGCAGCGCTGCTGACAGGCCGCCGCAGCTCACTCCATCGCCCGCTCTCTCTCCACCGCCCGCTGCCCCACGCTGTCTCTCGGGTGATCGGGGATCCCGGGGGGGGGGGGGGAGGATGGGCCTACATGTCTCCCCTCCGGATCCGGCCCCTCCGCCATCTTGGAATCCGGCTGCGCTACTCCTCTCTCCCGACTGTTGCTGGAGACACTGCCTCTCTCTTCCTCGCTTCCCCCGCTGCACAGGGGGGCATCGCAGCTGCGACCTGGGGATGAGTCAGCCTCCTCGCAGCTCTCTGATGAGTAC
Organism: Gastrophryne carolinensis; assembly: GCA_027917425.1. Taxonomy (NCBI): domain Eukaryota; kingdom Metazoa; phylum Chordata; class Amphibia; order Anura; family Microhylidae; genus Gastrophryne; species Gastrophryne carolinensis. The sequence continues at coordinate 11,924,597 of CM051243.1, forward strand.
GATGGGGATGGTGCTGTTCTGGGCGCCATATCTGCCCCCACGTGCTGCTGATTAATGGGACTCTTCCTCCTCTGCTCGTCTCCCCGCTCAATGCCATCCTCCTCTTCTTCGCACTCTTCTTCTTGCCTGCCATCAGGTAAGTCCAATTTCGGTGCCTTGTCGTCTTTATTTCTTTTGTAAAATGCCCGGAGGGGTCAGGAGCTCACCAACTCACGTCTGCCTCATTTGCTCGCCAGGCCACGCCCCCGCCATAGCCCTGTTTCTAACCCTGTCAGACCTGACCTTTCTTCCAAAGCCCTGTTGCCGACCCTGCCTTTCTGACCTCATCTGTTGCCAAGCGATGTTGCCGATTCTGCCACATCTGGCCACAACTGGTGCAAGGCCTTATTGCAAACCCTGCTGTGCCAGCTTCTGAGCCTGGATCACATGCACTTACTAATATCCCAGGTGGGATATGCTGGTGAGGCCACAGCTAGAATACTGTGTGCAGTTCTGGAGACCTCCCCTGCAAAAATACATTATTCAAATAGAACGGGTCCAAAGGCCGGCAACAAAAATGGTGGAAGGACTTAAACTTAAAACTTATCAGGAGAGACTTAAAGATCTTAATTTGTACAGAGGAAAGAAGGGAGAGGGGGACATGATAGAGACCTTTATATATGTGAAAGGATTGAATAAGGTTCAGGAGGGAAGTGTTTTTAAGAAGAAACTTAATGATAGAACAAGGGGGCACAACCTGAAGCTAGTCGGGGGGAAGATCAGGAGCAATGTTAGAAAATATTATTTTACAGAAAAAGTAGTAGATGCTTGGAACAAACTTCCAGCAGAGGTAGTTGAAAAATCAACAGTCACTGAATTTAAACATGCCTGGGATAAGCCTCCATCTATCCTAAGATAAAGAGAACATACAGTATATACATAAGATAAAGAGAACATACAGTATACACATAAGATAAAGAGAACATATAGTATACACATAAGATACAGAGACCATACAGTATACACATAAGATAAAGAGGCCATACAGTATACACATAAGATAAAGAGGCCATACAGTATACACATAAGATACAGAGAACATACAGTATACACATAAGATACAGGGAATATACAGTATACACATAAGATAAAGAGGCCATACAGTATACACATAAGATACAGAGAACATACAGTATACACATAAGATACAGAGAACATACAGTATACACATAAGATACAGGGAATATACAGTATACACATAAGATAAAGAGGCCATACAGTATACACATAAGATACAGAGAACATACAGTATACACATAAGATACAGAGAACATACAGTATACACATAAGATACAGGGAATATACAGTATACACATAAGATACAGGGAATATACAGTATACACATAAGATAAAGAGGCCATACAGTATACACATAAGATACAGAGAACATACAGTATACACATAAGATACAGAGAACATACAGTATACACATAAGATACAGGGAATATACAGTATACACATAAGATAAAGAGGCCATACAGTATACACATAAGATACAGAGAACATACAGTATACACATAAGATACAGAGAACATACAGTATACACATAAGATACAGGGAATATACAGTATACACATAAGATAAAGAGGCCATACAGTATACACATAAGATACAGAGAACATACAGTATACACATAAGATACAGAGAACATACAGTATACACATAAGATACAGGGAATATACAGCATACACATAAGATACAGAGAACATATAGTATACACATAAGATACAGAGAACATACAGTATACACATAAGATACAGAGAACATACAGTATACACATAAGATACAGAGAACATACAGTATACACATAAGATACAGAGAACATACAGTATGCACATAAGATACAGGGAACATACAGTATATACATAAGATACAGAGAACATACAGTATACACATAAGATACAGAGAACATACAATACAGTATAGACATAAGGACAGACTAGATGGAGCGTATGGTGTCCTTCTGCCATCAACTTTCTATGTTTCTATGACTCCTCAGCTTTGCTGTTGAGATCACTTGGTTGGTCCTTGGTTTCAGATGACAATTGTTGAGCGGTCCAACACAGGCCACTTTGATGCCAGCTCTAGGCTCTTACTACCACCTACTCTATGTGCTAACAGCCGCAGCATGAGATACATTATCAACTGACTGTTTTACTGGTGATCTGTAACAAGATCCCCGTCACCAAGCAATGGCCTTGGACTAAACAAGCCCCAAGGGTCAAGGCACTGGCCATCAGCCATTCAGATATGCCTGGTGAAGGCATGGAAGGGGACTAGGGCAGGGGGACTCGACCACTTCTTGTAAAGGTCCATTTACAGGCGGGAGGTGGATAGGTAGAAATCAGCACACTGCGGGGGGGGGGGGGGGGGGGGGGGTTGTATATATTACACAAAAACGCTGCTTACCCCCCCCCCCCCCCCCCCCCACACCCAAGGTCTCTGGTAACCAGGATGGATAGATAGGGCTCAGAGGAGAGGGATAGATGGGAGAGAAGCTGTAAGGATGAGGGATGGAGAGAGAGCTGGGAGAAGGGATGGATGGGTGTGGGAAACATATAAGATAGGCTCTTATTCAGGGTGAAGGTCCGGATTAATGTGAGCAATCTGTATGTACAGGGGGGACACATATAAGATAGACTCTTATTCAGGGTAAGGGTCCGGATTAATGTGGGCAATCTGTATGTACAGGGTGTGGGAAACATATAAGATAGGCTCTTATTCAGGGTGAGGGTCCGGATTAATGTGAGCAGTCTGTATGTACAGGGGGGACACATATAAGATAGACTCTTATTCAGGGTAAGGGTCTGGATTAATGTGAGCAATCTGTATGTACAGGGTGTGCGAAACATACAGATTGCTCACATTAATCCGGACCCTGCCCTGAATAAGAGCCTAACTTATATCTTTCCCCCCTGTACATACAGATTGCTCACATTAATCCGGACCCTCACCCTGAATAAGAGTCTATCTTATATGTTTCCCACACCCTGTACATACAGATTGCTCACATTAATCCGGACCCTCACCCTGAATAAGAGCCTATCTTATATGTTTCCCACACCCTGTACATAAAGATTGCTCACATTAATCCACAGCTTCTGAATCAAAATGGCGGCGCCCGTATCTCAAAGCCCCGAACAGAGTTGCAGTGGGGGAATGAATGATAACTTACTAAAAACTTAAAATATATTAAAGTGGACCAACACCCAGGATTTTGACTATCCTGGGTTTTGGTCCACTTCGGCGGGGCACCCCGATCGGGGGGTGCCCCGCTGTGTGAAACCCCCCAGAAACCCCAAAAAACTCACCTCTCAGCGCTCCCACGTGAGCGCCGCAGCCAATCCCCGCCAACGTCCAGGCGGGGATCAGGAACGTCCAAGACGCTTCCGCCGCCGCCGCCTCCCGCGCGTCACTCTCGGCACGCGCGCGCCCCCCGCCGGCCATTCACAGAGGGCCGGCGCGGGCGCGCGCACGTCTGGAGGGGCGCGCGGGAGGCGGCGGCGGCGGAAGCGGCGGCGGATCAGGTAAGGTGTTTTTGGGGTTTCTGGGGGGTTTCACCCCGCAGGACATCCCGATCTCGGATGTCCCGCGGGGTGGGAGGTGATCGGCCCGGGAATCTTATAGATTTCCGGGCCGATCACCCCTGGGTGTTGGTCCTCTTTAACTTTAGATGCTGGGGAATCGCTTTTTAAGGGTTTGGGCTTTTCAATAAATCATGGTGAAGGTCCGGTTTAATATCTACTTTAATTCTTGAGTGCCACTATAAGGGTTTTGGATAACGGGGGACTGGGCATCCCTATTTGTGTATTCTATAGTGTAAATGGCCCCTGACCAGAGCAAGGCACCTAAATTATTAAGAGGTTAATTTGGTGCCGTCCCCCCAAAAATATTTTCCTGTATATTTCTAAGAAGGGTAATTAGGAAAAAATATTTGAACACCCTTTTTGCATTTCTAATACATTTCCGAATTTTTTTTTATTTTTTTTTTTACAGATTCGCGTATGTAATGTAATGTATATGTAAGTTTGAACACAGCGCGCGTTTCCGCTTTTTGTCAGAGCTTGCACATGCGCAGTGCCCGCCCCTCTCCGGCGGCGCGCAGTCGCTTCCGCCTCATTCTCGTCGTGTGCGCGCGCCGCCTGTGTGACCGCATCACTCTCCTGTGCAGCCGCCATTTTGTGCGGCTGCAACGAAAAACGGTGGTAAAATTATTATTTTTTTACCCCCGCCGCACGAGCTGAGGAGACCGGGAGGGGAGAGAGCACGAGACGGCGCCTTCCCTTCTTCGTTGTCTCTTTCTTTTCTTTCATTAATTACAGATTGTAGCGGTAAGAGTCGCTGAGGGGGGAGCGGATGTGTATGTATGTGTGTGTGTGAGGGGAGGCCGATAAAATGGCCGCTATCCTGACAGGAATTTCTGCTCTTAATAGCACGGAGCCTGTCTGGAATGGGCCGCAGAGCTAGCAACGGATGTATTTACTTTTTATTTTTTGCTCAATTGTCGGCCAAAACTAATGGGACGGAAGTGCAGAGAGGCAGCCCCTCGTGTTAGTATTGCTTGCTGGTGATGGGAGCAGATTGTGGTGTGGGGGCCTCCCTTAGGCTGCTCTGACGCTTTCACAACATTCGGCACACCCGTATATGTTTATATTGGACCCAGAAAAAAAAACTGATCTGATACATGTGAGAAGGTGTATATCTTGCTGGTCATTGTGGTTGTCCTGTATTTGGGCAGTGTAATAATGGCGGGTTATTTTCTATTCTGCCTAATGTGATGTGTGAGGTGCAAATTGGGTCGCCTGAAAGGATGTATTATGTTCTATCTCTCTTTTTATCTCTCTGTTGTATACTTAGTATGGTGTGTATTAGGATTAAGGCTTCATGTATGTGCTCTTTTTTTATGTTTTGCATCATCTTCCTGTATTATGTAGTAATATTTAAAGCAGATCAATACCTGATTTTGGGTGATTCACTCAGCCAGGACCGAAACCCAGGATTTTGACTATCCTGGGTTTTGGTCCACTTAGGTGGGGCACCCTGATCGGGGGTGCCCCGCTGTCTGAAACCCCCCCGAAAGCCCAGAAACACTCACCTCACCACGTGACCGCTCCAGCCAATCACAGCGCTCAGAGCCGCTGTGGTATGCGCGTCCAAGCGGCTCTGAGCGCTGGAGGCCGCGTCTCGCGCTTCCCTCTAACAGGGAGCGCGCCTGCGCCGGCCATTCACAAACGGCTGGCGCGGGTGCGCGCCCTGCTAGAGGGAAGCGCGAGACGCGGCTCGGGCATGCGCCCATGGAACGGGGCTGAGGTAAGGTTTGTGGGGCCTCCTGGGGGGTTCCTCCCCGCGGGACATCCCGATTTCGGATGCCCCGCATGGAGGGATCTGATCGGTCCGGTAATCTTATAGATTCCCGGGCCGATCCCCCCTGGGTTTCAAGCCACTTTAAAGTGGACCAACACCCTGCCGGATGATTCCCGGGCCGGTCTGATCCCTCCCTCCAAAATTGGGATGCCCCGCTGTGAAACCCCCCCAGGACGCCCGCTAAGCTTACCTTGATCCCGATCCAACGGCTCATGCGCTGGCCACGGCCGCATCTCGCGCTTCTTTCTAGCAGTGCCATTTGTGAATGGCGGGCGCGCTCCCTGTTAGAGGGAAGCGCGAGATGCGGCTGCCAGCGTGCTCGGAGCCGCTGTGGTTGGACGCGCATACCGCAGCGGCTCTGAGCGAGCTGATTGGACGAGCGGCCGTGCATGTGCCGTAGGAGCGGGATGAGGTGAGTTTTTACGAGCGATCAGGGTTTCATATAGCGGGGCAGTGGACCAAGACCTAGGATAGTCAAAATCCTGGGTGTTGGTCCACTTTAAAAAAAAAAATAAAAAAATAAAAAAACGGGTTTTAGAACTGATAAAGCTACTCCCCACAGGAGATTTGAGATTGCCAATTTGGCTGATTTCAAGCCTGGCTTCTACTTAGAAGTGGTTGATGCGGTGCTGGCAATTGCACCATTGCAGGAAGTGAAGGGAAAGGTGAGTGTACTGGCAGCTGCAGGGAGTTTCACACAGCGCTATAGTATGCCCCAGAACCAGGCGAGCGGCTTGCCCCCCCTGGAGCCTTTTTAGATTCCAGGGACGGCCCCTTGGGGTTTTGCTTCACTGTAAAGCTGAACAAAACCCATCCTGGTTGGCCCTGCAACAAAGAAGATTCCATGGCTGGCCCTCCCAAGCGTCCTGGATTGGGATGTCCTGCTGTGTCAACCCCCCCTTCTCGGGGCGACCGTAAACAATCACCTTTCCCTGCTCCAGCAGGCTGTCGTCTAATTAGAGACTATGTAGTTCGACAAGTGGCTCTGATTGTCCCTGGCAGTGTGCGTGTGCTCCCACCCTAGCCTACTTTAAAGTGGACCAACACCCTCCCCTGATCGGCCCGGGAATCTATAAGATTCCCGGACCGATCAGCTCCTTGACTGCGGGGCACCCCGATCGGTGTGTGAAACCCCCCCCAGATCCCCGAAAATCCTACCTGATCCTCGTTCCAGCTGCGCATGCGCGGGCCGCCGCCTCCCGCGCGTCCCAATGCTCAGCTTGTCCGTCGGCGGCGATTGGACAAGCGAGTCAGGTGAGTTTTCGAAGCTTTCCGGGGGGTTTCACACAGCGTGGTGCCCTGCGGAAGTGGACCAATACCCAGGATAGTCAAAATCCTGGCTGTTGGTCCACTTTTAGGTAGTGGCACGCTCCCTATTGTATTCAATCAGAGGTGGGCACGCCCGCGCATGTGCCATTGAAGCGGGAAAGGGTTTTATTGGGAGCACTGCAGGGATTCGCACAGTGGGACATCCCAAATTGGGATGGCACAGAACAATCCCTGGGGAAGGTAAATTCCTGGGTTAGTCGGCTTACTAATCCCCAACACCAGGGCGTCCTGATGTTAAAGCAGACCAAAACCCTTTGCCCTGGCCCTAGAGTCTAAAAGAATCCAGCGGCAGCCAATTCCCTGGGGCTTCCGATTCACAATTAGATAGATAACAAATAGTCTGCTATATATTTTACATTGCCTGCTATACATTGCCTGCTATACATTGCCTGCAACCCCCACCACACTGTTGCTCTTTACATATAATATATATATATATATATATATATATATATATATATATATTACCCCCCCCCCCCCCCCCCAAGCTAGGGCAAGCTGGTAAGTGTTCTTTAGGTGGCTAAGGTGTATTGCTGTGTTTATGGAATGGACATTGGGCTGTTATGGCCTTTGGGGTCATATGGACCTGTGGATTGGCCAGGGAAAGAAACTGCCAGAGTGGTGGGTTTCTGCTTTTTATCCCAACTGTCACTTTAGAATCCATTTTCCAGATTCCACTTTATGTTAATGCTCTTGTTTCTGAACACTTATAGTTTTACCTAATCCAGCACTGCATCTCCTGTCCAATGGGGGACTTAGTTACTGTGCTGAAATCTAAACTTTAGATCATTGTCATCCATGAGAATAACTATAGCGGGTGAAGAGGTTGCACCAGGGCTCAAACGATCAGAGGGCCCCATCATTGTTGTTCCTCCTGACATTATGTACCAAAAAAACACCACCTGTCTCTGCTTTTTTAGACTTTAGTCCTATAGTTTCATCAAATTAAGTTAACATGACGGGGAAAAGGTTGCTGCATGATCCCTGATGGGGGCCCCTTGCAATGTTTGCACCAGGACTCTTAATTATGTTTGCATAAAGTTCTCTGGTGTCCTTAAATATGTTCAGTAAACTCTGGGCTCTGATTTTGTGGCGGCTTTGAAGAAGTTATGGCTGGCTTTTTTTGTGTTTTTCGTACTTTGCAAAACATGCTGGAACAAAATACTAAAAACTGACTTTACCCTGAGCCCATTGGATCTCTGGATATACGGATCTGATGGTTGCCTGTATATTGCTTTGTTCCTCTGCATTTTGTACCCATGTCAATTTTCGAGCATTTTGGCTTTTTTCATGGTGTCTTTAATAGTAGGCATTATTAAAAGTGACTGGGCAGTATGATCTTTTGGCTGTCCCTTTTGCATATTGAATTTGGTGTAATACCTTGTTTGGCCAAGATTTGGAAAGTGTATGTGGTAAGACGGGTGAAAGCATTTGCTGCTATTCTGCCGAGTTGCTTTGCCATGTAGTTTTGATGTTATGTCCTTAGTAGTCATTGTTTGTCTTGTATAAATGATGTATCACAATCTGTAAACATGATAAAATGTACTCTGGTTGATTGGACTATTATCCTTTGTATGCTTTATACAGCCCTAATTGTCTGCCTGGGGAAACTTTACTTTTATCTGCCAGTTTCAGATTTGCTATTTAAGTGTTGCTGTTTGCTTGATATTGAGGTTTCTTATTACTAATTGGGTATTGAATCAGCAAGCTAGGTAAATGAATGTGCATTTCTAAATCTGGTGATAATGAAGGATCACTGGAGAGGCAAGAGAGAAGTGCAGTGACACAGTTCTAGTTTTAGTTCCTTTTGTGTTTTATGCAAATTCTATGCTGTTTTTTCCCCTTATTATCATTGCCTATGATGTTTGGCTTTTTTTGTTCTTGTATATGCTACTTTTAGAGCCACTTTTAAAACGACTCTATGAAGGTTCTCATTTATCCAGGCCATGGTGTATCTGTAGGAATTAATCATGGTAACTGGACTTGCTGTGTTTTCTTGAAGATTCCTCTGAATTGAGAATGCCAGTTGGATGACTAGCGATACATCTTCAAGAAAATAACACAGCAAGTCCAAATGCCTTGAATTTTCGACAGATAAGCTTGAGCCTCTGTGAATCTGAGTGAGTTATAGTAACTGGCTTTAAAAATGTGATGGTGCTCCCCCAAATCTCCAGCAATATAGAATTTGCAGTCTGAAGTCCTGGAACTATTTTCAGGCCTGAATTTTGTCATTTAGAGAGATACAGTAGAAGCTGCTGCATCAAAGCGCGTGTACCAGATTTACTACTTTGTACACATAAAAGTTTAAACCGGACTAACACCCATTTTATAAAACATGGGTGCTGGCCCACTGGCACCCTGATGGCTGGGGTCCCCCCCCCCAATCGAGCGCTGTAAAGGCCACAAACCTCATCTGACAACTTGCTCCCTTGGGGAAGTGCAGCTCCGCGATTGGCCAGCGGCTGTCACATGGCTGGCAAAGCAGAAGCCCAAGCACAGGAAATGTGACAGCCGCGGGCTAATCATGGGGCGAGTTGTCAGGTAAGGTTTGCTGGCTTTACAGCCGAGAGGGGGGGGCGCTGGCAATCTGGGTGCCCCCCCCCCCCCCACAGCAGAACAATGCCCATGTTTTGTGAAATGGGTGTTGCCGGTTTAAGGGAAGGTGTATTTTTCAAATGTTTAGTACTGTTTAAAACACACCCTGGACCTTTTTACTTTACCTCCACATGTCATAAACATTGACTGGTGCAATATAATAAAGTTAATACTGTGTGTGGTGCTGTACAAAACTCAGCTGAAAATTGAAACCCTTTATAACTGTGCATTGGTGAAAACTGGTTTTGTAAATGTTCCAGTTACATAATTATACAATTGCTCTGCCACTGAGGACTAAAAAATATCGTAATGGTTTGCACAAGTCATGCAAGCGGTGTGTGTAATAACTTTTGGAACTACAATTTATAGCACTGAACTTAGGTACTGAATTTGTTTTGTGCTTTAAATATAGTGATGTCATGTTAATGTTTTATTTGCACGTGTATTGCTGCTTTGGGACAAACTATACAAGTTACATACAAACTTTTAGTGGGTGTGTTGCGTCCTCTAACTGAAAATGTTATCTATATTAACAGCAGTACTATTTATAGAGGAAACCACATACTGGCTTGAGCATTAATAAAGCTTTATACTGGCAAGACATTCACAGTTGGCTGTCTCACCTGATGATTGGGCTGTTAATATTTTTCAATGTCATTATTAATTAGAAAACATTGATTTGAACATATGACACTAATTATCCAGATATTTACTATAATATGACCTTTTATTCTTGTCAGGAAAAATGGATAACCATTTCCACATTGGTGGGGTTTAGTAGATTTAAACAATGCAAAGTGCACTCTGTTTTGATTTTCATGCTTACCTTAATTCATTTCTTTGCAGTCCATAAAGTTTTGTTAATTGCCTACAGGATTGCCTGATACCAACCCGGTTAAGGAAATACCTGATTTTTTTTGCAGGTAAGATAATGCCTGTTTTAAATGGATCTAATATGCACTAATAATATTGTGGTTAAAAGGATAGTCCAAGCTCTTGGGGGGGAACAAAAACACAAAAGACACACACCTTCAAGGTTGTAGCTTTCTGTTTTTTATGGCCCTTAGTGTCTCCTATTGAATAGAAATTGCTCAGCACTCATGTGATGCGCCCCCTGACTGTAACAGAATGGCATGGGAGCAAGCTGTCCGCACTGGAGAGGTCTTCACTGAAACGATAGGGCTGCAGCTCTTTATATTCTAATATCAGTGGGGTTCTCTGTAAATAGTTGTAGTTCCAGGTGCTGGCCAGCAAGTGTTGGAAGGATTAGCCTAGAATATTGGCTTATGTAAGCATGTGTTCTAAATCACTTAGCCTCTGTATCAGTGTTCTTTTAAAAGCCGCGGTGCTTTTCAATTGATGTAGAAGTTTAAAAGAAACACTTTCCGTTTTTCCCCCCACAGCAGGTGGCTTGGTGAAAACTAGATAAATGGGTCCCTGCAACGCGCTGCCGCGGGCCTGCAGGGTTGTACTACAGATGACTCGCTGGGTAGGAGTCTCGGCCAAAAGTTTGCTTGCCTTGGCAATTTCTGAATTCTAGGGTTAAAGCAGACCCATATTAAAAAGAGATGATGGGTCCACTTAATTGCCCACCCCCAGGGCATTGAGGTTTGGTATTCATGCCATCTTCTGCTGAATTGGCGGGAAGTCAATTATACACCCGGCATCAAGAAATTTTGGGGTGGGGGGAAGGTTCTTTAACCTGATACACTCAGAAACCTGTCACCCCTGGATAATAATCCAGAGAGAATCAGAAGGAAACCACGGGCTTGACAGGAGTTTTATTCAGTTTGGATAGATACATGACTCCTCCTCTCATTACCAAATGTGTGTGTATGGATTTTAAATGTTATACAATTTTGCGATATAACTAATTTTAAGTTTTATGCCCCTGATTGGTGGAGGGTGCTTTTCTGTGGCCCCTGAACAACCTTTTTCTGTATCCCCTGTTGGAACTCTTGAGCGGAAGGAAGGCGGGCATCTTTAACCAGGAAGCTCTGGGGATGGATGACTAAGTAGACTTATAGTCCATTCTGACTATGGGTCCACTTTGTTTTTTAATTTTCTCTTTAAGCTACTGTAGCTGTAGCATTCCCCAAATTGTTTAGAACAGCTAATTAATGCAGAGTATGGTTTATTACTGATTTTCAACTGCTGCATAATTGTTGCTAATGGTTCCTTGCTGTAATGTAAGGCTGGTGTTTCTGGGCTTTTATTGACTACCTTTATAACATGATGCTTAGACCAGGTTATGTTGCTTTTAGGCTAATTGGTTAACCCGGAAAAGCAATGCAGGATAAATGCATTGCCACAACTATTGCATTGTAGCCATTTAGAAGAAACAAAACGGGGATAAATCTTGGCTGCACCCATTTCAAGTTAACAATTTTTAACTTATGCAAATAAATGCTTACAGTGGCTAAAATAAGATTTAATAGATCATCCTTATATATAAACTGATATCATATGGATGTCACATGATCTATTAAAGCGGACCAAAAATCCGTTGAGTACCTTGATCAATGCAGGCAATGGGCTGATCTCAAATCTGCCGAGTGACGTGGCAAGCTCGCTGGCTGCATCCCCAGCTTCCCTCTAGTATGAGGTGTGATCTAGTACCCACCTTATCTCAACGTCTGGACACTTTAGCGTGCCTCCAGGGCCGGGCCATTATGGTTTTAAGTTCTTGAGTTGCTTTCAGATGTGCGTTGGATTTCCAAGGTTGGCCTTGCATTTGTTGGTTCCTTTGAGGGCTTCTTGTACAAGATGTGATACCGGGTGATTGTTGGATTTTAAACACATGCTTACGCTTTACTAAAAATGTTTATCTTTAAATTCCAACTCTAGCCATTTATTTCCCATTTTGGATTGAGGGAGAAAAAGGGGGGGGGGATGTTTTGACCAAACAAAGATGTCGTCCTTGCCAGATGGCCTTCACTGGGCCCACCTCCCAACCCTGGCTTACCCCCTCATTCAGCATGAGGGCTTACCCCACATTCCTGTCTTCCTACTTTCCTCCAGGCTGTGGCAGTGTGTAGCTGCTTAGGAAGCTCCCAGAAAGTGGAAACTCTGGTGAGGGGCTGTAAGTGAATTGGGCCGGGGGGGGGGGGGGGGGGTATTAAGTGTTTCAGCTGAAGTCTGCCTGGTGTCCATTTTGCAATTGACAAATTAGTGATCTAAAATAAGTACAAACTGTTGTAAAACTTTGGTAAATTGTGGTTACAAGTCAACAAAGAAAATGTTTTGGTGCCCTACCCGATGTCCCCTTACCAAGGTTTGCAATAGACTTTTTTTCCCCAAGAAGTAGAAATATCATCCTATTATCTTGGAGGAGTATTTTCAGTTTGAAAAGAGTACGCAATTTTTAGGAATTAAATTTAACCTCATAGAGGTATTGGTGGTTTTAAAGTGACATTCCAGGCAAATGGTTACAATGATAATTCAGCCAAAGGTAATTTTTACTCCATTCTGTTGAGCTTTCCAGTAACACCCCTCTTCTGCGGTGAGCACAGAGATACTGAGCCTTTATTTTATAGGCTGTATAAGTCATGTGTATGTAATATCGATCATACAAATCTTACCAGTGACACCCCTCTTCTACAGATAGAAGCAAGTTATTTTGTAAGCTGTTCAGCTTACTATATAAGGGCTGTGTTGACGATATGTATATGTAGAAGAGGGTGTCACTTAAAAGCTTTGTATGTTAAAACCAGTGGCACTAGATATGATGGGGCCCTTTCACAGCTCATACAGTAAACTTTTTTTTTTTTTATTCTGTCATTAATTCAACTACTGAAAACTGAAAAAGCCGAGGTGTTTACTTTCTCTAAATGATGGCAAGTGAGCATTAATATGATAAATAGGGAGGAGCCACAATGATGTGGCCCCCTGATCTTCTGAGCCCTGGTGCGGTTGCACCCCGTCAAGTTAGGTCCCTGGATATATATTGGCTTATAAAATAAAGGCCCTGTGCTCAGCGTTTGTATATGCTGAAGAGGGGTGTTGCTGGAAAGCTCTGAGAACATGTCTGACTATATAGATATAGACTTTGAGTATATAGGTCTCTTTATAGTCAGACATGTTAGAGCTTTCCAGTTACACCTTGCATCTGGATATAAATGGTCTATAAAAAGATTGCAGATTCCATAGCCGCAGTTCATGTTTAAAGTGGACCAACACCCAGGATTTTGACTATCCTGGGTTTTGGTCCTCTTCGGTGGGGCACCCCGATCGGGGGTGCCCCGCTGTGTGAAACCCCCCAGAAACCCCAAAAAACTCGCCTCTCCCCGCTCCCACGTGAACGCCGCAGCCAATCCCCACCAACGTCTAGGCGGGGGACAGGAACGTACAAGCCTCTTCCGCCGCCGGCCATTCACAGAGGGCCGGCGCGGGCGCGCGCACGTCTGGAGGGGCGCGCGGGAGGCGGCGGCGGCGGATCAGGTAAGATCTTTTTGGGGTTTCACCCCGCGGGACATCCCGATCTCGGATGTCCCGCGGGGTGGGAGGTGATCGGCCCGGGAATCTTAGATTTCCGGGCAGATCACCCCTGGGTGTTGGTTCACTTTAAATACATGACACCTTACCCTCTTCTCTGCAGCAACCGACATTGACATGTAACAATTTGTAGCAGTGCCCAAAAGGTACAATGTATGAGTTTTACTTAGCTCAGCACATATAACACATTGTAACACATGCTGTACAAATTGCTAGTACTGTCATTCAATTGCAGAAGTATGTATATGCAGTGAATGATTCATGATGCATTTTAGAGAAAATGGTACAGATCCTAATACACTAAATCAGGCATTAATGCGACCTCTGCCCCTAGCTGATGTATAACCGTTATGCAAATAGGTGGTTAAGGCTTTAGAAGCTGCTTGTATTGCAAACCAACAATGCCAGCCTCTGTATTTTCTCACTACATGTGTCACCCAACTTTTTCTCTGATGTCGGCCCTGATTAGCTTGTTTTGCTTTTGAATGTCCACCTTGAATTTGAGTCTCGGCAGCAGAGGTTACAGCTAAAAAAAAGTTTAAATAAAATGAATTAATATAAAATAAAATCTGGGGCTGTAATAAACACAAACGGTGGATACAGATTCTGTGCCATGATGTTAAGTGATCAAAGCCAGGGAAGAGTCTAAATGTCCACAATAAGCAGTTGGAAAATAAATCACAGCATTGCAAAAGCTCCAGTACTTTCAATTTAATTGTATTTGCCTTATCTCGTAGTGGTGGAAATGTTTTGTCTAATCTGTGTTTTTTTCTTTCTTTTATATAAATGCTTTATGAATGTGTTTTTGTTTGCTTTCCAAGCTTTGTCTGAAAAGTACTTTTACATTTTATTGCCACAATGTTTTTGAACAGTTGCAGTTGGTGAATTGCAGAACTTTAGGCTGATTTTATAGATTTTCTTTTCATGATCTTGAGTCTGATGTGGACATTGCCTTTTTTTTTCATCTGCAGGTTTTGGTTATTACAGTGCAACATGGCTGTGGTAATCCGTTTGCAAGGTCTGCCTATAGTGGCTGGGACCATGGACATTCGTCACTTCTTCTCTGGATTGACCATTCCTGATGGTGGAGTTCATATTGTAGGGGGCGAGCAGGGGGAGGCATTCATCGTATTTGCCACTGATGAAGATGCGCGGCTTGGCATGATGCGCACAGGCGGCGCAATCAAAGGGTCAAAAGTGTCATTGTTGTTAAGCAGTAAGACTGAAATGCAGAATATGATTGAACTTAGCCGTAGGCGTTTTGAAACTGCAAATGTCGAACTTCCTTCTGCAAGTTCCAACCGTCCTGGACCACCACCAAATCCAGCAATGAGCAGTAGTTCAGTGATGAGCCGAGTCAATATGCCAACAACTGCACCTAACTTTAGTAGCCCTTCCACAAGCACAGTTTCTACAGCTACTTCTGTACACGGAAGTCCTAAAAATGTCACAACTTTCTCAACTGCCAACATTGGAAACGTACCACAAAACATGGGTGCAGCTTTTTGCAGTCCATCCTTTACTACTCCAATACCCAGTGTTGCCCCTCAACTACCCACTGGCCCACCACCTCCAATTCCTCCAATGCCAGCATTACCGACTCTGCCGCCTATGCCCCCTTTGCCTGTCGTTCCACCTCCTGTAACGTCAATGCCCCCTGTGCCACCTGTCCCCCCGATGCCTCCTGTTCCACCTATGAATGCTCTCCCTCCAATGTCAGGAATGCCACCTTTGAACCCACCACCAGTAGCCCCTTTGCCAACCGGAATGAATGGCTCTGGTTCACAGATGAGTGGTAATATAAACCCCTTGTATCTTGGTCCTTTAAACCCACTGCCATTAGGCTCTCAGAATGCAGCTAAGCACCTCCCTCCTCTGACCCATGATGATCCATATATTGCTGTACATGGTCTGCCGCTTCCTGTGTCGGATATGGATATCAAAGAGTTCTTTCATGGTTTACGTGTAGATAGTATACTCCTTTTAAAAGATGGCATGGGCCGCCCCACAGGTAGTGCACTTTTAAAGTTTCTTACACCTCATGATACCTTTGAAGCTTTAAAGCGAAATAGAATGTTGATGGGACAACGTTTTATTGAAGTCACTCCAGCTTCTGAGAGGCAGTGGGTGCTTTCTGGTGGAAACTCTGCAAAATGTAGCATAGCTCCCCTTTTGCCCCCATTACTTAATCTGCAGCCCCTGCCCCGAACCAAGTCGCCTGCACTTGAGCAGCGTCCAAGATCAAGATCTCCTCATGAGCATGGTTTTTATGTTTATTTAAAAGGGCTTCCCTTTGAGACTGGAACAAAGCAAATTGCAAGGTTTTTTAAAAACCTCTCTGTTGTTGAAGAGAGTATCTACATAGCTTATGGACCCAATGGAAGAGCATCTGGAGAAGGTTTTGTGGAATTTAAAAACGAGGCAGATTATAAAACCGCATTAAGCAAACATAAGCACTATATGGGCAGTCGTTTCATTCAAGTTCTGCCCATCTCGAAAGGTGAAGTGATAGAAAAAATAGAAGGCTTTAGAAAAAAAGTTGGTCACAATTTTGTTGACCATAAAGTCCCTCTTGATATGATGATAGACAAGCATGCACCTAGACTTTGGGCGCATCTCTCAAACCTGCCCTATAATATTGGTAGAAAGGATGTGTTTCATTTTTTTCATTTGGAAGGAATCCCTATTGAGGAAAGCACCTTACAAGTCCTGACCGATAACAATGGTCAAAGTATAGGACAGGCTCTTGTTCAGTTTAGGAGTGAAGATGATGCTCGTAGAGCTGAGCGCCTTAATCGCAAGAAGCTCAATGGCCGAGATGTTTTTGTGCGGATAATTACTAATGAAGAGAGACAAGACTTTGAAAGCAATCTCCCCATTCAGGGTAGAAGAGGTGCTAAAATGCAAACTTTCAGCAGCCCCCCGCCAGAACTAATGCGACCCATTGGTGACGAATTTGCTTTTCTGGGTAGTAGTGTAAAAGAGAACAATGGTCAAAATTTCCCCTTTTCCAGTAAACTCTGTGGTCCAGGCAATACATTTGCCCCCCTGGTTCCTCCACCCGGAATGGGAAATAGCTTTGCAGGTCCAAGGCCACCTCCTCCACCTGCAGGGTCTTCAAATGTGTCAAATTCACCCGTTGACCCCCCTGCATTTGGAAGTGGTCCCAATAACCTTAGTGGCCCTCCCTCTAGTTTTGGAAATGTCCCCCCACCTTTCTCAGGTGGTCCCTCAAATTCAAATGCACCTCCTAACTTCAACCAACCCCCCCCTAATGTAAGTGGTCCTGGAAGTTTGAATGCTCCGCCAGCGTTTGGGCCTGGAAACCTCCAGATTAGTGGTCCACCCGGCTTTAACACTGGTTCTAGTAAACCAGGCCCAACTGTTATCAGGATTCAAAATATGCCTTTTACGGTTACTGTAGATGAAATATTGGATTTCTTTTATGGTTATCAGTTGATACCTGGCTCTGTGTGTTTAAAATACAACGATAAGGGTATGCCCACAGGGGAGGCCCTGGTAGCGTTTGAATCCCGCGATGAGGCAACAGCGGCAGTAGTGGATTTAAATGAGCGGCCAATAGGCTCAAGAAAAGTTAAGCTTTCTTTAGGCTAGAGACTGTTGGCTTAGGAGTGCCAATAATCTGAACTGTGACTGAAAATGGACTTTTAGTTTACAGGGCGTACACTGCATTGTGTTGTAAATCTGTTTGCAAATCACTGCAGTAAATAAGAATTTTATGGGCATCACCTAGCTTGGACATGCTTTGCCGTGTATAACAGAAGAAATTCAGGTCTTCATTCCTCCCATATGACAGTGTTATTTATCTGACCAGGTAGACTCCTGCCAACCCCCCCCCCCCCCCCCCAAATGAAAATTGTACATTATTTCTCACATTTTGTAAAAAGACTTGCTCTCTGCTCTAAATGTTATATTTTTAAATTTGCCATGTACACAATGTTTACTAAAAGCCTGCATAGTTTTTGTTTTAGAGAAAAGAATCCTAGGTGGAGTTTAACTTGCCACAAGTCCTGAAAGTGATGTGTAAAGTGGCCTTTCTTTTGTCAAGGGTTGGCACTTAATTTATGGGAAAATTTGTTTTTTTTCTGGGTAAATGTTACATTTAAAGCCCATTTTTTTACTTTTTGTATAGTGTGGCAGGTTTAAATCGCCTTCATGCTTTGGTGATCGTGACTCTTCTTAGAAGCTATAGCCCCACATGCATCCTCCAAGGGCACAGTAGGAAGTTAAATTGAAACTGTAGTTCTGTGTAGGAGTGTGGTTTTGTAGCAAACGGTTTGCGGACCTGCAGGGCGCTGTTACTGCATGCGTGGCAGTAGGATGCCTCTTCATTGTCTGCAGTCTTTTATGGTTCTGGTCCTGGCAGGGTTTATATTTACTGCCCTTCCTAGTCTGTGTGGGCTTGCCCTCTCCTAGTTACCTCCTAGTGATTTTGCTAAGATTGTTATCTGCTTGTTTACTCTCTTGAAACCCTCCAAAGTGTGGTGTTAACACAGTTGGGGTTCACCTGCAAGATGTGCATGGGAAGCATACATTTGGAGATGGTTAAATTGTCAAAATATCTCCCACGCAGCAAGTCCTGACCAGTCTGCCCCTCGAAAACCTCAGGTTACCAAGAACGGGGCTCCTGATGCGGGCTGTTCCACCCCCACATCATTCACTGTGCCGTCCATTGCATTAGGGAGGTGTGCCAAGTCAGTGCCTGACATGCTCCCACTATTGCAATGAATGTAGGGGGCTGGGCACAGTGACTGACGGGCATTTTTAGGACATGACCTACAGCGAGCGTTGGTCACAGCCTAAGGAATTCTGGGGCGCATGCTTGCTGCGCCTTTTGTTCTCAGGAACTTGGAGGTTTCTGAGCAGTAGACCTTTAAAGCGACCCTTTACCCATTTAATATAAGTTGTCCCCATACTTGCTACCCTTGCATCCAGTAATGTAAACCCCCATGTAGCACAGGCTGTCGTAATACTAAATATGTTCTATGTAATTTTGCCCACCAGAGATTCTTAATTGCTGGAACGACAGCCAAAAGTTTTCTTGACACTTCTGCAGGAATATATTGTGCTTAACACTGTGATTTCAAAACATTTGGCACCTCCGTGCCACTGCTTAGAGCTCCCTTGCCACTCAAAGCAAATCTGGCTGCACCACTTGATGTGCAGGTGGTGTGGGTTGGACTGCGGTGTGCTACAGTACAGTCAAAGGCAGCAGGGCTGCCAAATGTTTTGTAATCGTACAGGGAGAGTTCAATATATTCCTGCTGCCACGGTCAGGAAACTCTTGGGATGTTTTTAGCATTAGAGCACTTACAGTGAATTAAATCACTGTATTTTACTTTTGCTAAAACGTATTCAATAAAGGTGTGGTGCAAGTGCAGGGTAGTCTGGGTAAGTTCTATTCCTAAGAATAATATTAAAACCCTTTATATACGAGAGCCGTCCCTTTTAAATCATGTTGCTGGATCCTATTGTAGCGAGTTAGCTGGCTGTGGATTGTCGCTGAGATCTGCTATAAACGCATTTCCTACATCCCGGTTGTAGTGCATCCCCTGGACTGTGGACTGCGGATTTCCTAACTGAGCAGGCTTGGCATAGCTGCTGCTGTTCAAGGGGTTCTTGTTTGTCAGTAATTTGCGTTTGTCAGTACCCCTCTTTACTTGCTAAGCGGACTGGTAATGTAGCTGCACCACCAGTACTTGGTGGCAAAAATTATATTTCCTGTTTGCAAAATGCATTGTTTCTCATTTTGGCCCACCCAATACATGGTTAAACCTACTTTCTGCTTGATGGAATAGAAGGTCAAAAGTCTGAACGAACAAGTGGCTGGTTGCTTTTTCTGATTGGTTTTTCTTTTATTATTGTGCAAATGTTGCCATGCTTTGAACAGATCACAAGGATGTCCACCCCTGAGCATTGCCTTGTGAATGCTGACTGTATATAACACTGTTAATAAAATGTTCATATGCGCAACATGACCATTCATACTTTGTGTGGTTTTGGGTGCTCCGCCCAAGGGGAGAATTAAAAGACCTGGTGTATTTTGAGAAAAATGCTGAGGTAAAACACTAATGCCGTGCTGTTTGAAAGCGCTGCTGTGCTCTATTATATGAGATGTTTGAGAATCAAAAAGTAGTTTTCACAATTTTTACAAAGCATTTTTTTTGTAATGAATGTATCTTTTAAAATCTGCATTGTTTTTGTCTGTTTTAATGCAAATTATAATTGTTTTTTGTTGACTGCAGCAGGTCTAATATTTAAGCCTTACCAAAGTTCACGTGTAAGAGCAGATGGATGGGATTTGTTTGAAGCTTGTGTTCTATTTTCAGTTGTAATACTTTAGCTTGTTTTTGGTTAAAGCTATTTTACATTTACGAATATGTATTGCTTAAACATTTCCTACTGGTTTGACCTAAATGTCAAGAAAATAAAAAAAAATCTGTACATAAATCTATGTGGTTCTGTGGATTTCAAGGCATGAAATACTGTGTTGCTTTTTGATGAGTCCATGAATGCTTAGCGTGCAAATGCACACAAAACAATTGCCGCATTTTCCGGTTGGGCATCTGTAGAGAAGGTGATTTGCTCAGAGGCAGGGAGTATGGTCTCTCCTGCCATTTAGCTCACAGGGGTAAGACCATTTACTCTATGGCTGCAAGCTGTGAACATCTGCATCCTAACATAGAATTGGGATAAAATGTATGTGCCCTATATTTTCCTTCTAGAGATAGGTTTACACACTCAGTCTTGCCTGATTTTTATGACCTGATGGGCTTGAACGATGCCTTCATTTATTTAATACATGCAAAGCAGTGATTACTGTAATTTCACTATATATTGTAGTGCTAAAAATGTTGAACACTTTTTTTGCTACTTTTATTTTGATGTGATGTAACTTTGAATTTCGATGCTTTTACATGCTGCAATGATTTGGCTGTATAAACACAAACCTAAAGCCGCATGAGAAGTGAATCTCTGGTGACTTTCAAGTGATTAACATTGATGCATGTGTTTGGAATTCATGGAAATATCCCCTTGCATTCCTGAGAGAAGACTCCTTTATGGGACATGGAAAGTACCATTCAAAATCTAAAGTATATTGCGCAGTAGTGTCCTGGCATGAGATGCAAAACACATTACATATTTGCTTATTCTAAGCAGACCGCACGTCCTGCTCCAGACATAATCCTTACATGTGGGTATACGCCGTGCACTGCAGTATCATGAAGAAAACAAGCTCCTCCCGGCCCTACATATACCGAGGGACCTCCCACAAATCCCCAGATTTCTCTGCAGTGCTTGAACTGCGAAGACATGAAGTATCACGCTCTCGCAGGCGAGCGGGACTTTACAGCCCGAGGCCCTGCGGGACTATTTCCACCCGTCCTCTTTGTGAGTAACATGCCTCCCAGCCTGGGCTGCGTTGGTCGGGTGAAGGTAGGCAGCACCTAGTGTGCTTATGGAGCCATGCTCCACCGCAATCCCCATCCATGGGGTAGGCGGTTCAGGCTAGTGGTGAGCCTCTTAGTGGATGCCCCTCCCGCACCTTGCCCCACGCCCTATGTAGCGGTGAACCCCAATTACTGGTTCACCACCTCCTTAGTTCCCCCCGTTAGTGGGGGGGAAAAAGAGGGGGGGGGGTGTTGTACGTGGCCTAATCTTGCCTTATCACAGCTTTCCCTTAACCCATATCGGTTCCCGGGGGTCAGAGCCGAGCTTTAAGCTTTATTTCATATTGCCCGCTGCGCCTTTAAGTGATATGTCTTGGCGAGTCAGGCGGCTCTGTCTTCAGATGCCATGGCGTTTATTATGTTCCTTCCTGTCCTGTTCCGCGCTTAGAGCTTCGCGCTCTCCAGGGAGGGCATGGTTTGGTTTGGCGCGTTCCGTGTCACCTACAGCTCTGGCCCGCCCTTCGAGGTTCGCTGGCGCCATTTTGACGGTCTTCCCGCGTGCGCGTGGTCACGATCCTCCTTCTCCCTGGGTTGCTGTAAGTGCCCTCACGGGCATTCCATTTTTTCTTCTCCTTTTATGCTGCGCATGGTTCTAACACCCTCTTTCTCCTTATGTCTTTCAGACGCCAAGCTTCCAGTAGCTTCTCCCGGCCTGAATGAATATATATATATATATATATATATATATATATATATATATATATATATATATATATATATATATATATATATATATATATATATATATATATATATATATATATAAATATATAATATATATATAATATATTATATATATATAATATATTATATATAATATATTATATATATATAATATATTATATATATATAATATATTATATATAATGTTATATATGGGTTATACTAGATTCTCCCACATTCCCAGCGGGTATTGGGGCATCCAGGGTTGCTTACAGCATAAATCCCTACTGGCATATTCCTAGATTAATCACCATATGGAGGCATCTCAGAATTTGGTGTCCGGGGTCCCGCGGGGACATGACCGGCTGTGTACCATGTGTAGACAACCCCATGCTGACGCTGACAGAGCACGGGTCTGCGGACCGTGTGCTGAGCAAACGCTGGCCCTGCAATCAGGCCTACCAGTAGCGGCACCTCGTTTCAATACACCTGCCTCCCCGGACTTAAATCTCACTCCCGATGAGTCGCACTCGAGCGGGGATGACCAGCAGGTGGTGCCGCGCAAGCTCCCCACGGCGGAGCAAATTATGTCAGGCTTGGGCGGCGGGAAGAAACGATCCCTGACGCCACCTACCTATAGGTTTTCCACCGAAACCGAAGACCCTGCCGCTATGCAGGATCTTGATCAGTCCGAGGAGGGTGAACTGTTCTCGGGGTCCAGTACCCCAGATGAGTTGTCTTGGAACCGCGACGGTTCTGGCCCGGAATCCTGGGGCCTGTGTGAAATTGATGAGTTGCTCATTAAGATCTTTGAAGTCTTATCCATCTCTCCTCCCGCGCCTGGAATTCTTGGAGCAAGATCATTTCCAGTCTCTTATATCTAAGGAATGGGAATCTCCTTGTAGACTTACAGGGGGTCTGGGACTGGAAGTACCCCTTTCCCCAGGATTTGATCGAACGATGGTCAGTCCCCCCAGAGTTGGATGCTCCAATCATTGGGGTTGTTAACCCCCCCTTCATAGCGGCTTCCCCTTCTCACACCCTTCGGGATGCTGAGGACCGGCGCATGGACAGATTGGCCTCCCATGCCTTCTCTTGCGTAGGGACAGCTCTGCGCCTGATCTGTGCTGCGGCTGTTACCTCAGTGGCTGCCAGGACGCTGTTCAGAAGGATTGACCAGCAGCCTGAGGACCTTCCTTGTGAGGTCTTCAATGCACTGTCAGATTGTGACGTTTTTGTAAGGTTTATCCTCTCAGCTATGGATGATACCATTAAAATGTGTGCTAGAGCCTCTGCCCTTGTGGTGGCTATTCGTCGCCTGCTTTGGCTGCGACAGTGGGGGGCTGACAATGATACAAAAAAGGTTCTTACCGGTATTCCCTTTAGAGGACGTCGCCTATTCGAGGCCAGGTTGGACCTTTTTGGCAAAAAGGGTAAGGCGCCCGCACGCAGACGGGCGGCCAGGCAGCCCAGGCGCAGGGACTCCCCGTCTCCTCCTTACGTTTCCGTTAAACGAGAACCAGAAGTGTGCTTCCTACTTTTTGGGGTAGAAGCTCGTTCCAGGGGAGGCAGGCAGCGCCCTGGGTCCTCTGGCAGGCCAAAACCTCACAAGCATGAAGGAGCGCCCTGCGGGCGAGGGAACTGCCACAGCACTCGCCTCTTATGGCAGGATGCCATGCTTCGTTCTGGCGATTTCAGGAGAGGGACCGCCTGGATGCGGTTTTTTAGAGGCATGGAGTGTTGTAGGCAGTTCCCTTCGGAATGAGTCAGGGTTATTATAGTCCCTGTTGTTCCCCTTAGTGATTGGCACCGGTGGAGTTGGGCTCTGAAGGGTCTGGGCTTTCTTTTGGCCTTGGCTGATAATTGCATTCACTCTGCTTTTCCCTTGGGATGACGCAGTCTGCCCAGATCCGGTGGTCTAGACCTGGCATATAGTTTACCATTGGTAGGTCAACGCTTTGTGTCTTGTTGGGCCCTAGCCTGCTGGCTTGTTTACCTTAGGCCTTGTCTCCTGGAGATTCTTGGTCTGTCTGGTCAGTGGACTGACCCAGTTGTTATCTGAGAAGAATTCGGAAGCAAGTTGACCCTTCTGGTAGGGCCTGGTTCTGATCTAGTGGAGGATTTTACACTCCTTGCTCTTCACTGGTATTGGCCCTTGGGCCGTCCTACTGTGCTGGGAGAGCCTTCCCTAGTGTCTCAATGAGCCTAATGGCTGGGGCCATAGCCGGGACTGGACAGAGTCTCTTTCCTGGTTAAGGTCCTAATTCGTTGTCCTGGGTGATGGTCCCAGGACTCTCTGGCCATGGTCATGGTGACCTAGTTTGGCCTTTTGTCCGGGTACTCTACCCTTTGTCTGACCCTTCTTACACCCTGCTTGGTGGGGTTCTGCACAGGTTGGCTGTGGCAAGAGTGAACTGTTGCACTGGGGGCCTGGAGTGCCCTGGGTGGTTTGGTTCGCATTTCTGCTGAAGGCAGTTGTACTGTGTGCCCTACCATGTGGGCTGTTATGCCTAGTTGGGCTCCTGATTACGTCATTCCCTTCACAGGGTTTGGACGATCGTTTTTAACCCTATCAGAAATTCTTCCTCTGGGGGTCTATTATTTTTGGAGGGTTGGGTCTAGATCCCCCCCCCCCTTTGTATTCTTCTCCCTTTTTTACCAGCTATGTTGGGAGTTGGCGCCCTTGTTGGATGGCTGGGACCAGCACTCTATTCCCTATGGAATGAGGTCTTACCTATGGGTACTAGAGTCCTTATGGCTTGTCTGGAGTTGGTTCCACAACTCAGGTCCTTGAGAGTTCCAGGACTCGCCCTGTTTGGTCCTCGGTAGAGACTAGTTTCAAGCTTCGGCGTTGAGCACTCCTCTGGGGTGTCTTAGGCGCATTCCCCAGAAAAGTCTAAGCCCCTTTGGGGGGGGGGGGGGGGGGGGGGGTTGCTTAGCTTGTTGCCCTGCTAAGGGTTTCCCTGGGTCTTATTCAGGTTTTTGGCTGAATTGTTCCCTGCCCCAGATGACTCTTTCGGGGCGGGTGCCTCGGTCTGGGGAGTGTCATAGGAGACGGCTTTCTTAGCCTAGTCCTTTTTATATTTAAAACTCTCTATATCTATACACCGTTTTGGTGAGGATGTGTCCGCCTTGCACCAAGCTTGAGTCTAGGCGGAGGGTTGTTTTTTCTTCTCCATTCCAGAACCTTTGGTCTTTGGGCTGTGTTCTTCTTACCTTGAGCTTAAAAAGGGATCTGTATCCCTCAATAGGCGTTGGGAACCTCTGGACTGCTTCCTGTCCGGGGTTGGGGCCATGCCCGTTGGGCTTATAGATGTTCCCATCCTTCTTGCAGCAGGATCTGGTTGCTCCCATGAGTATGGGAGTCTGTTGGACTGGTCTTGCTTGGCTGGTTGCCCTTCTGAGCTCTTGATTATCTTTTGGCTCTTGAGGAGCCTTGTTAGCTCGTGTTCAGTATTAAGTTGGTCTCGCCGAGACCAAGGTTCGTATTCCCCGACGGGAAAGGTTCTATGGCTGCCATGGCTACCCTGTTATCGTTAATAGCTTGGTTAGGCTGTTACCCTGGCCTGTTTTGTTAAGGGAGATTCATTCTTCTCTCTTGGTTTGGATTTCTTCTACCGGTGCTTGGTTTGGGCCTTATGCACTTGAGTGTTGAGCAGGCTAACTAGTTCTCTGCTCGTGTTTATTAGCCTTTGTAGGCTTCTTATGTTAAGTAAGAGCTTTGCTCTAGTTGCTCCTGGTAGCAAGGTTACAGGCGATAGCGCTGTTTTTGGTTGGCTGTGCCTTTTTTTTTTTTTTTTTTTTTTTTTTATGGGGATCCCACCCTATTTATGGACACTGCTATTGGATGTCCCACATGTAAGGATTATGTCTGGAGCAGGACGTGCTGTCTGCTTAGAATAATACAATTCTGTGAGAATCTCACCTGTAGAATTGGTATTATATGCAGACAGCACGTCCTGCTCCACCCCACCCTGATTCACCTTGTTCTGGATCCCCTGTGGTGATTTTTATCTGGGTTATTATTGCCAGACTCTGGGTGGCCGTTTTCCTCCTGGCTTCTTTCACTGCTTGTAAATGCTGGGGATTTGTGGGAGGTCCCTCAGTATATGTAGGGCCGGGAGGAGCTTGTTTTCTTCATGATACTGCAGTGCACGGCGCTGAAGGTGGAGGTATACCCACATGTAAGGATTATGTCTGGAGCAGGACATGCTGTCTGCATATAATACCAATTCTACAGGTGAGATTCTCACAGAATTGTATTTTTGCTGATGGTCTGAGTAGTTTTTGAAGTTATGGATTCTTTAAAGAGGAAGTAAGGCCAAATAGACTTTACCTCCCTTAACCCCTGCAACGTGGAGGGAAACCATAGTCCGAACGTTCTTCACTTCCACCATTTGTTTTCAGCGGACATACAGTAATGTGCAAAGCTGCCCACTGAACCTGGTTGGTCAGTGACAGTCCGCATGAACGGTTACTGAACGACTGACAAGGGAGAGGTGAGTATCAAATGGATGGGCTCTAGCCTTGCTGGACGCAGTAGGGCATACCTCCCGTGCTGTGGGGGTTAGCAGAAGTAAAGTCTGTTTGAATTAAACTAACCTTTCTGGCTTTAGACACACAAAACTTAACATTATCAGGCAAATAGAAAAAAAAAAAAAAAAAAAAAGTTATACTCCCCTTTTCTCCCACGCAGACCATTGCTCCTAGTCCGGTGCAGCAGCGCTCACCTGAAAGTCTGAATGCAGGTACCACGCCACCCGGCACCTTGCGCATCACTGCTCTGGTCAGGCTTCTCTTCCTGTCTTGCTCTGATGTAGCGTCGCAGACGAGAGGTGCCAGGCGCTGTGGGACCTGCATCCAGCTTTTCAGGTGAGCGCTGCTGCCCCGCACTAGGAGAGATGGTTCTTTAAAGTGAATCTATAGTCCTAAATGCCCCACCGCTGTTCAGCTAAGCCTTAATACTATGTGTGTAATCATACGGCAGAATTAGCGCATCTTTGGTCTGGCTCCTGCTGACCCAGTGCTTGGAAGTCACACTCTATCTCTGCAGCAGCTCAGGGATGTGCTAGTGCTGACCAGGTGAGTGGTTCCCCCCTCCAATTTAAGCCTAGCTGTGGTTGAGGAATGGGAAGATGCTTAAGAAAGATTCCTGCAGCAGGCTTTAGGTTCCCACCTCTGCAGATTAGCCTCCCCTCAGGAAACCATTGAACTCGAGTCCTTTTCACACCAGGGCTGCTGTAGTGTTGGTAATATTAGAATATCTATTTGCTCCATGTGTGTTTCTGCATTTGGCAGGAAAATGCTACTTAAAGTGGGCCTTCCTTCACATCCCCCCATTGCCCTTTTAATTTTGAGTTTTCAAGACTGGAGGTCTTTAACTGGCAGTAGCTCAAAGTGGAGGCTGGAGGCCGTTTTTCTCAAGCACACTTAAAGCAGAACAAAACCCGTGTTTTGATTTTTGCTATACTGGAATGTCCCCCCTGATCACCCAAAACTCTCCTGTTCTGGTCCTACGGAGCATACTTGGGCTCCAGTCAGAGCCATTTGCCGTGTACATTTAATGCTCAGCAAACAGCTTTGTTTACATGGTGGGCTTTGGCAATTGGAAGTGCAGTGGTTGCATCTCCAGCAGCGCCAGTGCTTCTAAATGGCACGCTCACAGGCTGAAAATGCGATGATGCAGCCGCCGGCAGTTTACATTGGTGATGGAGCTCGGAAGCCGCCGGGGGGAGGCTTGCCCTGGAGTCTTTTAGGGCTGTGATGCAAGAGTTTTGTTCTGTTTTGAAGTGACATTCCAGTCAAAGGGTTAAATGTAACCAGTTTTCAACTTGCCCATGTAACGCATTTATTATTTGTATAGCGCCATCTTCTGTAGTAATTACTGACAGGGTAGAAACATACAGTACATAGACTATATTATAAATGCAGCGTTACGTAGTTTACAATGAATATTCAGAATACACGATACAATAGGAGAGAGAGCCCCTGCCCTTGCGAGCTCACATTCCCTGACAAACCCGATAGATCAGTGTTCCCCAACCAACCCTCTCCTTGATAGCCACCAGCAGGTAGTTTTGTGGATCTCCACATAGCTGCCTGTATAGCTTTGGTGTTATTCCACCTGTGCATCTGTGTAGATATCCGGAAAACCTGACCTGTTAGTGGCTCTTGAGGAAGAGGGTTGGGTTGAATGGGCTTCTGAAGAGACCCTCACATTAAAACATGCATGGACTCATTAAGACATAAAGCAGGTTTAATTAAGAATGCAGCCTATGTCAGCCAGCATGGGGAGAGCAGAAAGACCACTTTAACCATTTTCTTGTATTGTACCTTTAACGCTTTGGTCACCAGGGCCTTTCCTATGCCTGAGTGAGCCTGTGTGTTGCTCTGGGAACCACAAAAGGGCTGGCTGGTGGCGAGTCTTGCCCTCTGGCGCTGCACATGGCACTCCCTGCATTAAACTGGAGAGCTCCCTGGGTATATTGAACCCCCCTGCCACTCCGGGGGAGTGTGTGTGTGTGTGTGTGGAGAAAGGCAGATGCAGCACTGACATGAATGTGGCTGGGAAGCCATGATGCACACAATGCTGGTATCTGCACTCCATCTTTTGTTGCACAGACTAGTAGGATGCCTGCTACCTGCCTGAAATGCAGAAGAAGGGAAGCAAGAATGCAGGACCAAGTATAAGAGCAGGATTCCCAGTCACACTTAGATGTTTTGGTGCGGTATAGATTAAAGCACTTTTTTTTCTAACTGACTTGACAGAAGACCCTCTTGCATAATGCACACAAATACTTTATGTAGACTTTATGTATGGCCTGGAAGTTATGGTATTCTTAGTATACAGTACGTCCTGCTCCAGATATAGTACTTACACTTGGGGTTATCCTCCGCCAGATGGCGCTGCACTGCAGAGACATGCAAAAACAGGCTCCTCCCTGCCCCTCAAATACCTGGGGACCTCCCACGAATCCCCAGATTTCTCTGCAGTGCTGACTGCGAAGACATGAAATATCACTCTCTCGCAGGTGAGCGGGGCTATTAAAGCCTGCGGGCCTGTTGGACTATTCCCACCCGTCCTCTTTGTGATGTGCCTCCCAGCCTGGGCTGCGCTGGTCGGGTGAAGGAAGGCAGCACCACGCGTGCTTATGGAGCGCTGCTCCTCCGCAGTCCCCCACCAAAGGGTAGGCGGTATAGGCTGATGGTGAGCCTCTATGGGATGCCCCTCCCGCATTATTGCCCCGTGTAGCGGTGGGCCCTGTACAAAGGCCGCCATTCTCCCTCGTTCCCCCCGTTGGGGGGGGGGGGGGAAGAAAGGGGGTGGGTGTGCCTGTGGTGTCTGTGTATGGTTATTACACGTATATGGCCTTTGTTCTGTCTTTGGACTTTTATATATATATGTTGTCAGCCGCCGCGCCTTTTTGTATTTTACTCGTATAACTGCCGCCGCCGCGCACGTTTTTTCCCTCGTTGGATGTTCCGCGCCGGGCGGCGGCGTTACCTCAGACGCCTCTGTGTTCTCATTGGCTGCTGGTTGGACTTCGCGCTCTTCGGGAGGGCGGGGCCTGGTCTGGCGCTCTCCGCGTCATGAAACGCTCTGGCCTGCCCTTCGAGGTACACGGCGCCATTTTGTCCGTGCGCGACGCGTGTGATGTTCCTGCTTACCGTGGTCCGTAAGTGCCCTCGCGGCGGCTTATACTCATTGTAGTGTTTCGGTTCTGACACCATTCTCTTCTCATTGTGTCTTTCAGACTGGTGAACACCATTGGCTTCTCCCGGCCCGGTGTAATTGATAGCGGGCCTTGTAAAATTCTCCTTCTTCCATAGCGGGTCTTTGGGGCATCCAGGGTTGCTTATAGCTTCAATCCCTGCTGGCATATTGAGCCTAAAAAATCACCATATGGAGGCATCTCAGAATTATGTGACCGGGGTCCCTCTGGGACAAGACCGGCTGTGTATAGCGTGTGGTCAACCCCACGCTGACGGGGCACGGGTCTGCGTACCCTGTGCCGAGCAAGCGCTGGCCTTGCATTCTAGCCTGCCAGTGGCTGCACCTCGTTTCACTTCACCTACTCCCCCAAGCTTAAATCTCACTCCTGCTGGGTCGCACACAAGTGGGGATTATCAGCCTGATTTCTCTTCTAGACTGCCTACGGCTGAACAGATTATTGCGAGGTTGTCAGAGCGCAAGGGCCCTGGTAAGAAGCGGCACTTGACGCCTCATGTTACTGTTTTCCCTATGGGAACTGAGGAGAGCACTTCTGTGACTCGGGCTCATCTGATGGGAGGCCGAGGAGTCATGACGGTTCTGGCCCTGAATTCTGGGCCCAGAGTGACACTGACGATTTGTTGATCAAGGTCTTTGAGGTTCTGTCTATCTCTCTCCCTGGTGAGGCTCCCAAGCAGAGAGGGGAGCGTTTCCATACAGCGACTGCACATTTGGAATTCCTGGAGCAGGCACATTTCCATACTCTTGTGCTCAAGGAATGGGAGTGCCCCAGTAAACTTCCAGGGGGCTGGGATACAAAGTACCCTTTTCCCCCTGAGGTGGTTAATTGTTGGTCATCCCCCCCCCCCCGTGGTGGATGCCCCAATCATAGGGGTTCCTAACCCCCCCTTTATTGCAGCCCCTGCTTATACTACCCTTCGGGATGCTGAGGACCGGCGCATTGACCTGCTGGCCTCCCACGCCTTTACATGTGCAGGGACGGCGCTGCGCCCAGTTTGTGCTGCGGCTATTACTGCCGTGGCCGCTAGAACCCTCATCGGAAAGATGCTCGATCCTCCCCCTGATGATCTCCCCTGGGATGTGTTTAATGCACTCGCCAGTTGTGATGTATTTGTAAAATGTATCCTATTAGCATTGGATGACACCATTAGAATGTGTGCAAGAACTTCTGCCCTTGTGGTGGCTATACGTCGCTTGGTCTGGCTGTGACAGTGGGGTGCTGACGATGCTGCTTAGAAGACTCTTACCGGGCTTCCCTTTAGAGGGCTATGCCTGTTTGGGGCCCGTCTAGACCTGTTTGGTAAGAAGGGTAAGTCACCCCAACGCAGGCGGCCGTCCCGGCCCCCTCGGGGCAGGGGCACCCCTCATCCCCCCTACCATAGTGTTAAGAACCAGGGGTGTCCTTCGCGGGGGCTCGCGCAGACTCCTGCCCCAGGAGCAGCAGACAACGCCCTGGCCCCTCTGGCTGGGCTAAGCCCAAATCTTCCACCAAGCCCCCTCAAGCATGATGGGGCGCCCTCGCCCGTCTGGGTGAGGGGATGGCTGCGGCACTTTGCTCTTGTCAGGAGGCATCACGCCTCATACTGGTGGATTCAGGAGGTAGTTTCCTCCGGATACAAGATAGTTTGCTGCGCGGCCTCCCCCAAGATTATCAGGTCCCGGGTACTCCTCTGCCTCTCTTCAGGTGCTGGTGCAGGCCATGCAAGGCCTGTGGGGTCTGGGGATCACTTGAAGATTGCCCTTAACAGGCAGAGGCAGGGGTCGCTACACCAACCTTTCCACAGTTCCCCAAATGGATGGGTCAGTCTGGCCCATTCTGGATTCACAGATTTCGGCAACTCGTCAATTACAGGCAGTTCCTGCATGGAGGCTCTTAGCTGGGCCATCAGCTCCCTGCGCCCTGGGGGCTTCTTGCCGTCTGTGGAGATCAAAGATGCTTATTTTCACATCCCTGTGTCTTCTGGACACAGAGGCTCTTCAGGTTCGCGTTGGAAGTCCAACACTGCTAATTTGTAGCCTTGTTATCTGGCCTCTCTTCAGCTCCCAGAGTGCTCACCAAGGTGCTGACGGGGGTGATGTCTCTGAGACCAAGGGGTGTCCGCGCGATGACCTACCTGGACGTTCTTTTCACTTCCCAGTCTCTACGTCAGGCTAAGTTGGATACTAGACTGGTGGTGTCCATTGGGAGTCATTTGGATGGGTGATCAATCACCCCAAGTCCTCATTGTCCCCTTAATTGGTAACTCCATTCCTAGGAATGAATCTGGATACGGTTCAGGCAAGGATCTTACTTCCTCAGCAATAAAGTGGACAATCTGGTTGCATGGGCTCAGTCCCTCATAGCTGTCCCCGTCCCTTCACCAGGCAGGGATGCAGCTGGGGGGCCCTTTGGTGGCTTGCTCAGAAGAGGTCCCTTATGCTCAGTCCCTCTTGGGCCCTTCTGCAACTTCTATTGTTAGTACAGGACAGGGATCCAGCGTCCCTGGAGCAGGGTCTGTGTGCCTTCCCCCCTGGTAAGGAGGTCCCTCTTGGAGTGGATGGACTCAAGGAACCTGTCTGGGGGCAGTTCCCTCCTTGCCCCTTCCTGGAGACGGTCACCATGGATGCCAATCTATCAGGTTGAAGGGGGGCGTTTTCTTCTCAAACTCCCTGCGGTTCTGGGGGAGGTGGGGCCCTTAGGAGGTCCATACACCTATCAATGTTTGAAACAGTGAGCGTTCAGATTAGTTCTAACTCGCTTGACTACTCCTCTTCAGGGTCTGCCTATTCGGGGGTGCTCGGTCTGTCTGACTGTGGCCTACATTAATCTTCTGGCAGGGACCTGGAGCAGGAGGGTCCTCCAGGTAGTGTCTCTGATCCTGATCTGGGTGGAGGACAATGTTCCCTGCATATCAGTGGTATTCGCTCCGGTGGGGGTCCCTCTGCAACAGGATGCGCTAATCCCTGTCACTATGGGGTCCAACTAGTTGTGGATCTGTTTGTGTCCCGTCACTATCACAAGCTCTCGGCCCTTGTTTCCCTGTCCCAGGATCCTCTGGCCGTGGTCATGATGCCTTAGTAACGTCATGGCAGGACATTCTGTTATGTATGGCTTTTCTCCATTCCCCCTGCTAGGCAGGGTTCTGCGCAAGTTTGCTCTGGAAGGGGGGGACCAGTGATTCTGGTTGCCTAGTAGAGTGTGGTTCACAGACATGGTACTGAGGGCAGTAGATCTGTACGTTCTGCCAGGAGTGCCAGCTCTGCTCACACGGGGCCCCTTTACGTCACCCCAATCTACAGGCTCTGGCCTAGACGGCCTGACTGCTGAAACATCCATCTTGATGGAGACAGGATTATCTGTCTCGGTGATTGAGACTATGGGAAGACTTGGAGCAAGCTTCTCCTTCTTCTTCCATCTATTATAGGGTATGGAGTACCCTTATTGATTGGTGTGTGTCTAGATCTTTTCCCTGTCGGGCGTTCTCTGTTCCCAGGGTTCTAGAGTTTTTACAGCATGGGTTGGAGTTGGTTCTCCAACTCATTACTCTGAAGGGTCAGGTTCTGCCCTGTCCGCCTTCCTTTAGAAGTCTTTTGCTCAGTTTGCCTTGGTTAAGACTTTCTTTCAGGGGGTTACTCATGTGCGTCCCCCACGTCATCCTATGGTCCCTGTTGGGATTTGAATTTGTTTCTGTCTGCCTTGCGGGGTGTTCCCTTTGGACCTATTCAGGATGCTGTCTGGCTGTTCTTACCCTCAGGGTTGTCCTGGTGGCTGTTGCTTCGGTCAGACGTGTGTCTGAGCGGGCGGCTCTGTCTATCTAGCCCCCTTGCTTTGAGATACACCAGGATAAGGTGGTGTTCCGCTTTGAGCTGGACTTTCTGCCTAAGGTGGTGTCTTATGTTCATTGATTCAAGATATGGTTCTTCCTTCTGTGCCTTATTCCTAGCAATGCTGAGGAAAGGGTTATGCATTCCTTGGACAGGTGTTGGAAGTTTTTCCTTGGTAGTCACTGTGTCCTTTAGGAGAACTGATGCTCCTTTGGGCGTACGGCCACTCCATCCTGAATGTGCCCGATCTCGTCTGATTTGGGGGGTTAGGCGGCTTTGGGCCTGGTCATTACTCGGATGGGATGATTCCTTCTGGTCCTAGGAAAGGTTTTTGGCTTCTGCCAAGTCTACTGTTAGCGTTTGGATTCGTCAGGGTGTTACTCAGGCCTATTCCTCTAAGGGGAAGAATCTTCCCTTTCGCTTAACTTCTTATTCTATTCGTGCTTTTGGTGCCTCTTGGGCTTTTCAGCACCAGGCTTCTGTTGAACAAGTTTGCTAGGCTGCTACTTGGTCTTCTGTTCATAACTTTTTAAAAGGTTTTACAAGGTTGACGTTAGGGCCTCAGCTCATGCTGTCTTGGCCGCAAGGTTTTGCAGGTGGCAGTGCTTTTAACTGTCTGCTGTTGCCTTTTTTGTTGGGGATCCCACCCTACTTTATGGACACTGCTATTGGATGTCCTAAGTGTAAGTACTATATCTGGAGCAGGACGTACTGTATACTGAGAATAATACAATTCTGTGAAATACTCACCTGTAGAATTGATATTATTTGTATACAGTACGTCCTGCTCCACCCCACCCTGTTTTTTTATTCTGGATCCTCTGTATGGTGATTGTTATCATTGTTATAGTTACCAGTTTTTTGGTGGTTAAATTCTCCCGGCTTCTTGTTCACTGCTTTTAATGCTGGGGATTCGTGGGAGGTCCCCGGGTATTTGAGGGGCCGGGAGGAGCCTGTTTTTGCATGTCTCTGCAGTGCAGCGCCATCTGGCGGAGGATAACCCAAGTGTAAGTACTCTATCTGGAGCAGGACGTACTGTATGCAAATAATATCAATTCTACAGGTGAGTATTTCACAGAATTGTATTTTTAGTGCAGGTTACATATTTACATAGTTAATATGGCTGAAAAAAACATGTCCATCAATTTTAGCCAATGGTCAGGGTTGGGGAAAGTAATATAACCACTAATACGGTTTAATGCTGAGGCAACTGTTGATGCTGTAACAAGCTTGTGGGTGGCTATTCTATAGATTTATAGTTATCAATGTAAATGTAATGTAATTACCTGAAATGGTGTTTCACTGCATTTTTTGTGTTGCCCATTTATATTTACAAGTTAATCATGCCCCCCTCCCCCTTAGCCGTCTCCTTTTAAAGACAGATTTAGTCCAATATTCCTCATTTCTCATTAGTTTGGTGGCTCTGTGCTCTTCCCATAGTCAGTGTGCTTTCTATGAACTGGTGCCCAGAACTGGATGGCATATTGTAGGTGAGGGCCCACTACTGCCTTGTAAAGAGGCAAAATGACATCCATATCCCATGATTCCAAGCCTCTTCTAATGCAAGATACCTTGAAAGATATCCATGTTTAGCAGGTAAATACTAGGCTGGATTGCAGTGCAAAAACAAGGGCGTGAAAGAGACTCGCCAATTGCCTAGAGGCCTGCAATGAGATGGTCCTAATGCTTTCACCACTGGCTCCTGTTATGTGAGTATACGTCGAGGGGGCTACATGGGTGGTTTGAGCAGACACCAAACATGCACCAAGGGAAGGAAAAATAACAATAGAAAGTCTGTTTACAAATCTCCTCCCATCAGAGCAAATAAAACACACAAACACAGGCAGCCGATGCTTCTCCAGTAGCCGACAGATTTTAGTTATCCACTAGAATCTGCTTGAGAGTAGGATTAGCACTGACATTTAAAAGCAAAGACAAGTGACTCTGATCAAGATGGTCTGTTACTGGGCCAACCCAGGGCCAATCACCCTCCAATGTTGGCACTGGGTTTAAATGACTCGAGGCCATGTCCCACTGTGAGCCGCCCCCCCAATCGCCCTCAAGCTCCCCATAACCTCGCAACGATTGCCGGTCGCTGCTGTATCTCTGGCATCCCTGCATCTGTATGTGCTCACACGCCCAGCCACTTGGATAGGCTGAGAGCGTGTGCCACCACTCCCTATGTTGTCACGAAGCTCAAAACAGCTTTGACGTGCATTAGTATGCACGGCATAAAGTCATTGGATGAGCATTTGCATATGTGCCATGGAAAAGGGGGTGGTCTGGGGGGTTTCACAAAGCGGGGCATCCCAAACAAGGTGCCCCAGAGGGACAGTCTAAAACACAGGATAATGAAATTTCTGGGTTTTGGTCCATTTTAAAGGGGATAGCCCAGGCAACAGCATTAATAAGGCAGCAAGAAGCTGACCTGAAGCCTGTCTCATGTGCCTCTCCTTTTCCTGCAGTGCAGGGTAGAAGCCCTGTTTGTTCTGTCTTTCATTTCTCTAGCACCATGCAAAAAAGTTTTAATAGCCACTCTTGAGCTCTTTGTATAAGTGAGCACGGCAAGTCACAGTGGTCCCACAGCTGTTTGAGTCGGCACAGTATTTATAAAGCTGTGCCATTGCACGCTCTCCCCAGCTCAGCCATTCTTTGTAGCTGAAGAAAAGCCAGTAACTTAACTTGGAATATATAAGCCACTGATGTATAATCAAGACATTCTGGGATGCTTTGAAATTGCTCGTTTTCCCAGGTGGCATTGGGGGGTGGGGGGATAGTGCCTGGACCAAAACTTGGTGTCTCGATTCCCTCTCCCCAGGGCATCCTGATTTGGAATGCTGTGTTGTCTGAAACCTCCCAGTTGGCCACTGTTTGACTAGTCAGCTAAACCCACATTGCATGTCCTTTCACTGCTGTGCGCGGTTATG
This sequence comes from Gastrophryne carolinensis, assembly GCA_027917425.1. Lineage (NCBI taxonomy): Eukaryota > Metazoa > Chordata > Amphibia > Anura > Microhylidae > Gastrophryne > Gastrophryne carolinensis. The sequence goes on from CM051243.1 coordinate 11,961,016, forward strand.
CCCATTATAACTGAATGGCTGTGCATGGCTGCACACAGGTGATGGATGCAAGTAATGCCGCTGCTGTCTGTGCGCCTGCGATTATGTTCAGTTTCTGCAGCTGCGGATGGAGAAGCTGATTGGACGTTAGCTGATCCTGTGCTGTGGGCTCTAGGGCTCAGCAGGGCATACCACACCCCAGCATATTAAAAATCGTGGACTTTAAAGTGGACCAACACCCAGGGGGGATCGGCCCGGGAATCTATAAGATTACCGGACCGATCAGATCCCTCCCCGTGGGGCATCTGAAATCGGGATGTCCCGCGGGGAAGAACCCCCCCAGGAGGCCCACAAACCTTACCTCAGCCCCGTACCATCGGCGCATGTGCGAGCCGTGACTCGCGCTTCCCTCTAGCAGGGCGCGCACCCGCGCCGGCCGTTTGTGAATGGTTGGCGCAGGCGCGCTCCCTGTTAGAGGGAAGCGCGAGACGCGGCCTCCAGCGCTCAGAGACGCTGAACTGCTATGCGCGTCCAAGCGGCCTTGGATGCGCATACCACAGCGGCTCTGAGCGCTGTGATTGGCTGGAGCGGTCACGTGGGAGCTTGGTGAGGTGAGTGTTTCTGGGCTTTCGGGGGGGTTTCAGACAGCGGGGCACCCCCGATCGGATAGTCAAAATCCTGGGTGTTGGTCCACTTTAAAGCAAAACATCCTGGTTTGGGGTGCCCCCTGGGACCAGGGCAATATAGCTGTGCCTAATATAGCTGTTTTTTTAGACTCCACTCCTAGCATTACTGCAGTTTTTATCTGCTTTAATGAATGACTGTTAATAAACCTTTAGCGGCCACCCTGGAAGTTTCTAGGGCTAGCTGCTGGCTTCCCTCAGGGCATCCCAAATCAGGATGCCCCCGAGTGCTCATTATCACCTTTCCCCAGTCCAACAGATTGTGTGGGCTCTTTTCCAATAGGGGCCGTCTGCCTTGACAATGTCAATGTGGGCAGTGGGTGGGAGTGTGCGCCACGGGGATATGCGGCAGCTCATGCTCCACATTGAAGTTAATGACAGCTGTTTGCTGAATGAAATAAACACGGCAAATGACTCTAATGGGCTGTACACCCGCACATGTACCATAGGATAGAGGAAGAGGTGAGTTCTAGGCAGTAGTTCCTAAGTTATCTTTCAAAGTATTAGAGCATTGGAGATTCATAGAAAAATGAGGAGAAACTGGGTGTGGCAACAGTGATATGATGTAAGCACACTGACGAGTGTGAGAAGGGCAGGGATTCAGAGCTGCAGAGAGGGACAACCAATCGGGACGTCTGGGTAGGGAATGGGAGTGTCTGTTCTTGGTCCACTGAAGGTTAATTGAAGGACCAGGTCAGCGTGGTGGGGATTGAAATCTGAATGAGGAAGCAATATTCTTAGTATACAGTACGTCCTGCTCCAGATAAGATTCTTTACACTTGGGTATTACTCCGCCAGATGGCGCTGGACTGCAGAGACAGCGAAATTGGCTCCTCCCAGCCCCTCAACTACCTGCGACCTCCCACAAATCCCCAGATGGCTCTCTCTTCTCGAAGGTGAGCGGGGCTATTAGCCAGCGGCCCTGTAGGACTATTCCCACCCGTTCCATTGTTAATTTGCCTCCCAGCCTTGGCTTCGCTGGTGCGGGTGATGGTAAGCGGCAGTGAGTGTGTGTTTTGTACATTCACTTGTTTGTTGGTGTGCCTGGTTGCCTTTAGTTCTGTCACCGCACAGATTTGGCACTGGTTGCTTGTTGAATTTGCCATTTTTGCTTCTTCGTGCTGCGTGGCTGGTGCCTACCTACCGCGGTCCGCAAGTGCCCCCGGGGGGCTGTTTTGTGTTTGTTTTTAATGTCATGTATGCATGTCGCTTACGGGGTTTTTTGCTTATGTCTTACAGGCGGGTCAAACTCAATTGGTTTCTCCCGGCCCTACCCCCTCTATTTAGTTATTTAACTTATTGAGGCCTAGTGTGCTAATTCCTCCCACTTCCCTAGCAGGCTATTGGGGCATCCCGGGTTGCTTTTATAGTGTGAATCCCTATCGGCCTATTGTACCGCTATAATGACCATATGGAGGCGTCTCAGGATAATGTGCTCGGGGTTCCTTTGGGACAACCCCGGCTGTATGTGGAGTGTCCCCTACAAGTGTTGACAATGTGCGGGTTTGTGTACCTTGTGCCCAGCAGGTGCTTGCGCTGCAGCCTGGTTTACCAGCAGCTGGGCCTGCGCCACTTATGGCTTCGCCTACTCCCCCAAGCTTAAATTTGACTCCCAGTGAGCTGCATGCCAGTGGGGAATCTCAGCCTGATGTGTCTGCTAGACTGGCCAGTGTTGAGAAGTTGCTTGCTAATACTATGGCCTCTGCTAAGAGGCGGCATTTGGCGCCTGATGTCACTCTTTTCCCTATGGAGGCTGAAGAGTTCTTTGATCTGTCTGGTTATACCCCCCTGGAGGAAGGGGAATTGTTCTCTGACTCAGAGTTATCTGATGAACGGCCCAAGGGTTATGGGGATTCTGGTTCTGATCCCTGGTCCCCAGATAATACTGATAGGATTTTGGCTCCGATTTTTGAAGTGCTTTCTATCTCTCCTAAGCAGCAGGGGGAATTGTTTCATATTACTAAGCCACATTTAGAGTTCCCTGAACAATCTCATTGTAATAATCTCGTGCTCAAAGAATGGGAGCGTCCTAGCAGGCTCCCTGGAGTCCCTAAGAGTTAGGATAAGAGATATCCTTTTCCTGCTGATGTGGTAAAACGTTGGTCATCCCCTCCAGAAGTGGATGCCCCAATTCTGGGTTTGTCTAACACCCCTGTCATGCATTCCCCTGACTCTCCCCTGGCGTATTGATCAGCTGGCTTCCCATGCCTTTGCCTGTGTGGGGACAGCACTGCCCCCGGTTTGTGCCTCTGCCATTAGAGCTGTGGCTATTAGGACTCTGCTTAAAAGTCTCCTAGATGGAGCTCCTGATGTTTCTAGTGAAGAGTATAATGCACTCTCGCGTTGTGAGGTATTTGTTGCTTATGTCCTCTCTGCTTTGGATGATACCATTAGGATGTGTGGCAGAGCCTCTGCCCTAGTGGTGGCTATACGCTGCTCGTTTTGGCTGCGCCAGTGGGCAGCTGACAACGCTGCCATGAAGGCTCTCACTGGGTTTCCCTTCAAAGGACTACGCCTATTTGGGGACCGCCTGGACCTGTTTGCTAAGGGAGGCAGGTTACCCCAGCGCAGAAGGCAGTCTCGGCCCTTTCGGGGCCCGGGCTCCTTTTCTTCCCCCTAGCGTGGATCCTGAACGGGGAGAGGGGTCTCCTTTACTGGGGCCCGAGGAGATTTCTGGGGTAGGGGCAGAGGACGTGGACGCTCTGGCCCATCCTGGGGCTCCAAGCCTAAGCCTTCCCCCAAGCCCCCTCAGGCATGAAGGGGCGCCCTCACCCATCCGGGTGGGGGGACGGTTTCAGCTCTTTGCTCATGTCTGGAGGCTTCATGTCTCAGACCGGTGGATTCAGGAGGTAGTGTCCTCCGGTTACAAGATAGAGTTTGCTGCCTGGCCCCCCCCAAGATTCATCAGATCCCCGATGTCTCAGGACCCCATGTCAGCTCAGGCTCTGATTCTGGCTGTGCAAAGCCTTCTGGAGCTGGGGGTCATCTGTTAGGTCCCCTTACGAGAAAGGAGCAAGGGTTTTTATTCCAACCTTTTCACCGTGCCCAAAAGAGATGGGTCAGTCAGGCCCATCCTGGACTTGAAGATCCTCAACAAATTTGTCAGGTGCAGGCGCTTTCGCATGGAAACTCTGCACTCTGCTATCAGTTCTTTGCATCCAAGGGACTTCATGACCTCTGTGGACATCAAGGATGCTTATCTTCATATTCCCATCTTTCCAGGTCATCAAAGATTCCTCAGGTTCGCTCTGGGGGATCAGCACTACCAATTTGTGGCATTGCCCTTCAGTCTCACTTCAGCTCCCAGAGTGTTCACCAAGGTGCTGGCAGGAGTGATGTCTCTGCTCAGGTCTCAGGGCATCCGCGTGCTGCCCTATTTGGACGACATTCTCATTACTTCTCAGTGCCTCCAACAGGCAGAGCTAGATACTCAGCAGGTAGTGTCCACCCTGGAGTCATTTGGCTGGGTGATCAACCATCCCAAATCTTCCCCCGTCTCCCTCCTTGGTGACGCCATTTCTGGGAATGAATCTGGATACAGTTCAGGCAAGGATTTTTCTTCCTCAGCAGAAGGTGGACAGTCTGCTAGTGCAGGTTCAGTTCCTGCTATCTTGCCCTCATCCCTCCATCAGGCAGGGAATGCAGCTGGTGGGCCTGATGGTGTCGTGCTTCGAGGTGGTTCCTTATGCCCAGTTTCGCATGAGGCCTCTGCAATTCCACCTCTTGTCAGTATAGGACAAGGACCAGGTCCTTGTTCTGTCCCCCCCAGCCAGGTGATCCCTCTTGTGGTGGCTGGACTCCAGGAACCTGTTGGCGGGCTGGGAGATGCCAGTCTGACAGATTGGGGGGGGGGCTTCTGGAAGTCCCTACAGTTCCAAGGGCGGTGGGGCCCTCAGGAGGCCTATACACCTAGCAACATTCTGGAACTGAGGGCGGTCAGGTTGGTTCTGGCTCACTTGACCCAGCACCTTCGGGGTCGGCCTGTTCAGGTACGCTCGGACAACCAGACGGCGGTTGCCTACGTCAATCATCAGGGAGGGACCCAGTGCAAAGGCGCGTTCCCTCCAACCCCCCCCCCCCCCCCCCTACTTTGAGAGACACCAGGACAAGGTGGTGTTTCGCTTCAAGCCAGATTTTCTGCCTAAGGTTGTGTCTGCCTTTCATCTTAATCAGGACATTGTTCTACCTTCCTTGTGCCCTAATCCTAGTAACACTAAGGAGAGGGTTTTGCATTCCTTGGATGTGGTCAGGAATCTGAAGTACTATCTGGTGGCTGCTGCACCTTTCAGGAAAACTGATGCTCTTTTTGTGGTCCCTTCTGGTCCTAGGGAGGGTCTGGCTGCTGCTAAATCTACTATCCGCAAATGGATCCGTCAGGCTGTGATTCAGGCCTACACTGCTAAGGGGAAGAATGCTCCCTTCCGCCTTACTGCTAATTCCACTCGAGCTTTTGGTGCCTCTTTGGCTTTTTAGCACCAGGCTTCTGTTGAACAAGTTTGCAAGGCCGCTACTTGGTCTTCTGTTTATACTTTTTCAAAGTTTTACAAGGTTGATGTTAGGGCCTCAGCTGATGCTGCTTTTGGCCACAAAGTTCTGCAGACGGCAGTGGTCTAAACTGTCTGCTGTTACCTTTGGGGATCCCACCCTACTTTACGGACACTGCTATTGGATGTCCCAAGAGTAAAGAATCTTATCTGGAGCAGGACGTACTGTATACTAAGAATAATACAATTCTGTGATTACTCACCTGTAGAATTGGTATTATGAGTATACAGTATGTCCTGCTCCACCCCACCCTTGTTTTTATTATCCTTGGATCCCCTGTATGGTGATTGTTATTGTTATAGTTACTGGTTGGTTCTGTTATCATTCTCCCCGCTTCTCGTTAACTGCTTTTCAATGCTGGGGATTGTGGGAGGTCCCGGGTATTTGAGGGGCCGGGAGGAGCCAATTTCGCTGTCTCTGCAGTCCAGCGCCATCTGGCGGAGTTATACCCAAGTGTAAGTAATCTAATCTGGAGCAGGACGTACTGTATACTCAGAATATCAATTCTACAGGTGAGTAATCACAGAATTGTATTTTTCCTAAAGAGATGGACAGAACAGGAAGCACAATGCTCGATCCACTCAATAAAAGGTAAGCTATTGATATTTACTTTTGAACTTGCCACATACAGTGTACAGCGCAAGGTTATTAGTGAAGAGGCAAACATTGCCTAGCACACATTAAAGTGGACCAACACCCTCGGGTGATCGGCCCGGGAATCTATAAGATTCCCGGGCCGATCACCTCCCTCCCCGCGGGACATCCGAGATCGGGATGTCCCGCGGGGTGAAACCCCCCCAAACACCCCAAACTCCTTACCTTAGTTTCGGCGGCGGCCGGCCGCCTCCCTCGCGCCCCTCTAGACGTGCCCGCGCCGGCCGTCTGTGAATGGCCGGCGCGGGCACGCGCGCGTCAACAGGGACGCGCGGGAGGCGACGGCGGCGGAGCCGCTTGTCCGTCGCCGCGGACAGAGGTGAGTTCGGGGGGGTTTCACACAGCGGGGCACCCCGATCGGGGGTGCCCCACCGAAGTGGACCAAGACCCAGGATAGTCAAAATCCTGGGTGTTGGTCCACTTTAAGCTAACGAGCAACAAAACCAAATCTGCCCATTTTCCTTCGATGCAATGTGCGCAGCATGCTTATCAACACCTAACCTCTCTCCAATTGTCCCTTTTGCAAGGCAATAAGCCCCTAATCTCCATTCATGTGGATCTCCAATTTGGATTGGCTGGTTATATAGAGTTTCAGTGGGGGATGTAAAATGTCCATTGGCTCTTATTAGCTGTGGTTACCTGTGGCCTATATTTCAAGCCCTACATGTGGTCTAAGTGCTGGAATTGTAACCTATTCTAAGCAGTCTACTTACTGGCCCTAGAAGCTGGTCTGGGATGGGGTGTTTGTTTTATATTTGTGGTTGCATTATATATTAAGTGGGAATAGTAATATAGCCTTAACAATTTAAAGGGACAGTCCAGGAGTTTGCCTCTCCTTTCTATTCCGTTCCTGGTCACATGGCCTCAACTCTCCCACAAATGGTCACACTTGCTGAGCTCGCTCTTACTGGAAGCACTTAGGCATTGCCACCACATTTATGTGTGGAAAAAGAGGGGCAACATGGATCCCCCACTACAGCTGAAGGAAATGGAGGCACATGGGACAAGCTTCAAGTGAGTTTTTATCCTTATGGTCATTGCCTGGACTGACCCTTTAACAGTATCCCCCCCCCCCCCAGGTGGCCATCTCTAAAGGAATGCTTAACCAGTCTGCGCTTCCACAACCCTTTATGAAACTTTAAAGCAGACCAAAGCCCTCTAAACTATCTCCCTGCCTGGTTTTGCAGGACTGCCATCCCACAGCACTTCAACAACCAGCCCCAACCCACCAGCTTGTTGCCTGCTTCATTGCTCCTAGTTTGCCAACTAATCAAGTGCTCCAGGCTTAGCCCTGTCCATGAAGCAATGGATGCATTACTAAGGTAGGTAAGGCCTTCCTGAATGGGGTGGCACAGGGGCAGCTAGAGCTAGGTACGAGGATGTGGCCGGCAGCATTCAACCCATTCAGGAAGGTGAATGAAAACCAGGAAGATGCAAGTTTTCAGGCTATCCGTGGGGTACACACAGCGGGGCACCCAAAATCGGGATGCCCCACCAGGAAGAAACACTACTCAAGAAAGACCTAAGCAAAAAAAATTGTTTCGGATCTGCTTTTACCTACTGCCCCAGGCATGGCCACCTGCTGAATATACCCACAATATGGAGATACTTAAAGTGGACCAACACCCAGGGGTGATCGGCCCGGAAATCTATAAGATTCCCGGGCCGATCACCTCCCTCACCGCGGGACATCCGAGATCGGGATGTCCCGCGGGGTGAAACCCCCCAGAAACCCCAAAAACATCTTACCTGATCCGCCGCCGCCCGCGCTGGCGCTCTGTGAATGGCGCTCTGTGACGCGCGGAAGCGGCTTGGACGTTCCTGTCCCCCGCCTAGACGTTGGCGGGGATTGGCTGCGGCGTTCACGTGGGAGCGTTGAGAGGTGAGTTTTTTGGGGTTTCTGGGGGGTTTCACACAGCGGGGTGCCCCGCCGAAGTGGACCAAAACCCAGGATAGTCAAAATCCTGGGTGTTGGTCCACTTTAAGAGATGCAACATTCAAAAAGGCAGTGAGGGGCATCCATTTGCTCAGCATTCGGGCTGTGGAAGCTAGACTTCCCCTATCCAGATACCTGCCTACTTCCACAAACAATCCTGCTGCCCGCTGGACTGAACCCTATCGGTCACGTGGGGCCAGGAGCAGGGGATAATCTTACCTGGTATGTTGTTTGAGGAATCCCATCAATTGGATGACCCTGGCTTCCCCCTTCACTGCCTAGTATAGGAGAAAACGGGGATTCTGACTATCCCTAGTCACTCGGGTTGGGTGGAAGTGTGTACTGAAGGGGATGCGGACACTTGCGCTCCTGATTGCAGAAGGGTGGAGACGTTTTTTGCAAATGACGTATGCATGGCAAACCGCTCTTATTGAATGAAAACCGGCGTCGTAGGACCGGGGAAAGGTGGTGTAAAGGGTTATCTGGGGGGTTTTGGTTTTATTCCAATTTATATGTCTGCACGAACTCACAGAAAGCCATTGCTGTTGGATCTTGGGAATGTCTATACAGATAGATTTAGCAAATTGTATTCTAATATGATGCGGAAAGCAACAATGTTAGGCATTATTCTTTAAAGAAGAAGTATACTTTTATGAAGAGGTATGGTACTGTCTTTTATTTGTTGAAAACTGACCATATTTTCTAATAAAACCTGATGTCACACTGAGCTAGAAATTCTGGTAATTTGGGGGGGGGGGGGTTTAATGGATTGAACATGTAATTGTCAGATTTCTATTCAAGTGCAAGGTGCCCTTTGATATTATGGCCTCGCTGTAGTGCTGCAGCTCTGTCTCCTAAGCTTATGGCAGCACCCAGCAGCCCTGGCACTTTCAATGTCCTGGCCACAAAGGACCTCTTATGGAAATTGGCCTTGCAGTTGGGTCCAGTTATGCTACGCTATGGAGCAAAATGCACTGGGGTGAAAGCCCTCCCCTCTTGCCTTTTTATATGCTGCACCTCTGATTAGATCGCTCAGTAGCAAAAGCTATACATTCACCTTTGTTGTGACCTCAGATGGCAGCCACCGTGCCCTGATCTGGCTGAAGGAAACAAGCGGTCGGTAATATTGGAGCCTTATGTCAGACTTGGTCTATGCTAGAAGCATACAATATCCTTATGCCTGATGTTGGCTTGATACAATTGCTTGTTGGGAAAAGGATGTTGTCAATAGTGGTTTGGCTTTATAGTTGGATAGTATGATACTTTTATGTGTATAACGTGTGCACAGAGAAGATTATCTGTAAATGTATATATTTTTCTCTCATGATCATATTCTGTAACAAACTGATCCTTACAAATGCATGTCAGCTGCCTTAACCTGTAGCCTTGTAAAATAAATGAGGCTGATCTGGTGCTGGGTGGCCAGTTTTACCCAGCGACTCAAGCATGGGCTGCGCTTTAAATGTCGTGAGCATTTTTTATTGTGGAGGATATTCGAGTAGTGCTGATGCGCGATGAGCTGCTCTTTCTTTCCAATCAGGGCCCTATTGTTACATGTTCAGCAGTCAGATGTGTAGGTGGCATCTGTGCTCTGATTCTTATAACCACCGCTAGCTCTGGGTATTTGTACTAACAAATAATAAACAGGATGCAATTTTGATCCTTTTAACATGTACTGAGCTTCCACTGTTAGAGCTAAAGCCAATTCTGACAGAAATAGCATAGGTGTTGCCAGGGTGGATTTGATTTAAATCTAACTGATTTAAATCATGATTTAAATCACGATTTAAATCACTAGTCAGTAAGGCTTGATTTAAATCAGTGATTTAAATCAAAGTTTCTACCTAAACTAGTTCTTGCTATTTTAACATGCAAGTAGATGAAGATTTTTAGAATCACTTTTTATATTACTTTTTTCTCCCCAGTTTAATGGGTTAATCATTCATATTTGGACACCACTGTTCTGTTGTACTTAGGAAGGAGAAAAATAATCCTGACCTTAATAACAATTTAAATAGATTTATTCAACTGAAACAATAACAACATTACAGCATAAGTTATTTGCTTAAACAAACATCCATGTAATTTGGCTAAACAAAATATATATATATTTTAAGAAACTTAGACCGTCAGCCCAGCCGACACATGAAAAACTTAAATACTACTGTCCCTGCTGTCCTCTGTAGCTCACTAGTCATAGGTTTGTAGAACAATAGGATTAAGGTCTTTTTCTCAACTCTGTTCATGTTGTAACATTTTTGCTGTGAAGAAGAGGCTGGGACCTCTGCGGAGTCCAATTCCGTTTTGAGAACTGCGTAAGTAAAGCGAGCGTCTGTGATAATATAGGAGAGAAACTGCCCACTAATCCTACAGAAACCTCTGGAAGAGCATGGCATTGTGAATGTTACACATATACAGCCTTTATTCTACTGAGTTAAACAACTCAGCTTTATCTCATGATGGAAGAACCTTTGGATGGTAAAATATTTTCCTCAAAAAGCAGTTAAATAAAAAAAATCCGATTTAAATCAAAAAAATCCGATTTAAATCAAAAAAATCAGATTCTTTTGATTTTTTTAAAAAAAACATTGATTTTTATCCACCCTGGGTGTTGCACAAGGCTGGCCACTATCACCAATGTTCTTTTCCTGTGATGTTGAAATATTTACATTTACACCCTGGGGTGGACCTAGAGTTTTTAAATGGAGGTCTGCTTTATTTGATGACTTGGCAGGTCTATAACATAAGGTCACAGGTAATGTACTGAGTATTAAAGGGGCAGTTAGTCTAAATAACTTATGGTTCATGGGAGTAGCCATGATGGGATTACTATGGTGTGCTATCTTATTATTTTCAATTGTGATGTATGAGACAAGGCATTCCCCCTTCTCAATAGAAGTCAATGGGGCAGTGATCACATCATGGCTGCTCTCATGAACCGCAAGAGTTATTTAAACTGAACTGTCCATTTTTAAAATGGACTGATCATGGTCTCTGCTCTTTTTCTCCCCAGGGCATAAAGATTTGTGTTGCCCCTCTGTGTAAAAGGTTCCTTTCCGGCAATCCCACAGCACAAGCACAGCCCACACCACTCGGTGCTCTTTTTATATTCAGAATTCTATGCCCTTTGATTATATATACAGCACTGATTGGAGGACAGTCTGCACAATGTGTAGTGGTAGCAGGGTAAGAGGTAGGCAGATGGTGAACGGGGGGAGATTTACATAGCTTGGCTTCCCAAATCATAATGTCTCAGGGGGGCAAAGCCTGGGATATGCAAAATCCAAATTTCTGGTGCTCTAATCCTTTCCTAATCTTTCCAATACTAGAAAAATCAGCATGGACCAGGGCCGGCCAGAACAAAATGCGGGGTGGTATCACTGGCCCCTGCCATACCAACGCATGTTCTGTTACATGTTCTTTCTGTTTGCTCACCTTGAAGAAGTGAAACTCGGGGCAGGCGTAAGATTACATTCCCACAATCAAGTCTTTGTCAATAAGTAAGTGCAGTGTTTTTCCAAACCATGCGGCTGACTGCTGTTATCATTCTCTCCCTCCGAGGAGGCCGATTTCAGTTTTTTGTTCTATGCTTGTTTATCTTCACTGAATGTTATGTTTTTGTATAAGCTTATCAAAGGGTTACATCTGGTTACGCTGGCTGCTATAGAAACTGCTTCTGTCCATTGCCATCCTAAGCCTTTGGAAATGTCATTGCATCGATAATGTGTGCTGTGCAGCTTCTGACCTGGTTATATGATCTGCTTTATTTATAACTATAAAGTAAAGCTGGTGATACTGGAGGGCGTTGTGAGTATGGATATGGTTGGCTATGTCTCTCTGCAGAAGGTCTGGTGATTTAAAGAACCTCTCAAGACTAAGTGCCTGAGTTACCAATCACTTCTGCCAGACAGTGCCACATCAGTGCAAATTAGAGTAGTAAAAAATATAAAAGATTTTTTTCACACTTGTGCATGTTGCTGCACTTCAAGAAGCACATTTACAAAAACATTAGCAGTACGTGAACATGCTGAAAAATGTATAAACCCTATCTACTCTTAATTTGCACAGACTGCGTTGTCCGGCAGACGTGTCTGATAAATCGGGGCCTAAGTGTAATACCTTGCACGTTTATCTCTAGCCTTTCTATGGGCCATGGACTGGAATGTTCCATTTAGTGTTTGCGGGGGGGCTTTTGTGTTCTTTGTCAATTCATTATCTCTAGTCTTATGTTTAGAATGTTGTCCACAACATAACGTAACCGGATATACCTTTTTTGTGCTAGTGAACTAAAAAACAGATGAGCAGAAGAAGAGGCCACCCATTTGGTAGATGGTGGGGGTCTCACACAGTGAGGTGCTGTCAGGTGCGTAGAAGCGCTGCTCCACCGCAATCCCCCACCAAAGGGTAGGCGGTATAGGCATATGGTGAGCCTCTATGGGATGCCCCTCCCGCCCTATTGCCCCTTGCCCCTGTGGGCCCTATGTTAAGTGGCCGCTGCCCTCCCTCGCTCGCCCTTGTAGCCCATTTGCACATGGTAGATGGTGGGGGTCTCACACAGTGGGATGCAGAGGGTGAAGGTCAGTCCAACAAAAGGTGGTCAGACAAGAGAAAAGTTGGCCAGTCTAAAGAGAGATCCTTTAAGCTGCATTGGCGGAAGGCCAATATATGCAGTGATTGCCTAGTGCAGGTTGTAGATATAAGTTGATATGAAGCAATCTAAGGCATTGGAGCTGTGCTTAGTTTGGCCTAAATGCTTGATCGATTCTGCTCTATTATTGCTTAACATCTCTGTAGAGCCAGTGGTTGTATTTTATCCCTGTGTCATTTTTGTTAGTGGTTTGTGTATCTGATGTTTTCTATACCCAATGAAGCAGTCCTGGTGGCCCTGAAACATTATACCTTTCCTTTTATAATGAAAAAAGGGGACCGTGTGGCAGTGGATTTTTGACTGGATTGTGGAGGTCCCTGGGCAGAAAATCTTGTGCAGGCTCCTTGATACAGTATTTATTCTTAGTATACAGTACATCCTGCTCCAGATAAGATTCATTACACATGGGAATTACCTCCGCCAGATGGTGCTGGACTGCAGAGACAGCAAAATTTGCTCCTCCCGGCCCCTCAAATACCCGGGACCTCCCACAAATCCCCCCAGATCTTCTCTGCAGTCTGGACTGCGAAGGACAAGAAGATGGCTCTCTCTTCTCGCAGGTGAGCGGGGCTATTAGCCTGCGGCCCTGTAGGACTATTCCCACCCGTTCCATTATTAATGTGCCTCCCAGCCTTGGCTGCGCTGGCCGGGTGATGGTAGGCAACACCGCTGTCAGGTGCTTAGGAGCGCTGCTCCACCGCAATCCCCCACCAAAGGGTAGGCGGTACAGGCTTATGGTGAGCCTCTATGGGATGCCCCTCCCGCCCTATTGCCCCTGTCTATCGGTGGGCCCTATGTTAAGTGGCTGCTGCCCTCCCTCGCTCTCCCTTGTAGCTCTCAGGGGGGGGGGGGGGGTATGTTTGTGAATTTGCCTTGGTGCTTCACTGTATTTTGCTTTTCTGGTTGGTGTCAGTCGCCGCGCTGACTTGGTTGCACTGGTTGCCTTGTTAAATTTGCCGCCGCCGCGTGCGCTTTCACTGTGCCCCGCGCTTGGCGGCAGCGTTACCTCAGACGCTGGTGCGCCCTTATTGGCTACTTGTCACGTGTGCGGCTTCGCGCTCTTCGGGGGGGCGGGGCCCACCGTTGGCGCGTTCCGCATCACTGTCTCCGCGGCCCGAGGTATACCCGGCGCCATTTTCTATGGATCAGGCTGTTGTGTGACTGGCATCTACAAACCGCGGTCCGTGAGTGCCCTCGCGGGTGGCTTTATTTACACTGTCTTTTTACACTTCACTTACAGGGTTCTTGTAGCGATAACCCTTATCGCCGGAGGGCTTCACCGCCGGAGACGTCCTTTTCCCAATCGTAAGAGGTGCTGCTGGAATTCCAGAGTCGTCCGTGAGGAAACAGGAACAGCCCTTACAAGGGCTAGTGAATAGTAATATAGCGTTTCCCCCAATAAGAGACAGAACTTCAGTATTGAGGGTGAAGGTGAAGTGTCTTTATTAGTGCCACTCTAGGCCTTATATACACAAGTCTCCTATTGCATGACACACACACCGACCAATAGCAGCAGGGCACACAATCCCTCAACTCTGCCAGTGATGCAATCAGCAATACAATAGAGATGTCTGTAATACACTCAATCCGAACAATGCCATTGTCTGTGACGTAATCAATTAACACAATGGCAGTTTATAATACAATCCAAACTACAATGACATTGCCTGTAACAGTATCAAAATACAATGACATTGTCTGGAACCTAATTAAGAAAAGGCCAGTGAATGACCCGGTGGGCAACTGAATAGTGATGACATCCAAAAGACAGAGCGTCTGTCACAGTTCTCTTCGCTTATGTCTTTCAGACAGGCCGACCTCTATTGGTTTCTCCCGGCCCTACTCCCTCTATTTAGTTATTTAACTTGTGAGGCCTAGTGTGTAGATTACTCCCACTTCCCTAGCGGGCTATTGGGGCATCCCGGGTTGCTTTTATAGCGTGAATCCCTATCGGCCTATTGTGCCGCTATAATCACCGTATGGAGGAGTCTCAGGATAATGTGCTCGGGGTTCCTTCGGGACAAGCCCGGCTGTGTGTAGCTTGTGGGGTGTCCCCTACTAGTGCTGACAATGTGCGGGTCTGTGTACCTTCTGCCCAGCAGGTGCTTGCGCTGCAGCCTGGTTTACCAGTAGCTGGGCCTGCGCCTCGTATGGCTTCGCCTACTCCCCCAAGCTTAAATTTGACTCCCATTGAGTTGCATACAGGTGGGGATTCTCAGCCTGATGTGTCTTCTAGACTGGCTAGTGTTGAGAAGTTGCTTGCTAATACCTTGGCGCGTAAGGCCTCTGCTAAAAAGCGGCACTTGACGCCTGATGTCACTCTTTTCCCTATGGAAGCTGATGAGTTTTTGGAACTGTCTGGCTATACCCCTTTGGAAGAAGGGGAGTTATTCTCTGAGTCATCTGATGAGAGGCCCAGGGGTCATGATGATTCTGGTTCTGACCCCTGGGCCCCAGATGATACTGAAAGGTTGTTGGCTCAGATTTTTGAGGTTCTGTCTATCTCTCCCCCAGTTGCGGCCCCCAGGCAACAGGGGGAATTGTTTCATACTGCTAAGCCACGTTTAAAATTTCCTGAGCAAGCCCATTTTAATAATCTCGTGCTCAGGGAATGGGAGTGCCCCAGCAGGCTTCCCGGTGTACCTAAGAGTTGGGATAAGAGGTATCCCTTTCCTGCGGATGTGTTGAAGCGTTGGTCATCCCCTCCTGAAGTGGATGCCCCGGTCCTAGGGTTATCTAACACCTCTGTCATGCACTCCCCTGACTCCACTACCCTGCGGGATGCTGAGGACCGGCGCATTGATCAGCTGGTGTCCCATGCCTTTGCATGTGTGGGGACGGCGCTCTGCCCGGTCTGTGCCTCTGCCATTACGGCTGTGGCTATCAGGACCTTGCTTAGAAGTATCCTTGATGGTGCCCCTGATGATGTGTCTAGTGAGGAGTTTAATGCACTCTCTCGTTGTGATGTTTTTGTGACTTATGTCCTCTCTGCCTTGGATGATGCCATTAGAATGTGTGGCAGAACCTCTGCCCTTGTGGTGGCTATACGCCGCTCGGTTTGGCGGCGCCAGTGGGCTGCTGACAACGCTGACAAGAAAGCCCTCACTGGTTTTCCCTTCAAAGAACTACGCCTGTTTGGGGACCGCCTGGACCTGCTTGCTAAGAGAGGCAGGTTACCCCAGCGCAGGTGGCAGTCTCGGCCCTTTCGGGGTCAGGGCTCCTTTTCCTCCCCCTACCGTGGTGCCAGACGAGGGGGGGGGGTCTCCCTTACTGGGGCCTGTGGAGATTTCTGGGGTAGGGGCAGAAGATGTGGACGACCTGGCTCCTCCTGGGGCTCCAAGCTTAAATCTTCTCCCAAGCCCCCTCAGGCATGAAGGGGCGCCTTCACCCATCCGGGTGGGGGGACGGCTTCAGCACTTTGCTCACGTCTGGAGGCTTCATGTCTCAGACCGGTGGATTCAGGAGGTAGTGTCCTCCGGTTACAAGATAGTTTGCTGCCTGCCCCCCCCCCCCCCCCCCCAAGGTTCATCAGATCCTGGATTTCTCAGGACCCTATGTCAGCTCAGGCTCTAGTGCTGGCGGTGCAAAGCCTTCTGGAGCTGGGGGTCATTTGCCAGGTCCCTTTACGAGAAAGGGGCAAGGGCTTCTATTCCTTCCTTTTCACCGTGCCCAAAAGGGATGGGTCATTCAGGCCCATCCTGGACTTGAAGATCCTCAACAAATTTGTCAGGTGCAGGCGCTTTCGCATGGAAACTTTGCGCTCTGCCATCAGTTCCCTGCGTCCAGGGGACTTCATGACGTCTGTGGACATCAAAGATGCTTATCTTCATATTCCTGTGTTTCCAGGTCATCAAAGGTTCCTCAGGTTCGCTCTGGAAGATCAGCACTACCAATTTGTGGCATTGCTCTTTGGTCTCACTTCAGCTCCCAGAATGTTCACCAAGGTGCTGGCAGGAGTGATGTCTCTGCTCAGGTCTCAGGGCATCCGCGTGCTGCCCTACCTGGATGACATTTTCATCACTTCCCAGTCCTTACATCAGGCAGGAGTTGGATATTCAGCTGGTAGTGTCCACTCTGGAGTCATTTGGCTGGGTGATCAACCATCCCAAGTCTCCTCTGTCTCCCTCCTTGGCAACACCCTTCCTGGGAATGAATCTGGATACAGTTCAGGCAAGGATTTTTCTTCCTCAGCAGAAGGTGGATAGTTTGATTGCGCAGGTTCAGTTCCTGCCATCTTGTCCTCATCCCTCGTTCAGGCAGGGAATGCAGCTGGTGGGCCTGATGGTGGCGTGCTTCGAGGCGGTCCCTTATGCTCAGTTCCACATGAGGCCTCTGCAGCTCCACCTCTTGTCAGTATGGGACAAGGATCCTGCGTCCCTGGACCAGGTCTTTGTGCTTTCCCCCCCTAGTCAGGCGGTCCCTCTCGTGGTGGCTGGACTCCAGGAACCTGTTGGGGAGCAGATCCTTTCTGGCCCCCTCCTGGGAGACGGCCAGCATGGATGCCAGTCTGTCAGGTTGGGGGGGGGTTCTGGAAGTCCCTGCAGTTCCAAGGGCGGTGGGGCCCTCAGGAGGCCCACACACCTATCAACATTCTGGAACTGTGGGCAATCAGGTTGGTTCTGACTCAGTTGACTCATCACCTTCGGGGCCTGCCTGTTCAGGTGCGCTCGGACAACTAGACGGCAGTTGCCTACATCAATCATCAGGGAGGGACCCGGAGCAAGAGGGCCCTCCAGGAAGGGTCTCTGATCCTGGCCTGGGCGGAGGCCAATGTTCCCAGCTGTGTACATTCCGGGGGTGGAGAATCTGCAGGCAGACTCTCTGAGCAGGGGGACCTCTCGCCTGAGAGAATGGTCCCTCTGCAACAGGGTTTTTCAATCTCTCTGTCACTGTTGGGGCCAACCAGATCTGGATCTGTTTGCGTCCCGTCACAATAACAAGCTCCCGGCCTTTGTCTCCCTGTCCCAGGATCTTCTGGCCTTGGCCACGGATGCTCTAGCAATGTCATGGCAGGACTTTCAGCTCCTGTATGTCTTTCCCACATTCCCCCTGTTGGGCAGGGTTCTGCGCAAGATAGTTCAGGAGGGGGTGCCAGCAATACTGGTGGCCCACAGGTGGCCAAGAAGAGTGTGGTTCGCAGACATGGTGCATCTGGCAGTAGATCAGAACGCTCTGCCCAGGGTGCCAGACCTGCTCACTCAGGGCTCACTACGCCATCCCAATTCACAAACTCTGGCTTTGATGGCCTCACTGCTGAAACCTCCATCTTGATCCATCTGCCTCTGTTGTTGATACCATGATAAAGGCTAGGAAGAAGTCTTTTTCTTCCATTTACTATAGGGTTTGGGGTGCCTACATTGACTGGTGTGAGTCTAAGTCTCTTCCCTGTCGTGTGTTCTCTATTCCCAGGATCCTGGAGTTCCTGCAGCATGGGTTGCAGCTGGGGCTCCAACTCAGTACTCTGAAGGGTTATGTTTCTGCCCTGGCTGTTTTCTTCCAGAAGTCCTTTGCCCAGCATTCTCTGATCAGGACTTTTTTCCAGGGGGTTACTCATGTGCGTCCCCCACGTAAGCCCATGTTTCCTGTTTGGGATTTGAACTTGGTCTTGTCTGCCTTGCAGGGTGGTCCCTTTGAACCTGTGCATGAGGCTGCCTTTGCCATTCTTACTCTCAAGGTTGTCTTTTTGGTGGCTATCACCTCTGTTAGGTGTGTTTCTGAGTTGGCGGCGCTTTCCATACAGCCCCCCTACTTTGAGAGGCACCAGGATAAGGTGGTGTTTCGCTTCAAGCCAGACTTTCTGCCTAAGGTTGTGTCTGCCTTTCATCTGAATCAGGACATTGTTCTTCCTCCTTTGTGCCCTAATCCTAGTAATGCTAAGGAGAGGGTCTTGCATTCTTTGGATGTGATTAGGTGTCTGAAGTACTAACTGGTGGCTACTGCACCTTTCAGAAAAACTGATGCTCTTTTTGTGGTCCCTTCTGGTCCTAGGAAGGGTTTGGCACCTGCCAAGTCTACTATCAGCAAATGGATCCGTCAGGCTGTGATTCAGGCCTGTTCTGCTAAGGGGAAGAATCCTTCCTTCCGCCTTACTGCTCATTCTACTCGTGCTATTGGTGCCTCTTGGGCCTTCCAGCATCAGGCTTCTGTTGAACAAGTTTGCAAGGCCGCTACTTGGTCTTCTGTTCATACTCTTTCCAAGTTTTACAAGGTTGATGTTAGGGCCTCAGCTGATGCTGCTTTTGGCCGCAAGGTTCTGCAGGCGGCAGTGGTCTGACCTGTCTGTTACCTTTTGGGGATCCACCCTACTTTATGGACACTGCTATTGGATTTCCCATGTGTAATGAATCTTATCTGGAGCAGGACGTACTGTATACTAAGAATAATACAATTCTGTGATTACTGTAGAATTGATATTATGAGCATACAAGTACGTCCTGCTCCACCCCACCCTTGTTTTTGCATTATCCTGGATCCCCTGTATGGTGTTTGTTTTCATTGTTATAGTTACCAGTTTGGTTCTGTTTTAATTCTCCCGGCTTCTCGTTAACTGCTTTTCAATGCTGGGGATTGTGGGAGGTCCCGGGTATTTGAGGGGCCGGGAAGAGCCAATTTCATTGTCTCTGCAGTCCAGCGCCATCTGGCGGAGGTAATTCCCATGCATAATGAATCTTATCTGGAGCAGGACGTATTGTATACTCATAATATCAATTCTACAGGTGAGTAATCACAGAATTGTATTTTTACTTTAAAGGAATAGTGTGGTGCAAACCAGCGATTGTCAGCCCACTCTGAACATGTCTGTCCTGGCCTTCTCCCTCTGGCTGAAGAGACACTAGTAGCTTGTTTCAGATGCTCCCTTTATGGGCACAAGCTACCAGCTTCCACATTCCTGGCCCCTTGCACACTCCTTGCCTCCATCGCAGGCTAGAAAAGCCTTGCCCAGCCTAGGCGGGCCCCACCGCTGCGGATTCTGTCCTCATCATTGCTGTCCAGGCTAATTTTGATGTAGGCATGTCTCCACTGGCATCTTTCCTCACTGCACGACAACCACAGAGAACAAGTGGTGGAGTGCCCAGTGGCATGCACCCCTTGGGCCCTGCCTAAATTACAGCCCTGGGACTAAAAATCAACCGGTTTATAAATTGGGGCAATCGGTTTTATTTCATAGAGAAACCTCCTTCTAGTCTTGTTGATGTTTGAAAACTGGGCAGTTCTGCAATTGTCCTGCTTGCCTTTTCCTCTGTTGCCCTCTTCAGTCTCCCACTTTTTTCCTCCATTAAATAGCCTGAAGGCCTCACTCTGCACTTCTTAATGAGACAATGTTGAAAGACAATGGCTAGACCATGCTCCGCCTTTTATTCCAGTCATGCTGAATTATTTGAAAGCGTCAGAGCAGCATATTGCATGTGTGTTATGGGGTTACTGGATAAGGGGGTGGTTGTGTGGTTTTATGGAAGCTCTGCTGAGTGATGCGCATCTGTGATGTGAGGAACGTAATTGGGTAACGTTATGTTTTTCTTGATTATTTTATGTGATAACTCAATTTTTTTTTCAGCACTATTCTTTTCTTACAGATGTTCATATATACTGACGACAAAAATAAATGATTTTGTTCACTATTTATGCACCGTGTCTGATTCTTTCTTTTTATAGTCCAGCTAGTTAGCCTGTTATGATTAGTGGTTCATGCAGAAGTCCCTACAGTTGGGGACCTGTGTACATCTAATACAGCCCCCTGCCCCCCAACCAGAACAAGTACAAAAAAATCTGCAATCCAGATTTTCTTTATAGGTGGCTTCCTTTAAAGTGAACCTATACCTACCTATGGTCCTGTATACAGCCCTTTGCAAGGCTGATGTATTTGTAGCATCATTGAGTTGTGCCCAGGTGCTACTCCAGTAGGATGCTACTGGGTTTGTAAGGTCCTCTGATTCCTGCAGCAGAGCCACCATTCATGGACTTTACCATGAATCTTTGTCTAAGTTTGGGTCCTCAGGGCAAGATTAGTGGATATGGTGTTGGGGGCAGAAGAGGTCCTGCAGGGTTACATATAAGGGTACTCCTTTATATTGGCATTATTGGCAGGCAAGTCTGCAGTTAAATTGATCAGTGCCTGTGGCCTTTTAAATTCAGGGGGTTATGGCCTTCTGTAAATCATTCCCACAGCCTATTCTCCCCTGTTGCCCTTGTCTTAAAATGGCCACTAGACCTGAAAGAATTCCATTTCACCTCCAAAGTTAGCTTGCAGGCTAATGTGCTCGACAGCCTTCTGTTAGCACCCTCTGCTTTCCAACAGAGAGCTTGCTGCCTGTTATTACATAACAAACCTAAAACCTCCTTTTAGTTCATAAATTAGTTCAAAGAGGGAACATTAAGCAGCAAAGGGGTGCCATCTTGTGGCTGGAGCTCAGAATACACCCATACAAATGAACCGCTGTCAAGGCCATTTTGATCTGAGTGGCTGTGTGCATGCAGGCACCTCGTTATTACAACACTTTTGAGATCAGCCGATCCATCTTAAAATTGCTGCTGGGTGCGGCACAACACGTATTTGAAAACCGGGCCACTGCCAGCTTATATTCTTAGTATACAGTACGTCCTGCTCCAGATAAGAATCATTACACTTGGGGTATTACTCTGCCAGATGGCGCTGGACTGCAGAGACAGCGAAATTGGCTGCTTCCGGCCCCTCAAATACCCGGGACCTCCCACAAATCCCCCCTAAAATTTCTCTGCAGTCTGGACTGCGAAGGACAAGAAGATGGCTCTCTCTTCTCGCAGGTGAGCAGGGCTATTAGCCTGCGGCCCTGTAGGACTATTCCCACCCGTTCCATTTTTAATGTGCCTCCCGGCCTTGGCTGTGCTGGTCGGGTGATGGTAGGCAGCACCGCTGTCAGGTGCTTAGGAGAGCTGCTCCACCGCAGGCCCCCACCAAAGGGTAGGCGGTATAGGCATATGGTGAGCCTCGATGGGATGCCCCTCCCGCCCTATTTCCCCTTACCCCTGTCTATCGTCACTGTGTCCGCGGCCCGCCCCTCGAGGTATACCCGGCGCCATTTTGTCTCTGCTTTCAGCTGCTGCGTTGCTGGCATCTACCTACTGCGGTCTGTGAGTGCCCTCGCGGCCGGCTTTATTACCCTATGTCATTATACATGTCACTTACGGGGTTCTCTTCGCTTATGTCTTTCAGACGGGCCGAACTCTATTGGTTTCTCCCGGCCCTACTCCCTCTATTTAGTTATTAAACTTGTGAGGCCTAGTGTGTAAATTACTCCCACTTCCCTAGCGGGCTATTGGGGCATCCCAGGTTGCTTTTATAGTGTGAATCCCTATCGGCCTATTGTGCCGCTATAATCACCATATGGAGACGTCTCAGGATAATGTGCTCGGGGTTCCTTCGGGACAAGCCCGGCTGTGTGTAGCTTGTGGGGTGTCCCCTACTAGTGCTGACAATGTGTGGGTCTGTGTACCTTGTGCCCAGCAGGTGCTTGCGCTGCAGCCTGGTTTACTAGTAGCTGGGCCTGCGCCTCGTATGGCGTCACCTACTCCCCCAAGCCTAAATTTGACTCCCATTGAGTTGCATACCAGTGGGGATTCTCAGCCTGATGTGTCTTCCAGACTGGCTAGTGTTGAGAAGTTGCTTGCTAATACCCTAGCGCGTAAGGCCTCTGCTAAGAAGCAGCACTTGACGCCTGATGTCACTCTTTTCCCTATGGAGGCTGATGAGTTTTTGGAACTGTCTGGTTATACCCCCTTTGGAAGAAGGGGAGCTGTTCTCTGACTCGGAGTCATCTGATGAGAGGCCCAGGGGTCATGGTGATTCTGGCTCAGAACCCTGGGCCCCAGATGACACTGATAGGCTGCTGGCTCAGATTTTTGAGGTACTGTCTATCTCTCCCCCGGCTGCGGCCCCCAGGCAGCAGGGGGAATTGTTTCATACTGCAAAGCCTCGTTTAGAGTTTCATGAGCAAGCCCATTTTAAAGTGGACCAACACCCAGGATTTTGACTATCCTGGGTTTTGGTCCACTTCGGTGGGGCACCCCACTCGGGGGTGCCCCGCTTTGAGAAACCCCCCAGAAAGCCCTGAAAACTCACCTCACCCTGCTCCCACGTGACCGCTGCAGGCATTCCCTGCCGCCAGATAAGCGAGAGGCAGTGCCGGACAAGCAGAGCGCCGCCGCCTCCCGCGCGTCCCTCTTACAATCTTATAGATTCCCGGGCCGATCCCCCCTGGGTGTTGGTCCACTTTAATAATCTCGTGCTCAAGGAATGGGAGCGTCCCAGCAGGCTTCCCGGAGTCCCTAAGAGTTGGGATAGGAGGTATCCCTTTCCAGCTGATGTGGTAAAGCGTTGGTCATCCCCTCCAGAAGTGGATGCCCCGGTCCTAGGGTTGTCTAACACCTCTGTAATGCATTCCCCTGACTCTACTACGCTGCGGGATGGTGAGGACCGGCGTATTGATCAGCTGGCATCCCATGCCTTTGCCTGTGTGGGAACGGCGCTGCGCCCGGTCTGTGCCTCTGCCCTTACGGCTGTGGCTATTAGGACCCTGCTTAGGAGTGTCCTAGATGGTGCTCCTGATGATGTGTCTAGTGAGGAGTTTAATGCACTCTCTCATTGTGAGGTTTTTGTGACTTATGTCCTCTCTGCCTTGGATGATACCATTAGGATGTGTGGCAGAACCTCTGCCCTTGTGGTCGCTATACGCCGCTCGGTTTGGCTGCACCAGTGGGTTGCTGACAACGCTGCCAAGAAAGCTCTCACTGGTTTTTCCTTCAAAGGACTACGCCTGTTTGGGGACCTCCTGGACCTGTTTGCTAAGGGAGGCAGGTTACTCCAGCGCAGGCGGCAGTCTCGGCCATTTCGGGGACAGGGCTCCTTCCCCCTACGGTGGTGCCAGACAGGGGAGGGGGGTCTCCATTACCGGGGCCCGAGGAGATTTCTGGGGTAGGGGCAGAGGACGTGGCCACCCTGGTGCTTAAGTCTTCTCCCAAGCCCCCTCAGGCATGAAGGGGCGCCCTCACCCATCCGGGTGGGGGGACGGCTTCAGCATTTTGCTCACGTCTGGAGGCTTCATGTCTCAGACCGGTGGATTCAGGAGGTAGTGTCCTCCGGTTACAAGATAGAGTTTGCTGCCTGGCCGCCCCCAAGATTCATCAAATCCCGGATTTCTCAGGACCCTATGTCAGCTCAGGCTCTGGTTCTGGCGGTGCAAAGCCTTCTGGAGCTGGGGGTCATTTGTCAGGTCCCCTTACGAGAAAGGGGCAAGGGGTTATATTCCAACCTTTTCACCGTGCCCAAAAGAGATGGGTCAGTCAGGCCCATCCTGGACTTGAAAATCCTCAACAAATTTGTCAGGTGCAGGCGCTTTCACATGGAAACTTTGCGCTCTGCCATCAGTTCCCTGCATCCAGGGGACTTCATGACCTCTGTGGACATCAAGGATGCTTACCTTCATATTCCTGTTTCCAGGTCATCAAAGGTTCCTCAGCTTCGCTCTGGAGGATCAGCACTTTGTGGCATTGCTCTTCGGTCTCAATTCAGCTCCCAGAGTGTTCACCAAGGTGCTGGCAGGGGTGATGTCTCTGCTCAGGTCTCAGGGCATTCGCATGCTGCCCTACCTTGACAACATTCTCATCACTTCTCAGTCCCTCCAACAGGCAGAGCTGGATACTCAGCTGGTAGTGTCCACTCTGGAGTCATTTGGCTGGGTGATCAACCATCCCAAATCTTCCCTGTCTCCCTCCTTGGTGACACCCTTCCTGGGAATGAATCTGGATACAGTTCAGGCAAGGATTTTTCTTCCTCAGCAGAAGGTGGACAGTCTGCTAGTGCAGGTTGAGTTCCTGCTATCTTGCCCTCATCCCTCCATCAGGCAGGGAATGCAGCTGGTGGGCCTGATGGTGTCGTGTTTCGAGGCGGTCCCTTATGCCCAGTTTCACATGAGGCCTCTGCAACTCCACCTCTTGTCAGTATGGGACAAGGATCCTGCGTCCCTGGACCAGGTCCTTGTGCTGTCCCCCCTAGTCAGGCGGTCCCTCTCGTGGTGGCTGGACTCCAGGAACCTGCTGGTGGGCAGATCCTTTCTGGCCCCCTGCTGGGAGACGGTCACCACGGATGCCAGTCTGACAGGTTGGGGGGGTTTCTGGAAGTCCCTGCAGTTCCAAGGGCGGTGGGGCCCTCTGGAGGCCCACACACCTATCAACATTCTGGAACTGTGGGCGATCAGGTTGGTTCTGGCTCACTTGACCCATCACCTTCGGGGCCAGCCTGTTCAGGTACGCTCGGACAACCAGACGGCGGTTGCCTACATCAATCATCAGGGAGGGACCCGGGGCCCTCAAGGAGGTGTCTCTGATCCTGGTCTGGATGGAGGACAATGTTCCCTGCATATCAGCTGTGTACATTCCGGGGGTGGAGAATCTGCAGGCAGACTCTCTGAACAGGGGGACCTCTCGCCAGGGAGAATGGATGTGGATCTGTTTGCGTTCCATCACAATCACAAGCTCCCGGCCTTTGTCTCCTTGTCCCAGGATCCTCTGGCCTTGGCCACGGATGCCCTAGCAATGTCATGGTAGGACTTTCAGCTTCTGTATGTCTTTCCTCCATTCTCCCTGTTGGGCAGGGTTTTGCACAAGATAGCTCAGGAGGGGGTGCCAGCTATCCTGGTGGCCCCCAGGTGGCCAAGAAGAGTGTGGTTCACAGACGTGGTGCAGCTGGCAGTAGATCAGTACGCTCTGCCCAGGGTGCCAGACCTGCTCACTCAGGGTCACTTACGCCATCCCAATTTACAAACTCTGGCTTTGACGGCCTGGCTGCTGAAACCTCCATCTTGATGGAGAAGGGGCTGTCTGCCTCTGTTGTTGATACCATGATAAAGGCTAGAAAGAAGTCTTCTTCTTCCATTTACTATAGGGTTTGGCGTGCCTACATTGACTGGTGTGAGTCTAAGTCTCTTCCCTGTCGTGTGTTCTCTATTCCCAGGATCCTGGAGTTCCTGCAGCATGGGTTGGAGCTGGGGCTCCAACTCGGTACTCTGAAAGGTCATGTCTCTGCCCTGGCTGTTTTCTTCCAGAGGTCCTTTGCCCAGCATTCTCTGATCAGGACTTTCTTCCAGGGGGTTATTCATGTGCGTCCCCCACGTAAGCCTATGTTGCCTGTTTGGGGTTTGAACTTGGTCTTGTCTGCCTTGCAGGGTGCTCCCTTTGAACCTGTGCAGGAGGCTGCCCTGGCCATTCTTACTCTCAAGGTTGTCTTTTTGGTGGCTATCACCTCTGTTAGGCGTGTTTCTGAGTTGGCGGCGCTTTCCATCCAGCCCCCCTACTATGAGAGACATTGTGCTCTAATCCTAGTAATGCTAAGGAGAGGGTCTTGCATTCTTTGAATGTGGTTTGGTGTCTGAAGTACTATCCGGTGGCTACTGCTCCATTCAGAAAAACTGATGCTATTTTTGTGGTCTCTAGAAAGGGTCTGGCTCCTGCTAAATCTACTATCAGCAAATGGATCCATCAGGCTGTGATTCAGGCCTACTCTGCTAAGGGGAAGAATTCTCCTTTCCACCTTACTGCTCATTCTACTCGTGCTTTTGGTACTTCTTGGGCTTTTCAGCACCAGGCTTCTGTTGAACAAGTTTGCAAGGCCGCTACTTGGTCTTCTGTTCATACCTTTTCAAAGTTTTACAAGGTTGACGTTAGGGCCTCAGCTGACGCTGCTTTTGGCCGCAAGGTTCTGCAGGCGGCAGTGGTCTGACCTGTCGTTACCTTTGGGGATCCCACCCTACTTTATGGACACTGCTATTGGATGTCCCAAGTGTAATGATTCTTATCTGGAGCAGGATGTACTGTTTACTAAGAATAATACAATTCTGTTATTGATCAATAGGCTACACTGTTGTTCCTCTTTAGAAGGCAAGCTGGGGCCATGACTTGGTGTCTTAAAGCGGTCCTTCACTCTGATTAAGAGTCTATCTTATATGTATTCTAAGTATACAGCACGTCCTGTTCCAGAATATTCCTTACACATGGGTTATACATCCACAAGATGGCGCTGGACTGCAGAAAACAGCTTGTGGCTCCTCCCGGCCCTATATAAGTCACGGACCTCCCACAAAATCCCCAGTTTTAATCTGCAGTCTGGACTGCGAAGATAGAAGATGGCTCCCTGCTGGACTATTACCACCCGTTCTGGACCCACTGCCTCCCAGCCTTGGCTGACTGATTCGGGTGAAGGTAGGACAGCACCCGGGTTAGGTGCTTGAGGAGTGCTGCCCCCTCATCACATTTTGTTTCACTGAATAGCCCCCTTCCTTCGCTATCCCTGGAGATCTCAGGGAGGGGGGCGTGTGTGCGGTATGTTAAGCAGCCTGAATATTCACTTGCTTGTGCCAGAATTGATATTGTTGTATTCTGCATGTCTTGCTTAATGTGTTTTTTACTGGCAGCCGCTGCTGTGCGTTTGTACTTCGCTCCGCTGACGGCGGCGACATTACCTCAGGCTCTGCCGCACCGTCATTGGACGGCGGGATCATGGCGCGATTCGCGCTCTTTGGGGGAGGCGGGCTCTGCGGATGATGTTTGCCGCATCACTTCTCTAGCGGCCCGCCCCTCGAGGTATATGCGGACGCCATTTTACCTCCGTCGTGCTGCGTGTCTGATGTTTCCTACCGCGGTCCGTGAGTGCCCCTGCGGGGTGGATTGTTGTATGTGTATATATATATATAATATATATTTTACTGTATTCTTATGGGGATGTCTTCTTATTTCTTTCAGGCGGGTAGACCTCACTGTGGTTTCTCCCGGTCCTCCCCCTTTTAGTTTTGGGCTATTACAATTATATCTCCCACATCCCTAGCGGGCTATTGGGGCATCCCGGGTTGCTATCATTGGCGTTAACCCAATATTAGCCTATTGTGCCACTGTAATCACCATATGGAGGCTTCTGGGTATAATGTGCTTGGGGTTCCTTCGGGACAAGCCCGGCTATGTGTTGTGTCTGAAGTATCCCCTATAAGTGATGATGTCAGGGTGTGTGTACCCTGCGCCCAGCAGGTGCTTGCACTGCAGCCTGGGTTGCCTGTTACTGGTGCGGCGCCCCCTCGGGCTTCGCCTACCCCCCACGCTTACATCTGACCCCCTCCGAGGGGCATATTAGCGGGGAGTCTCAACCTGATTTAGCTGCACGGGTGGCCAGCATTGAAAAACATCTTGCTGGGTGTGCCCCGCGTAAGGCTTCTGCTAAGAAGCGGCATTTATCACCCGCGGTTTCCCTCTTCGAGGGCCCTTACTCTCAGGTCCCTACCCCCTTGAAGAGGGGGAATTATTTTCTAATTCTGAATCCTCTGAAAAATAACCTAAGATTTACTGTAGTACCGGGACTCCCTTTGGGGAAGACCCATGGTCTCCTGATGACACTGACAGATTGTTGAGTCATATTTTTTAAGTGCTTTGTATTTCTCCCCCGGCAGTGGCCCCGCAGCAGAAGGGTGAGCTTTTTCATACGGTTAAACCACGCTGGGAGGTCCCTGAGCAGTCTCACTTTAATAATCTAGTGCTCAAGGAATGGGAACGGCCTAGCAAGCTGCCCGGGGTGCCTAAGAGTTGGGACAAGAGGTATCCCTTTCCTGCTGATGTTGTTAAGCGTTGGTCATGTCCTCCTGAGGTGGATGCGCCCGTTCTCGGGTTGTCCAATACATCTGTCATGCATTCTCCTGACACTACTACCCTGCGGGATGGGGAGGACCGGCGCTTGGACCAACTGGCCTGTCACGCCTTTGCCTGTATGGGGACGGCTCTGTTCTCGATTTGTGCCTCTGCTATTACGGCTATTGCCATTTAAGGGGTGCTTAAAGCGGTCCTTCACTCTGAATAAGAGTCTATCTTATATGTTTCCCACACCCTGTACATACAGATTGTCCACATTAAAAATCATCCTACATCTACTGCATGTTATGAGCCTTTAAACATCCAAGATGGCGGCTTATGGAAGCCGCCATCTTATCAGGTAGCCTGCAAACAGGAAGTGCCTTATGACTGTGCTGCTCTGCATTCTGGGACTGCTGACCGTTACCTGACCCCAGCTCTTCTCTATCTGAGCAAAGCACAGCTATAACCCGCCCCCCTGTACCTTTTCCCACTCTCCTCTCCTCAGTAAGTGTGATGCTTCAGAGTCAAGATGGCGGCGCCCGTATCCTAAATTCCTGAACAGAGTTGCAGCCCAGTGGGGGAAAGAATAATAAGTTAGTGACTAAAAACGTAAAATAAATAGATTTTAGATGCTGGGGAACCGTTTTTAAGAGTTTGGGCTTTTCTTTAAATCACGCTGAAGGTCCGGTTTAAGTGTCTCTTGGACGGGGCATCTGAGGATGCGGGTAGAGAAGAGTATAGATCTCTACTGCTTTGTGAGGAATTTATTGCATATATTCTGTCTGCTATGGACGATGCCATTAGAATGTGTGGTAGTACTTCTGCCCTGTTGGTGGCTATACGCCGCTCCATCTGCATACGTCAATGGGTAGCTGATAATGCTGCTAAGAAAGCCCTCACTGGTTTCCCTTTCAAGGGCCTGCGTCTCTTTGGGGAGCGCTTGGATTTGTTTGCCAGGGGTGACAGGTTACCTCAACATAGGAGGCCGTCCCGGTCCTTTCGGGGGATGGGTGCCTTTCTCCCATCCTTCCGTTGTTCCAGAACTGGCCGAGGAGTCTCCTTTACTGGGGTCCGAGGAGATCACTGGGGAAGGGGCAGAGGACGTGGCTGTCCTGGCCTCTCCTGGGGTCCCAAGCCAAAATCCTCACCCAAGCCCCCTCGGGCATGAAGGGGCGCCCTCACCCATCTGGGTGGGGCGACGGCTTCGGCTCTTTGCTCACATCTGGAGGCTTCACGCCTCAGACCGGTGGATTCAGGAGGTAGTGTCCTCCGGTTACAAGATAGAGTTTGCAGCCTGGCCCCCCCAAGATTCATCAAATCCCGGATGGCTCAAAACCCCCTGTCAGCTCAGGGTCTGCGCCTTGCTGTCCAAAACCTTCTGGAGTCAGGGGTCATCTGCCAGGTGCCTTTGAGGGAAAGGGGCAAAGGATACTATTCCAATCTTTTTATTGTTCCCAAAAAAGACGGGTCCATCAGACCTATCCTGGATTTAAAGTCTCAACACATTTGTCAGATCCAGACGCTTTCGCATGGAGACTCTGCGCCCAGCTGTCAATTCCCTACGCCCAGGCGACTTCATGACCACTGTAGACATCAAAGATGCTTACCTTCATGTGCTGGTGGGCGTACTGGCTCTGCTTAGATCTCAGGGCATCCGCATCCTTCCTTATTTAGACGACATTCTCATCACTTCTCAGTCCTTCCAGCAGGCCGAGCTGGGTATCCAGCTGGTGGTGTCCACACTGGAGGTCTTTGGCTGGGTGATCAACCACCCCAAGTCTTTCCTGTCACCGTCAATGGTGAGGTCCTTTCTGGGCATGACTCTGGATACATCTCAGGTCAAGATCCTTCTCCCTCAGCAGAAGGTGGAGAATCTTCAGGCCCTAGCCAAGCATCTTCTGTCTTCCCCTCATCCCTCCATCCGGCAGGGGATGCAGTTGGTGGGCCTGATGGTGTCCTGCTTCAAGGCGGTTCCATATGCTCAGTTTCACATGAGACCCCTTCAAATTCACCTCTTGTCAGTTTGGGATCGGGACCATCGGTCCCTGGATCAGGTGCTGGTTCTGTCCCCCCTGGCCAGACGGTCTCTCTCGTGGTGGCTGGACTCAAGAAACCTGTTGGTGGGCAGATCCTTTCTGGCCCCGTGCTGGGAGACGGTCATCACAGATGCCAGCCTGACAGGTTGAGAGGGCTTCTGGAAATCCCTGAAATTCCAGGGTCAGTGGGGCGGAGGCCTACACCCCTCTCAACATTCTGGAATTGAGGACGATAAGGTTGGTTCTCAACCAATTGACTCCACACCTTCGAGGTCGGGCGGTTCAGGTCCGCTCGGACAACCAGACGGCGATTGCCTACATCAATCATCAGGCAGGGACCCGGAGCAAGAGCGCCCTCAAGGAAGTGTCCCTGTCTTGGGCAGAGGAGAATGTTCCCTGCATCTTAGCAGTGTAAATCCCAGGGGTGGAGAATCTGGAGGCAGACTCCCTCAGCAGGGGGACTTCTTGTCTGTGAGAATGGTCCCTCAGCAGCAGGGTGTTTCACTCCCTGTGCCACCGTTGGGGTCAGCCAGATGTGGATCTGTTTGCGTCCCGTCACAATCACAAGCTTCCAGTCTTTGTCTCTCTATCACAGGACCCTCTGGCCTTGGCCACGGATGCTCTAGCAATGTCTTGGAAGAGCTTTCAGCTTCTCTATGTGTTTCCTCCTTTCCCTCTGATGGGTAGGGTGTTGCGCAAGATTGCTCAGGAAGGGGTACCAGCCATTCTGGTGGCCCCCTGTTGGCCAAGAAGGGTGTGGTTCGCAGACGTCGTGCAGTTGGCAGTTTGCCCAGTATTCCCTGCCCAAGGATCCAGACCTGCTCACTCAGGGGCAGCTACGCCATCCCAATTTACAAACGCTGGCTTTCATGGCCTGGCTGCTGAAACCTCCATCCTGATGGAGAAGGAGCTGCCTGCCTCTGTAGATAATACTATGATTCGGGCTAGGAAGCAGTCCTCGTCATCCATCTACTATAGGGTATGGCATGCTTACATTGACTGGTGTGAATCTAAGTAGCTTCCATGTCGGGTGTTTTCCATCCCCAGGATTCTGGAATTTTTGCCACATGGTTTGGTTTTGGGTCTTCAGCTTAGTAGCCTCAAAGGTCATGTTTCTGCTTTGGCCATATTCTTCCAAAGATCCTTTGCTCATCATCGTCTGGTCAAGACCTTCTTCGAGGGGGTTACTCACGTGCGTCCACCACGTAAGCCTATGTTACCAGTCTGAACTTTGGGTCTGAACTTGGTCTTATCTGCATTACAAGGGTCTCCCTTTGAGCCTTTGCGTGAGGCCCCTTTGTCCATATTGACTCTTAAGGTAGCCTTTTTGGTGGCTATCACTATTGTTAGGCGTGTTTCTGAGTTGGCGGCGCTTTCCATCAAACCCCCTTATTTTGAGAGACATCAGGACAAGGTGGTGGTTCGTTTTAAGCCAGATTTTCTGCCTAAGGTTGTGTCTGCTTTTCATCTCAATCAGGACATTGTTTTGCCTTCTCTATGCCCTAATCCTAGTAACACTAAGGAGCATGTTTTACATTCTCTGGATGTGGTCAGGACTCTGAAGTTCTATTTGGTGGCTACTGAATCCTTCAGGAAGACTGATGCTCTCTTTGTGCTCCCGTCTGGACCTAAGAAAGGTCTGGCTCCAGCTAAGTCCACTATCAGCAAGTGGATCCGTCAGGCTGTGATACAGGCCTACTCTGCTAAGGGGAAGGAGCCTCCCTTCCGCCTTACTTCTCATTCCACTCGTGCTATTGGTGCCTCTTGGGCTTTTCAGCACCAAGCTTCTGTTGAACAAGTTTGCAAGGCCGCCACTTTATCTTCTGTTCATACTTTTACAAGGTTGATGTTAAGGCCTCAGCTGATGCTGCTTTTGGTAACAAAGTTCTGCAGGTGGCAGTGGTTTAAACTGTCTGATGTTACTTTTGGGGACCCCACCCTCCCTTACGGACACTGCTATTGGATGTCCCATGTGTAAGGAATATTCTGGAACAGGACGTGCTGTATACTTAGAATAATGCAATTCTGTGATTACTCACCTGTAGAATTGGTATTATACGTATACAGCACATCCTGTTCCATCCCGCCCTTGTTATCATTATTCTTAGTTACGTCTGTATGGTGATTGTTCATATGTTAATTTTTTGATGTTATTGTTCTCCTGGCTTCTTGTTAACTGCTTGTAAATACTGGGGATTTTGTGGGAGGTCCCTGACTTATATAGGGGCTGGGAGGAGCCACAAGCTGTTTTCTGCAGTCCAGCGCCATCTTGTGGATGTATAACCCATGTGTAAGGAATATTCTGGAACAGGACGTGCTGTATATGTATAATACCAATTCTACAGGTGAGTAATAACAGAATTGTATTTTCCCACACCCTGTACATACAGATTGCTCACATTAATCCGGACCTTTACTCTGATTAAGAGCCTATCTTATATGTTTCCCACACCCTGCATATACAGATTGTCCACATTAAAAAGCATCCTACCTGCATCTACTGCATGTTATGAGCCTTTAAACATCCAAGATGGCGGCTCATGGAACAGGCAGCCTGCAAGTGCCTTCTGACTGTACTGCTCTGCATTCTGGGATTACTGACCTATTCTAAGTATGTCACACACCCCACTTCAGTTATTAATTATTACACTTGGGTTATCCCACCGCTAGGTGGCGCACTTGCAGAGATCTCCAAAAAAGCAGCAAGCCCCTCCCGGTCTATAGACACCTGGTACCTCCCAACAATTCCCCAGTGTTGGTCTCTGCAAGATGGCGACAAGACAGAAGAAAGAAGTCTCCTGCTTGCAGGTAGCCGGGGTATCACCCCGGCCCCCCCCCATGGTCTATTGCTGCCCGACTCTGTTTTTTTGTATTCCCCCTGTTAACTGGCAGCCTCCCAGCTTAGGCTGTAGGTCGGGCAAGGGTAGCTGGCACCTTAGGTGCCTAGGAGATTAGCTCCTCCGCTCGACCCCATATTGTGGGGCATAGCGGGATTCCGGAGTGGTGATCCGGACGTGGGATGCCCTTACACTTACTCTAGGCAAGGTACATTAGGCACAGAGGCTTTATTTCCCTCCCAATTCAGTATGGCTTTCTTATGCTTGTGTGGTGTGTGAGGGTGTGCTTGGACGGGGGCTGGGCCGCACTGGCCTGCCCGTCTTTGTCTGGCTGATGCTTGCTGTGCGGTGTGCTCGGCTTTGGGTCACTTATGGCGGAGTTGGGCGTGTTCGCCGGCCCGCCGTTTTTGGGTTGCTTAGGGGCTATCTCAGTGGGCGCCCTGTTTTTGGCGCCCGTACTCAGGGGTCCCTGTGAGGCATTGCAGTGGGCGGGGCCGGGCGGCGCGCTGCGCCGGCGGCCCGCCTGGCCGGGAAGCGCCGAGGTTCTCGCGGCGCTCGCGGCGTGTGTTTTACTGGGGGCCTTCCCCCTGCCTTGCCGTATTGTGTGTGTGTGTAGTGCGGTGACCGTTTTGTTCAGGATGGCCGAGCGGTGGGGTACGCGGGCGCCATCATCGCTGGCGCCCGCTGCTCGGCGGCGTAGGAGTGGGCGGGGCCGCGTCCTGCGCGGCCCGCGTCGTGGTTGGCCGGTTGGAGGGAGCGGGGCTGCTGTGGCTCCCGCGTTTCTGTGGGCACGCCCCTCGTCCTTCCCTCTCCTTGGCGGTGCGGTTGTCTGCGTTGCTGGCAGGGGCCGCCATTTTCTCCTCGTCGCGCAAGTCATAAAAGGTAGGCTCCGCAGGTTGTTTAGGTCGGGGCCTATTGCTAGTCTGGGGTCACTGTTTGAGCCTCCTTCTCCCGCCCCCAACCCCCACCACCCCCCCCCCCCCCATCCTGGCCCGTTCGCCTCCATGTGTTGGGGGCATGGGGTTAAAAGGGGGGGTCGGCTATAGGCGCTGTTTGTAGGTGTGCCTGTATTGGTTGTGTGTTGTTGTGTCCTTGTCAGACCCTGGGACCCCATCCCACAGGGTTCTCCCGGTCTTATATACCGGGCTAGTCGGGGGCTGGTGGCATTTCATTCTTTAATTAGGATATTTTTTCCGGCTAAGATTTCCAGGGTCAGGGTTACATGAATACACATGTGTATATGTATACATATATATATATATATATCTATATTTACATATATAGTAGATTAAAGGGCATCCCGGGTCGCTTAATGCGTAAATCCCTGGGTTCTGCGAATACCATAAATTTCACCATATGGAGGCTGTCAAGGATTCCGGATCTGATCCTTCGGGACAATCTAGGCTGTGTGGGGGTTGTGGGACTCCGCTCCCGGGGGATGATGTCATTGTATGCATTCCATGTGCGCAGCGGAGCATTGAGCGCCAGTCCAGCACCCTGGTGCCTGGTACGTCATCGTCCGCGCCATCTCCCTCTCCTCCTCGCCTGTTCCGGACCCCGTGTGACGTGGTCACGGGTGGGGATTCGCAATCGGAGGTGTGCGCCCGGTTGGCCACCCCCGAGAAAATGTTTTCCAACATGCCCGCACAGAAGGGTGCGGCCAAGCGAAAATACCTATCTCCGCCTCCGCTGGACTCGGAGGAGGAAGTGATTGAGGACCTGGATTGGTCGGATGGTCGCCTCGCAGAGGGTGAGCTCGTGGAAGAATTGGATGATTCAGAGGGCCAGCGGGTGCTGGGCGCTGAGGGGGACCAGGTGGATGGTCCCGCCCCTGATACGCCTTCTATGACCCAAATGTTTGAGGTCTTGGATTTGGACCCTCTCGAGGTTGCTCTTCGGCCTAAGGGCCGGCTCTTTGGGGGCTCCAAGCAGAGTCTGGAGTTCCTCAGTCAACAGCTTTTCGAGGACGTTGTCCTTTAGCAGTGGGAGCTTCCTACACGGCTCGTTGGGGTACCGCCTGGCTGGGATAAGAAATATCCCTTTCCGGCGGACTTGCTGAAACGTTGGTCTGTCCCTCCCGAGATGGATGCTACGGTTTTGGGACTGTCTAATACTGCGGCTGTTCATCTTCCTGACACTACTTATCTCTAAGATGGCGAGGATCGCCGGATTGTCCTGTTGGCCGCCATGGGTTTGTCTGTGCGGGTTCGGTTTTGAGGCCTGTTTGTGCTTCGGCTTTGTTGACCTTGGCGGTTAGGTCTGTGGTCAGGGATTTATGTGTGGATCTTGATCCCTCTGGTGATGAGTTTCTTGCATAAGCGTTGTGACTTTTTCTTGTCATTTGTTCTGGCCGCTCAGGATGATGCCATGTTGATGTGTGGCAGAGCTTCTGCTCTGTTGGTGGCTATTTGTCGCTCTGTGTGGTCGAGACAGTGGACGGCTGACCTCAATTCTAATGATCACTCACGGCTCTTCCCTTTCTGGGTTTGAGGCTTTTTGGTGAATAGCTGGATTCTGTTGCCAAGGGAGGCAGGTTGCCTCAGTGCAAAAGGTTTCGCCGTTCCTTTCGGGGAACGGTCTCCTACAATCCGTCCTTTCGGGGAGCCAGAGCCAGCAGAGGTGCGGGCTTTTCGGCTTCCAGGGGCGCCAGCTGGAGTAGGGGTAGAGGCCGTGGCCGTCCCGTGCACGTCTGGGGCGCCAAGCCCAAGCCAGTTTCCAAGCCCGCTCAGCAATGAGGGGGCGCCCTCACCCGTACGGGTGGGGGGACGGTTGCGACTATTCTCCCGGATGTGGGACCTGGAGGTTTTCGACAGGTGGATCCGGGAGGTGGTGTCGGCCGGTTACAAGCTGGAGTTCGAGTCCTGTCCTCCTCCAAGGTTTGTCAGGCCTCGAGTGCCGTCGGATCCTTTAGCCGCACAGGGGCTTCTGGCGGCGGTAAAGAATCTTCTGGAGCTGGCAGTCATTTGCCCGATCCCTCCGTTGGAGGTGGGGCGCGGGTTTTATTCCAATCCCTTCACTGTTCTCTATAAGAACGAGTCTTCCGCCCGATCCTGGATTTGAAGTTTCTCAACAGGTTCATTCGTCCCCGGAAGTTCCGCATGGAAACCCTGCGGTCTGCGATCGGTTTTCTTCGGCAGGGGGACTTTATGACGTCCATAGACATCAAGGACGCGTATTTTCACATTCCAATCTTTCCGGCACATCAGTGGTTTCTTCGCTTCGTGGTGAAGGATCGGCGTTTTCAGTTTGTAGCTCTCCCATTCGGTCTCACCTCGGCTCCGAGAGTGTTCACCAAGGTGTTGGCAGGGGTGATGGCCCTGCTCAGAGCTCAGGGGATTCGCATTGTTCCTTATCTGGACGATCTTCTCATCGTGGCACCTTCCCTCAGTCAGGTGGAGGGGGACACCAGTTTGGTGGTGTCTACGCTGGAGAAGTTCGGCTGGGTGATCTACTATCCCAAGTCTTCTCTGGTTCCGGCCAGGGTGGTGACTTTTCTGGGGATGTCCTTGGACTTTTGTCAGCACAGAGTGTTTCTCCCTTAGGCCAGGTTTCTTTTGATTCAGGAATTGGTTCAGCTTCTTCTCTCCAATCCTTGCCCGTCCATCCGGCCGGGGATGAGACTGGTGGGGTTGATGGTGGCCTCGTTCGAGGCTGTTCCCTTCGCAATGTTCCGCACGAGGACGCTTCAGCTTCATCTTTTGGCGTCTTGGGATCGGCGACCGCTGTCGTTGGATCGGTCCTTCCGGATGTCCCCCCAGGTTCGGCAGTCTCTACTGTGGTGGTTGGTCCCGGACACTCTCTTGAAGGGCAGGTCTTTCTAACCCTGCTTTGGGAAACTGTCACCACGGACGCCAGTTTGTCAGGATGGTGAGGTTTCTGGAAGGATTTTCAGTTTCAGGGGCAGTGGGACCCTCTGGAAGCCCACTTGCCCATCAATGTTCTGGAGTTGCGAGCCATCAGGTTGGTTTTGTCTCCCTTGACGCATCATTTACAGGGTCTGCTGGTTCGGGTTCGCTCGGACAATCAGACGGCGATTGCTTATATCGATCACCAAGGAGGGACTCGCAGTCTGGGTGCCCTCTGAGATGTGTCTCTGACTCTAGTTTGGGCGGAGACTTATGTCCCTTGCATTTCGGCAGTGTTTCATTCCAGGAGTGGTGAACACGGAGGCGGACTTCCTGAGCCGGTGCTCGTTCCGCCGGGGGGAATGGTC
The DNA here is from genome assembly GCA_027917425.1 of Gastrophryne carolinensis. Classification (NCBI taxonomy): domain Eukaryota; kingdom Metazoa; phylum Chordata; class Amphibia; order Anura; family Microhylidae; genus Gastrophryne; species Gastrophryne carolinensis. The sequence continues at coordinate 11,998,189 of CM051243.1, forward strand.
TCTCCATCCCCTGGTGTTTTCGGTCGATGTGTCCTCGGTGGGGGACGCCGTTGGTGGATCTGTTTTGCCTCTCGTCACAACTACGAGCTTCTGACATTAGTGTCGCTTTCTCGGGACCCTCTGGCTCTGGCAGCGGATGCCATGGGCTGCCCTTGGGTAGGAGGGACCGGGGTTTTTCTTTATCTGTTCCCTCCTATTCCCGTGTTAGGCTGGGTGCTGCGAAAGCTAGTTCAGGTAGGAGTTCCCGCCATTCTCGTGGCTCCAAGGTGGCCAAGGCGGGTGTGGTTCGCAGTCATCGTTCGTCTGGCAGTGGTTCGGTTCGATCTGCCTCTTCGGCCAGTTCTTATCACTCAGGGTCAACTGTGTTACCCCTGTTTACCGACGCTGGCTTTGACGGCTTGGCGGCTGAAACCTCCATCTTGAGGGAGGAGGGTCTTTTGGATTCGATCTTTCGGACTCTCGTTTGTGTTAGGAAGAGGTCTTCCTCTTCCATCTATTATAGGGTCTGGAGATCTTATATTGATTGGTGTGAGGCTAGATCTTTGCCCTGCCGGGTTTTTGCTATTTCTCGGATTTTGGAGTGTCTTCAATCAGGGCTGGATTCTGGTCTTCAGCTGAGTACATTGAACGGGCAGGTTTCTGCCTTGTCAATTTTTTTCCAGAGGTCTTTTGCAAGCCATTCTTTGGTCAAGACCTTTTTCCTGGGGGTTTCGCTTTTGCGGCCTACTAGGAAGCCTTTGTTCCCAGTTGGGATTTGAATTTGGTATTTTCTGCGTTACAGGTTCCTCCTTTGGAGCCGGTGCAGGATATTGCTCTGTCCACTCTGACTCAGAAGGTTGCCTTTTTGGTGGCTATCACTTCGGTTCAGCGTTTTTCAGAGTTGGCGGCTTTATCGATTCAGGCTCCTTGTTTTGAGAAGCATCAGGACAAAGTGATCTTTCGTTTCAAGTCGGATTTTCTCTGCTTTTCATATTTATCAGGACGTTGTTCTTCCTTCTTTGTGTCCTAAGTCTAGGAATGTCAAGGGGAGTGCGTTGCACTGCTTGGACGTTGTGTTAGGTACTATTTGCGTGCTACATCTTCCTTCGTAAGACTGATGCCTTTTTCGTGGTGCCCTGTGGGCCTAGGAAGGGCTTTGCTCCGGCTCAGTCTTCCTTTAGCAAATGGATTCGTCAGGCGATTGTTGGAGCCTATTCTGCCAAGGGGTAGGATCCCCCTTTTCGCGTTACTGCTCATTCTATTCGTGCGGTTGGTGCGTCCTGGGCTTTTCAGCACCAGGCTTCGGTTGACAAATTTGTAAGGCCGCTACCTGGTCTTCTGTTCACACCTTTTCTAAGTTTTACAAGGTGGATGTTCGGGCCTCAGCTGATGCTGTGTTTGGCCGTAAGGTTCTGCAGGCTGCAGTGGTTTGAGTTTTATCTGCGTTATTGCCTGGTTTTGGATACCCGCCCTTTTTATGGACACTGCTGTTGGATGTCCCAAGTGTAATAATTAATAACTGAAGTGGGGTGTGTGACATACTTAGAATAATACCATTTTGTGAATACTCACCTGTAAAATGGGTATTATAAGTATGTCACACACCCCACTTCACCCGCCCTTTTTTGGTATCCGGGTTCCTTTTATGGTGAGGTTTTGTTATTTACAGTTGAGGGTTACGATTGTTTATTCCTGGTACCTTGTCTTACTGCTGTTTTAACACTGGGGAATTGTTGGGAGGTACCAGGTGTCTATAGACCGGGAGGGGCTTGCTGCTTTTTTGGAGATCTCTGCAAGTGCGCCACCTAGCGGTGGGATAACCCAAGTGTAATAATTAATAACTGAAGTGGGGTGTGTGACATACTTATAATACCCATTTTACAGGTGAGTATTCACAAAATGGTATTTTTCCTGACCCCAGCTCTGCTCTGTCTGAGCAAAGTATAGCTATAACCCGCCCCCTGTACTTTATCCCACTCTCCTCAGTAAGTGTGATGCTTCTGAGTCAAGATGGCGGCGCCTGTATCCTAAAGTCCTGAGTTGCAGCCCAGTGTGGGAAAGAATAATAAAAGACTAAAAACTTAAAATATATAAATTTTAGATGCCGTGGAATAGTTTTTTCCAAGTATACAGCACGTCCTGTTTCACTAAATTCTTTTTGCTTGGGATATCCCGCCACAAGGTGGCGCAGTGGACTGCAGAAAGATTTGTAGCATCTGCCGGCACTATACCTCCCACAAATTCCCAGTTTCCTTCTGCAGTCAGGACTGCGAAGATAGAAGATGGCTATTTTACGCAGGCGAGCGGGGCTTACCAGCCTTCGGCCCTGCAGGACTATTTCCACCCGTTCTGGATCCACTGCCTCCCAGCCTCGGCTGCCTGGTTTGGGTGAAGGTAGAATAGCACCAGGGTCAGGTGCTTGAGGAGCGCTGCTCCAACCGCAATCCCTGCATCTACACGGGTAGGCGGTTCAGGCTTATGGTGAGCCTTGTGGGACGCCCCTTCCTGCCTTATTATTGTGGGCCTTCCCCCCTCCCTCCACTGCCCCCCCCTAGCTGACACATGTCTGGGTATTCTTCCTTGCCTCGCTCTCTCCCTGAGGAGCTCTCGGGGGGGGGGGGGGGGGGTAGGCGGTGGTGTCCGCATTAGTGTTTTTTTCTTTTTTTACTTGTTTGTGTGCGCCTGTGGCCGCGCCGCTTGTACGGCGCTCCGCGGCTGGCGGCAACATTCTCCTTGTGTCTTACTACGCTGTCACATGGAGCTCGGTTCGCGCTCTTCATGGGGGCGGGTCCCGCGGATGACGCCTTTTGCGTCATTCGTCTGCGGCCCGGCCCTCAAGGTCAGAACGGGCGCCATTTTGGTTTGAGACTTCTGCTCTTGTCCTGCGGTACTGCGGTGCGCTGCTGGCCTGCCTGGATTGTGGGATCGGCTTATTAGTCTGTGAGTTCGCTTCGGGGTTGTATTTCGCTACTCTCGCCACATTATGGGATTGTTATTTGTGGTTTTCTTATGTCTTTCAGGCGGGATAAACGTGACTGTGGTTTTTCCCGGCTCTCTTCCCTTTCATCTCCCACCTTCCCTAGCGGGGTTTGGGGCATCCCGGGTGGCTCTTGCTAGCCTTAACCCTATACTGGCCTGTGTGCCCACTCTAATCACCATATGGAGGCTTCCGGGGTTAATGTGCTTGGGGTTCCTTCGGGACAAGCCCAGCTGTGTGCTGCGTGTGGGGTATCCCCTGTGAGTGACTGTGTCAGGGTATGTCTGCCCTGCGCCCAGAAGGTACTTGCGCTGCAGTCTGGGTTACCTGCCACGCTGCTCAGCTCTGCGCCCCCTTCTACATCACCTACCCCCCAGCACCTGCATTTGACCCCTAGTGAGGGACATGCTAGTGGGGAATCACATTATGACTTGGCCTTGCGGGTGGCCAGCCTGGAAAGGCATATGGCTGGGCTGGTCCCCAGTAAGGCTTCTGGCAAGAAGCGGCATTTAATTCCCACTGTTTCCCTTTTTTCTGAGGAGGATGAGGGATAGTTCTCTTTCTCTGGCCTGTACCCCCTAGAAGAGGGGGTACTTTTCTCTGCTTCTGATTCCTCTGAGGAGCAGCAGGAGATTTATGGTGGTGCTGGGTCTCCTTTTGGAGAAGACCCATGGTCTCCTGAGGATACTGACAGGCTGTTGGCTCACATTTTTGAAGTACTGTGTACTACACCTCCTGTCCCGGCTAAAAGGCAGCAGGGTGAGCTTTTTCACACTGTTAAGTTTCCTGAGCTGATCCACTTCAATAATTTGGTGCTCAAGGAGTGGGAACGTCCTAGCAGATTGCCCGCGGTGCCTAAGAGTTGGGACAGGAGGTATCCATTTCCTGCTGATGTGGTTAAGCGCTGGTCGTGTCCCCCCCGAGGTGGATGCTCCCATGCTTGGGTTGGCCAATACCTCGGTCATGCATTCCCCTGACACTTCTACTCTGAGGGATGGTGAGGACCGGCGTGTTGATCAGCTGGCCTGTCATGCATTTGCTTGTGAAGGCACTTCGCTGCGCCCTGTGTGCGCTTCTGCCATCACGGCTTTTGCTATTAAAGGGTTACTCAAGTGCCTTCTGGATAATGCCTCGGATGCCAATAGGGGGGAGGAGTTTAGATCCCTCCTGCTTTGCTATGAATTTGTGGCATTTATTCTTTCTGCTATAGATGATGCGGTCAGGATGTGTGGTAGGACTTCTTCCCTTTTGGTGGCTGTACGCCGCTCTGTTTGGCTGTGTCAGTGGGCGGCTGATAATGCTGCTAAGAAGGCACTCACTGGCTTCCCCTTTACTGGGCGTAGGCTCTTTGGGGAGCGTCTGGATCTGTTTGCCAAGGATGGTAGGCTGCCTCAACGCAGGAGGCAGCCGCAGCCCTTTCGGGGGGCTGGTCCTCCCCCCCCCCCCTCCTTCCGTGCTCCCAGGTCCAGTCGGGGTGCAGCATTTGCGGGGGCACATAGAGACCCTTGGGGCCGGGGTAGAGGCCGTGGTTGCCCAGGTCTCTCCTGGGGTCCCAAGTCCAAATCTTCCCCCAAGCCCCCTCAGGCATGAGGAGGCGCCTTCACCCATTCGGGTGGGGGGACGGTTGCGGCTCTTTGCTCACTGAGACTGTGCGTCTCAGACCGGTGGATTCAGGAGGTGGTGTCCTCCGGGTACAAGATGGTTTGCAGCCTGGCCGCCCCCAAGATTCATCAGATCCCGGAAGGTTCAAAGCCCCCTGTCAGCTCAGGGCTTGGGGCTTGCGGCCCAAAGACTTTTGGATTTGGGTGTCATCTGTCCTGTGCCTTCCCAGGAAAGGGGCAGAGGCTTCTACTCCAATCTGTTCACGGTTCCCAAAAAGGATGGGTCCCTAAGGCCCATCCTGGATTTGAAGCTCCTTAACAAATTTGTCAGGTTCAAGCATTTTCGCATGGAGACTCTGTGCTCGGCGGTCAGTACCTTGCGCCCGGGAGATTTCATGACTTCTGTGGACATCAAAGATGCTTACCTTCATGTTCCAATCTTTCCAGGTCATCAGAGATTTCTCAGGTTCGCTCTGGAGGATCAGCACTACCAATTTGTGGCCCTACTGTTCGGTCTTACCTCGGCTCCCCGGGTCTTCAACAAGGTGCTGCCGGGGGTGATGGCTCTGTTGAGCATCAAGCCGAGCTGGATACCCAGATGGTCTCCACACTCGAGTCCTTCGGTTGGGTGATCAACTATCCCAAGTCTTCTCTGTCTCCGTCCTTGGTGAGGTCCTTTCTGGGCATGACTGTGGATACATCTCAGATCAAGTTTTTTCTGCCTTAGCAGAAGGTGGAGAGCCTGCAGATGCTGGCACGGTCTCTACTTTCTTGCCCTCACCCCTCCATTCGGCAGGGGATGCAGCTGGTGGGCCTGATGGTGTCATGCTTCGAGGCGGTTCCCTATGCTCAGTTTCACATGAGACCCCTTCAGTTGCACCTCTTGTCAGTTTGGGATCGGGACCCTGTGTCCCTGGATCAGATATGGTTCTGTCCCCTCTGGTCAGTCTGGACTCAAGGAATCTCCTACTGGGCAGGACCTTTCTGCCCCCGTGCCGGGAGACTGTTACCACAGATGCCAGTCTGACAGGTTGGGGGGGGGGGGGTTGGAAGTCTCTGAAGTTCCAGGGTCAGTGTGGCCCTCAGGAGGCCCATGCTCCCATCAACATTCTGGAACTGTGGGCGATAAGGTTGGTTCTTTTCCAGTTGACTCCGCAACTTTGGGGTCGGGCTGTTCAGATCCTCTCGGACAACCACACAGCGGTTGCCTACATCAATCATCAGGGAGGGACTCGGAGCAAGTGAGCCCTCAAGGAAGTGTCTCTGATACTGTCCTGGGCAGAGGAGAATGTTCCCTGCATATCGGCAGTTTACATCCCGGGAGTGGAGAACCTGGAGGCAGACTCTCTGAGCAGGGGGATGTCTCGGCTGGGGGAGTGGTCCCTCAGCGACAGGGTCTCAGGATCCTCTGGCCTTTGCCATGGATGCGCTGGCAATGCCTTGGAAGGGGTTTCGGCTCTCTTATGTGTTCCCTCCGTTTCCTCTGCTGGGCAGGGTGCTGCACAAGATAGCCCAGGAAGGGGTGCCAGCCATTCTGGTGGCCCCCTGTTGGCCAAGAAGGGTATGGTGCGCAGACATCGTGCAGCTGGCAGTAGATCAGTATGTCCTGCCCAAGGATCCAGACCTGCTCACACAGGGGCAGCTGCGCCATCCCAATTTACAAACGCTGGCTTTGACGGCTTGGCTGCTGAAACCTCCATCTTGATGGAAAAGGGGTTGCCTGCCTCTGTTGTTACAATGATTAGGGCCAGGAAGAAGTCCTCGTCCTTTATCTACTACAGGGTCTGGCATGCTTACATTGCCTGGTATGAGTCCAGATCTCTTCCCTGTCGGGTGTTTTCTATTCCCAGGATTCTGGAGTTTTTGCAACATGGTTTGGATTTGGGCCTTCAGCTTAGTCCCTAAAGGGTCATGTTTCGGCTCTGGCAATTTTTTTCCAAAGATCTTTTGCTAGTCACCGTTTGGTTAAGACTTTTTTTTTCAGGGGGTTTCTCATGTGCGTCCGCCACGTAAGCCTATGTTACCAGTTTGGGATTTGAATCTGGTGTTATCTGCTTTGCAGGGTCGCCCCTTTGAGCCTCTTCGTGAGGCCGCTTTGCCCATTCTGACTCTTAAGGTGGCCTTTTTGGTGGCTATCACTTCTGTCAGGCGTGTTTCTGAGTTGGCGGCGCTTTCCATCAAACCTCCTTATTTTGAGCGACACCAGGACAAGGTTGTGTTTCGGTTTAAGCCTGATTTCGTGCAAAGTTCTTCAGGCGGCAGTGGTTTAAACTGCCTGCTGTTGTTCTTGGGGATCCCACCCTACTTGACGGACACTGCTTTTGGACGTCCCAAGCGTAAAGAATTTAGTGAAACAGGACGTGCTGTATACTTGGAAAAATACAATTCTGTGAGTACTCACCTGTAGAATTGATTTTGTAGTATACAGAACGTCCTGTTTCACCCCTCCCTTGTTATCATTTTTCTTGGTTACCTCTGTATGGTGATTTGTTCAAATGTTTGGTTGGGGTTCCTTTATTTTTATTCTCCCGGCTTCTTGTCTAACTGCTAACACTGAGAATTTGTGGGAGGTTCCTGTCCTTTTATAGGGCTGGGAGATGCCACAAGTCTTTCTGCGGTCCCAAGCGTAAAGAATTTAGTGAAACAGGATGTGCTGTATACTACAAAATCAATTCTACAGGTGAGTTAACTAAAACTCATCTCTGGCTGGCTTAGTTGCAGCATGACCTTAACCCCCCCCCCAATCAGATGTGATGGTTTCCCATATCCTGTTGGAGAAGAGCCAAGGTCAGTCACACTGCCATTGGAAGCATGTGTTCCACTAACTGCTGCATCATTCGACAAGGTGAGTGCCAGGACAGGAGCCCGGAGGCTGCACATACTTACATTTTGGGTGGAAGTCTTCTTTAAAGTGGACTATCCTGGGTTTTGGTCTTTCCCCCCTGGGCACCCCTATCAGGGATACCCTGCTGTGTGAAACCCCCCCAAGTTGCCCAATCTCACCCTTACCCGGTCCTACAGGTGCATGCATAGCCCTCTCATCCAATCAGCGGCCGCATTCCCCGCTACCATTTAATAGGGAGTGTGCCCATGCTGGCCAATCACAAATGCCTGGCGCAGGCACGCTCTCTGCTAAAGTGATAGTGGGGATGCGGCCGCTGCTTGCGCATGCGCCTTGGACCGGGAACGAAGATGAGTTTTTTGGCGACCTGGGGGGCTTCACACAGCAGGGCACCCCCGATCAGGGTGCCCTGGGGGGAAGCGAGTACGTCTGCCCTGGAGTCATATAGACTCCAGGGTGGGCTTTGGTCCACTTTAATTCTGAAATAAAAACTGCAGAAATGCCTCTGAGCTGCTAGCAGATTCTAGGATTCTCAAGATGGCAAAGATGAAGGGGGAGGGGGGTATGAAGAGTTGATTTGCATTGCACTGCCCACTAGCTAATAAAGCTGGGTAATTTGGTCATTCCTGGCTGGTTTGCACAATAGCCTCTTTTTTTTTTTTTTTTTTTATAGCCCAGCCTGGATTGCCCCTTTCTGGAAATCCTCTGTTATGACTGCAGTTCTCCAGCAGCTCTCAGCTTCCACAGTTATTAGTTCGAGATCATGGTTTTTACTCATGACGGATCTCCAATTGAATTGATTGAAGGTCCACTCACAATCTGGATGCCACACAGGATAAAAAGAATGGGCAAAAATACCAGGACTGTGCTCCTGCAATGTACTTGTGCCCTGTGTGATGGCCAGTGACAGATCGGATTTGCTAGGTGGCTGTGCACACCTGTCTGACCAATCTGATTGGTGACCCTGGCATCCTGCTGCCACTGGGATGCCATTCCCAGATCAGCATACCCTCTGCAAGTGGGGCTATGAGACATCCTTCAGTCATTTTTTACTTGATGTAGCGATAACCCTTATCGCCGGAGGGCTTCCCCGCCGAAACGTCCTTTTCCCAATCGTAAGAGGTGCTGCTGGGATTCCAGAGTCGTCCGTGAGGAAACAGGAACAGCCCTTACAAGGGCTAGTGAACTGTAATATAGCGTTTCCCCCAATAAGAGACAGAACTTCAGTATTGAGGGTGAAGGTGAAGTGAACTTTATTAGTGCCACACTGGGCTTTATATACACAAGTCTCTATTGCATGACACACACACCGACCAATAGCAGCAGGGCAAACAATCCCTCAACTCTGCCGGTGACGCAATCAGTAGAACAATAGCAGGCTGTAATATAATTATAATCAATCAGGACAATGCCATTGACTGTGACGTAATCAACAATACACAATGGCAGTCAAAATACAATGACATTGCCTGTAACAGTATCAAAATACAATGACCTAATTAAGAAAAGGCCAGTGAATGACCCGGTGGGCAACTGAATAGTGATGACATCCAAAAGACAGAGCGTATGTCACAATGCCCCCTTTTTGTGGAACACCCGGCAGACCCGGATTGACCCTGTTCGGGTTAACGTGGGGCTGTCCGGATTCTTGTTACGGGCAGAGTTCTGTTTGCCAGGATAATCCATCTGCATTACTGGTTTGTCTACAGGGCCTGTATACACACACACACACACATACAGTTGTACTCACAGGGTGCTGGTCTTGTACACACACAGTTGTACTTACAGGGTGCTGGTCTTGTCGTTTCCCCCCAATAAGAGACAGAACTCAGTATTGAGGGTGAAGATGATACACCCACACACACATACAGTTGTACTCACAGGGTGCTGGTCTTGTACACACATACAGTTGTACTCACAGGGTGCTGGTCTTGTACACACACATGTACTCACAGGGTGCTGGTCTTGTACACACACATGTACTCACAGGGTGCTGGTCTTGTACACACACATGTACTCACAGGGTGCTGGTCTTGTACACACACACAGTTGTACTCACAGGGTGCTGGTCTTGTACACACACATGTACTCACAGGGTGCTGGTCTTGTACACACATACAGTTGTACTCACAGGGTGCTGGTCTTGTACACACATACAGTTGTACTCACAGGGTGCTGGTCTTGTACACACATACAGTTGTACTCACAGGGTGCTGGTCTTGTACACACATACAGTTGTACTCACAGGGTGCTGGTCTTGTACACACACATGTACTCACAGGGTGCTGGTCTTGTACACACACACACACACACACTTGTACTCACAGGGTGCTGGTCTTGTACACCCACATGTACTCACAGGGTGCTGGTCTTGTACACACTCTCTTAGCTCTGTTTGCAAGGCATTGAGAAAATGTTCTAGTAAAACAACTGTAGGCTTCCGGGGCGACAGCGTGCCGGGCTAACAAAGCCTCCTTTACCAGATGGTAGTGTGGTATGTCCGCATCAGGGATGGCCCGGAAAGCATCGGAAGCTTTCCCCGATAGTTTCCCTGATAATATGGTGACCCATTCCTCCGTGGGTGCCCGGTGTAAAGCGCACTGCCGTTCAAAATCGGCCAAAAATCCATCAATCTCATTGTCACTTTCCTGGATGGACTTAAATGCTGCAAATGGAATCTTTTTCCCCCCAGTGTAACTGAGGCTCAGAGACACAGGGGCGCTGAGAGGCTGCTGGGTTGAAAGTCGCCGATCTTCCCTTCGCTTACTGGCCTCTGCCTCCGCTGCGGCGAAGACTTGGTCGATCAGTTCTTGTGATGGATTCGGCCATAGACCGACAATCTGTTCCGAACCGCTTGAACGAGAGCAGCGTCTTCATCGATCTCTATATTGGTTTCGGTCCTCACTGCTGTATGATCCATTTCGATCAGCTCGGCTATCAGTTCCTGACGTGGGCGGTTGCTAGCTGACCTTCCCCGGCTCATGAGTAGATCCTCCAGGTCAGCCTTTTCAACTTGTCATACTGACTCTCCATCAGGGTAGCACTCTCTCTGGGTAGAAAGGACCATCCGACCGCTTGCCACCAATTGTAGCGATAACCCTTATCGCCGGAGGGCTTCACCGCCCGAAACGTCCTTTTCCCAATCGTAAGAGGTGCTGCTGGGATTCCAGAGTCGTCCGTGAGGAAACAGGAACAGCCCTTACAAGGGCTAGTGAACTGTAATATAGCGTTTCCCCCAATAAGAGACAGAACTTCAGTATTGAGGGTGAAGGTGAAGTGAACTTTATTAGTGCCACACTGGGCCTTATATACACAAGTCTCTATTGCATGACACACACACCGACCAATAGCAGCAGGGCAAACAATCCCTCAACTCTGCCGGTGACGCAATCAGTAGAACAATAGCAGGCTGTAATATAATTATAATCAATCAGGACAATGCCATTGACTGTGACGTAATCAACAATACACAATGGCAGTCAAAATACAATGACATTGCCTGTAACAGTATCAAAATACAATGACCTAATTAAGAAAAGGCCAGTGAATGACCCCGTGGGCAACTGAATAGTGATGACATCCAAAAGACAGAGCGTATGTCACACTTGAGGTCCACTTTAAAGGTGATCTTTGGGAAATAATATTTCCTACCCTGCTGCATGAATAGCTCTCGGCAGGGTTGGTGTAGGTGCCTGCCTCTCTCCAATCTGCAAAGACACCCTGGTGTGCTGCTGCCTCCAATATCGAGGAATGGGAGGCTGCAGTTATGGAATCAAACCTTTGGGTCGGTGAGTTTGTATTGTTGTTTCTTTCTTCCCAGGAAATAACAGGATGGGCTTTACCTTGGCACCCCCTCCCCCTGATCAATCTTCTCAAGCAGCAGTGAAAGAGGTGCAACACATAGGCCTTGATTCAATAAAGGTAGAAAAAAAATTCTCATGGTAGTAAAAAATTCTATTCATGAGAAAAAACCTGAGAATGTCACTGTTACTGAATCACCTGATAGGAAAACAATGGCAATGGCAGCTTTTACTACAGTGTAGAAAGGCGTAAATAGTTCTCTACTTTTCTTAGGAGTAAAAGAGTGCCATTAACTTTCATTGTTTTCTTATCTGGTGATTCAGCAACAGGGACATTCTCAGGCTTTGAAATTGAGCACTGCGATTAGCTAGTGGTTGCTGCCAGATGGATACCTGAAAGAAGCCTGCGGAGCACATGACCATGGCGGCCAATCATAGAGCATGATTTCACCATGGGCCGAGGAGCTAGGTAAGATTTCTTAGGTTCAATCAAGTTCATGCGCAAGGAGCACTGGCAATCGGGATGCCCCCTGCGGTAGGAACACCCATTTTCTGAAAAATGGGTGTTCTGCTTGAGGTCCATCGGTGTGCAATCTAAGTGTCACATGGTCTGTTAGTATATACACACCTTTTCCCAGAGGCTGCAACACTGTTAAAGCACCACAAAACCCACCCGGCCTGGCCCTGGAATCTTTTGTCAGCCACTGGCCTTCCCCCAGGGCATCACAAATCGAGATGTGTGAAACCCCTCCTGTTTACCGTGACTTTAATTCAGCAAACAGTTCTTATTGTTGTCAATGGGGAGCGCACAAAAAATTTATAAATAATACCGCGCTCTAAGTTCACATAAATTTAACAATAGAAAATCATCAAAAGAAAACATTTTTTTTTATGATACTCCACGTGCAAAGACCACTATCTCACTAGTAAGTCCACATCCAAAATAAAAGTCTATGATTAGCACAGAGCTCTATAGACTCCCGATGTAAATCTTCACCGGCTATCAATCAATCAAATACACCACTTTATGATCATGCCACGGTATCCACTTCAGTGACACTCAGTGCCCGCCACCAATATAATGCTCTTACCAGAACATTCAAGTGTACTGCGCCAAATAACATTCAAAATCTTGTTCTTATATCCAGCAACACTTGAGGCTTTAGGCAATTATCCCTTTCATATTATCCATGCAAAAAGAGAAATCAAAACCATAGTGCAATATTGCTGGGGCCAAGTATCACTTTATTGTGCCAAAAACGCACTCACATTAAAACAATAAAAACACGCTTTGCATCCAAATTAGTCTGTATCAACTCACGCTGCTCCGTTCCACCTTAATGTTGTAACACGACTTCCCTGCAATGATGACGGGGGAAGTGTCTATTCTAAGTGTGCCATACACTCCACTTCGATCTTCATGACATGTGGGTAATCTCCAGTAGAGGGCGAACTTCTGCAGAGATGAATATGCAAAAAAGAAAGCCCCTCCCGGTCCATATATACCTGGGACCTCCCACCAATTCCCCAGTTCCTTCTCTGCAGGGAAGGCGACAAGACAGAAGATGAAGACTTCTTTTACTTGCAGGTAAGCCGCGCCCGCCCGTTTATTACCCCTATTACTGCCGGGACCCTTTTTAAATTGCCCCTATTTGAACCTCCCAGCTTAGGCTGCGGGTCCTTGGTGAGGGTAGGAGCACCCTATGGGTGCGGAAGAAGCCTTGCTCCACCATGAGGCCTCATTATGGGGTAGGCGGTTATCCAGGTTTTTGGTGATCCTGGTGCGGGATGCCCCGTCCCTACATGCCTGTGGCCTTATTATGGCCGGGTTCTCACCCCCCCTTCCGGGTCCCTTACTTCCCTCTGGGGGGGGGGGGGGGGGGCGTCATCCTCGGTCTCTCCCTGTTCATTTATTAAGATTTATATATGAGTGTATGTGTGTGTTGGTGTTTCACTTTACTTTGTGCTGTGTGTGAGTGTGGATCTCCTGGAAGTGTCCCTGGATGAATTGGTGCATGGTGATTTACTAGCCCGTGGTGGCTTTCCTGTTAGCCTGGGGAGCTTCTCTCCTTCAGACTGTGTTAAGAAAAGGGGGCGGGGCCAGGCGCACGACGTGGCCGCGGTAGCCCCGCCCCCTCGTTCGGCGCGTTTTGCGGGGGCTTCACTGGCCAGATCCGTGCTGTTGGGAGGGGGGTGGGGCCGGAAAAGCGCGCCTTTGGCGCTGACCCGCCCCCCTTCTCTTCCTGCTTCTCGGCTTCTCAGATCGGGGGCCATTTTTGCTGCCTTGCTGCGGTTGCTGCTGCCGTTCTTGGGGACAGGTAGGGGCCTGTTGGCCACCTCTTTGTCACTTGGGGGTCCCTCTCTGGTGGGGGGGCCCCCTGTGGTGCTGTTTTTTTGCAGGTTTTGCCATTTAATCATTTAATTAAAATTATATATATATATATTTACTGTATAGTAGTTGATATGCCTTTTTGTGTGTTGCAGTATGCTTCATTATTGTTCATGTTAAGGGGTTCCTCCAGGTCCTGGGGTCCCTAGTGTTAAATTGATCACCTTAAATCCTCCCACCGGGACTTTTAAGGGGCATCCCGAGTTGCTTAGGCGTAAATTCCCTGCGGTCTTGCGACTGACCACAAAAATCACCATATGGAGGCTCCGCAGGATACTGGGCTCAGGCTCCCTCTGGGACAATCCGGGCCATGTGTGGGGTGTGGGGTATCCCTTACGGGGGAGAATGTGCTGATCTGTATACCATGTGCACAAAAGGCCATAACGCGGCAGTCTGGTACCCAGCCTTCTGGGTTGGCTCCTCCCGCTTCATCGCCTTCCCCTCCCCGCCTTATCCATACCCCAAGTGACATTGGTGCCAGCGGGGAGTCGCACTCTGATGTTTGTGCTAGGTTGGCCAGCATCGAGAAATGTATTGGTAGCATGGTGGGCAAGAAGGCCCAGGCTAAAAAGAGACATTTGTCGTCGGCCCAGCCCTTGTGGGATGTTGACGATGATTCCATTGATTTGTCAGATTATTCCCCATTAGTGGAGGAGGAATTGTATGAGGAAACGGAGACTGACTATGTACAGTCTGGTGATGCTGATGTCGGACAGGCGCTGGGAGATGCCGTCGATACGGCCACTGTTTTGTCACATCTAATGGAGGTGTTGGATATTGACCCGCCTGAGGCGACTCCTCTCAAGAAGGGGGAATTTTTTGGGGGCCCGCAAGCCCCGTCTGGAATTCCCTACCCAGGGTCATTTTGATGCGCAGGTCGGGCACGTCCCGCAGCTGCCTGGGGTTCCAAGCCCGCCGTTAAACCGGCTCAGCAATGAAGGGGCGCCCTCACCCACACGGGTGGGGGGACGGCTGCGGCTCTTCTTCCAGGTCTGGGCCCGGGAGGTCACAGACATTTTGGATTTTGGAAGTGGTCTCCTCCGGGTACAAACTGGAGTTCGAGTACTGGCCGCCTCCAAGATTCTTAAGGTCTCGGGTGCCCTCGGACCCTCAGGCTGTACAGGGGCTCAGCTTCTTCCCTCCATCAGGCGGAGCTGGACACCCACGAGGTGGTGTCGACTCTGGAGAGGTTCGGGTGGGTGATCAACCGTCCCAAGTCTTCTCTCTCTCTCCGTCACGAGTGATTTCATTTCTGGGCATGCATCTGGATACCATTCAGGCCAGTGTGTTTCTGCCCCAGACCAAGGTGCAGGGAATTCAGGATCTGATCAGCCTTCTTTGGACCAGTCCTTGTCCCTCTATCCGACAGGGGATGAAACTGGTGGGCTTGATGGTGTCCTCCTTCGAGGTGGTACCGTTTGCACAGTTTCGCATGAGATCTCTTCAACTTCACCTATTGACGCATTGGGACAGGTGTCCGCAGTCATTGGATCAACCTTTCAGGATGTCTCCCTTCGGTGGTGGCTGGACGCGAGCAACCTGTTGAAGGGCAGATCCTTTCTGGTCCCTTGTTGGGAGACGGTTACCACGGATGCCAGCCTGTCGGGCTGAGGAGGTTATTGGAAAAGTCATCAGTTCAGCGGGGTGTGGGGTCCTCAGGAGGCTCACACCCCCATCAATGTCTTGGAGCTCAGAGCCATCCGACTGGTTCTGGCACGGCTGACCTCACATTTACAGGAGTCTACCGGTTCAGGTTCGTTCAGACAACCGAATGGCGGTCGCTTATATCAATCACCAAGGAGGGACTCGCAGCAGGAGTGCCCTCAGGGAAGTCTCTCTGATCCTGCACTGGGCGGATTCTCTGAGCAGGGGTTCCTCTTGCCAAGGAGAGTGGTCTCTCAACCCCGAGGTTTTTCTGGATCTTTGCCGCAAGTGGGGGACTCCGGAGGTGGATCTCTTTGCCTCGAGGCACAATCACAAACTTCCAGCCTTTGTGTCTCTTTCTCAGGATCCTCTATCTCTGGCAGTGGATGCCTTTTCCCTTGCTTGGAAGGATCTGGGTTTTATGTACCTGTTTCCGCCCGTCTCCATGCTGGGCAAGGTAGTTCGCAAACTGGTTCTAGAAGGGGCACCAGCAATTCTGCTGGTCAAAGTGGCCAAGAAGTGTTTGGTACGCAGACGTCGTAAGGCTGGCCGTAGATCAGTAGCGGCTTCCCATGTTGCTGGATCTGTTATCTCAGGGTCTACTACTTTACCTCAATTTACAAACGCTGGCTTTGATGGCTTGGCTGCTGAAACCTTCATTCTGAAGGAGGAAGGTTTGTCTGCGGCCGTTGTTCAGACTTTGATTAGAGCTAGGAAGCGGTCTTCTTCTGGCATTTACTATAGGACTTGGAGGTCCTATATTGATTGGTGTGCGGCTAGGGCCTTGCCTTGTAGGGTGTTTTCGATTCCTAGGATTTTGGAGTTTCTTCAGCATCATCTGGATCTGGGGTTCCAGCTTAGTACTTTGAAAGGACAGGATAAGGAGGAATGGGTCAGGGCTCAGGGGAAAGGGATGGATGGGTCAGGGGAAAGGGATGGATGGGTCAGGGCTCAGGGGAAAGGGATGGATGGGTCAGGGGATAGGGATGGATGGGTCAGGGTTCAGGGGATAGGGATGAATGGGTCAGGGGATAGGGATGAATGGGTCAGGGCTCAAGGGATAGGGATGGATAGGTCAGGGCTCAGGGGATAGGGATGGATGGATGAGGCAGAGGTGACATACAACCAATGGGGCAGAGCTGAAGAGACAGGGATGGATGGAGCAGAGAGACAGAGAAAGGAAGTGTGTGCAGTTCTTTAACCACATTGTGCCAGCTGTCAGTGGGCTCCCCTGATGGGCAGGGCCCCCGGAAGCTGACCGGGCTTGCCAGGTGCTGACGCCGGCCCTGATGGGCACAGCCATCTAGAAGGGAATGCATGGTACCCCGCACTGTGCACGGCCCCATCCTTACATGGGTGGCCAGGTTGTAGCCCCTCCATCTCAGCACTCGGGACAGGGGGGTTATGAAGAAAAGGGACATCAGATTTAAATGCTGGATGTGCATGGAGGAGCTGCAGGTGTGTACAAACCTTTTGTGTTTCTGCTGGACACTTCCTTTACCTTCCTGTAAGTTTCAGCCATTGTAACTAAGGGCTTTGGGGCAGCATCAATATCCTGAGTATAAGGGGCCGGGAGATTGGAAAACTCTTTATCTACCATCAATAGAACACACCCGGCTGCTGCAGCTCATCACAGATTGGTATATATAAGGGCCTTAGATTGAAAGAACTTAAAGTGGACCTTCACCCTGAATAAGAACCTATCTTATATGTTTCTCAAACCCTGTACATACAGATTGCTCACATTAATCCGGACCCTCACCCTGAATAAGAGCCTATCTTATATGTTTCTCACACCCTGTACATACAGATTGCTCACATTAATCCGGACTCTCACCCTGTATAAGAGTCTGTCTTATAGGTCCCCCTCCCCCGTACATACAGATTGCTCACATTAATCTGGACCCTCACTCTGAAAAAGAGCCTATCTTGTATGTTTCCCACACCCTGTACATACAGATTGCTCACGTTAATCCGGACCCTCACCCTGTATAAGAGTCTATCTTATATGTTTCCCACACCCTGTACATACAGTTTGCTCACATTAATCCAGACCTTCACCCTGAATAAGAGCCTATCTTATATGCCTCCCCCGTACATACAGATTGCTCACATAAATCCGGACCTTCACCCTGAATAAGAGCCTATCTAATATGTTTCCCACACACTGTACATACAGATTGATCACATTAAAAATCATCCTGCCTGCATCTACTGCATGTTATGAGCCTTTAAACATCCAAGATGGTGGCTCATGGAGAATCAGGCTGCCTGCAAACAGGAAATGCCTTCTGACTGTGCCGCTCTGCATTCTGGGACTGCTGACCTTTTCCTGACCCCAGCTCTGCTCTGTCTGAGCAAAGCACAGCTATAACCCGCCCCCTGTACTTCATCCCCCTCTTCTCTCCTCGTTTTTTAAGGGTTTGGGCTTTTCAATAAATCATGGTGAGGGTTCCGGTTTAAGGATACGTCACTTTTTTTCTCTGCCTTAAAGGCTAATTCCACCCATTTGTGATGCCCTTGGGTGGGACACTAAACCCATTTCCTAGTAACCAAGTTCAGTTACGTCCCAGTAAAGGCAGCTGCATCCCTCAAGCCTTCCCATTCCCAAAAGAGATGACCCCCAGGGGACCATGTTTACACTACACTTATCTGTTTCCTACCCAAATTATTATAATGAATAAAGTGGCGTGGGTGGGGTTTCTCCTACTACAGTCCAACTGGCCAAATTAGCAGCAGTCACACTGGTCGCTGAGCACTAGGTGCTTATACAATGTAATTAGGTGGCTGTGTGGTTATGTTACCAGACAGAGTGCCCCATGGGGCAAGTGACGTGTCGCCAGCAATAGTAAGACAGAAGAGAATCCTGCCCATGGGGGAATAGGGGGCATTTGCACAGGCACTTTACATGCATGGTTTGTATCATCAGTAATTAAAGGATTAGGGATATGGTCCGGAATGAGGTAGATATTGCTGGATACTTTCGGTACAGTATTGATTTCTATTTCTTTATTTAATAGATATTCAGTGGTGAATAGGTCCTAGTGGTAAATAGGTCCTAACCAAAAAAACCAAAAACCATAAAAACCAAAGAAGCCACTGAGACCAGAAGTAAATGAGTAATCTGAAATCAAATCTGAAATGAATAAAATAAAAGACAAATATAATCTCTCCATGGCACAATTAATAGCACAGTAGAAGTGCCTTGTATGGTACCAATGAGCTGAGCTTTATATCAGCTTCCAATGTGGATGGCTCAGATAGGGCTCGATTCAACAAAGGTAGAAATAAATTCGTGTCGCTCGAAAAATCGGATCGCATGCGTACATTTTGAACTTTTTCGAGTGATTCAGAAAAGGGGTTGAATTAAATACTTGCACTGGAAAATGCAACTGTAAAATTTTCGAATCACTCGCAAAATTTTCAAAATGCTCGTAAAAAGGCTGTCGCAAGCGAAAATTAGTGGAAAATGTACTCAAATTTTTTTTCTATGGTTTAGTATTGTTTTCTGACTGCTGCATGGTGTTGTAAGGTTTTTAATGGGTAAATGTAAATGCATAATTTTTTAAAGCTTTTTAAGTTTCCTATGTAGCTGTATGGACATGGCTAACATTGTGGATACATGTAATACAGAGGCAAGCTATGCTGTAGTGGAAGTACTAATTAAACTGTAATATTTGTAAGAGGCATGTATGTTGTTTTTTGGGGGGGGGGGGGGGGTTGGTTGGATTGCTAGGGACCTGTATTAAAAATGTTCCCTTTAATGCAGAAATGTGGCCATTGTTTTCTATACAAAGCTTTGCTCACATAGCGCCACGTGTCCTTGGGTGCAGGGTGCAGCTCTTTGCTAGCTTTAACCTCATGATACGCCATTCTTATGCTTACACTATAACGTGGACCAAAACCCAGGATTTTGACTATTCTGGGTTTTGATGCCCCGCAGTGTAAAAACCTAAAGGTCGACCACTCCCATGTACCTTCCCCTGTTCTTATGGAACTTTTTACTACTAGTAAAAAGGGGTAAACGTCATAAACAGGAATGTGGCTTTATATGCTGTATACGCTGAACCTTCCTACTGTATGAAACTGTGTTTTTTCTATGGAGTGCTTTGCTATCCTTTCTACCTCAATAAAGATTTATTGTTATAAAAAAGGGGAAAAAACTTCAATATTTTTTTCAGGAGTAAAAAAGTGCCATTGACTTTCATTGTCTTCCTAACTAGTGATTCACAAACAGTGGAATTCTCAGGCTTTTTTCTTATGAATTGAATTTTTTTACTACCATTAGAGTTTACTACCATTGCAAAGAAAGTAGAAGGGCTCCATTGTAAGAAAGAGCAAAATGAGTTTTCTCCTGCTGAAAGATGCATCAGAAAAACTAGTGTGAAACACTCTAATTTATATCATGTGTGTGTCTCATCAAGTCCACCTGAATCAGTAGTAACATTTTCGAATCGCAAAATGCAGTAGTAAATTTTTCGATCCACTAATTTATTTTGCACTTTTACAATCGCAATCGAATATATTTCAACTCCTGTTTTACAATGGTTCCAGGTTGCTGAATCACTCGTAAAAATAACTATCGCAAAATCGCAACTTTTTAAGCACAAAACACACGAAAAATCAATTTTCTACCTTTGTTGAATCGAGCCCAGAATCTACAAGCTAAAGCCTTGTGCCACTAATCGTACCAGGAGCCCCATGTTGCCTCCAGACTATAAGATTTTAAATAAAGATCCTCTTGTTTGCTGGAAGCGGGTAGTATGGTTAGGTCCTTCACCCACAGAGTTGGCACAAGACAACTTTAAAAGCAACACTGTTTTATTTCAAAGTACAAAAACATGATAATCTTCCGCGTGGTTGAGAAAATGTGTCTGTTATTTGTAAAATGTCAGTCTTCCTTCTTTGGCTAATTCGGCGATGAGCCCAGACTCAAATTCGGCGTTGTGGACGCCGGTCCAGCGGAAAGCCCCTGAAAACCTGTTCTTTTCCCAATAGTGGTGCCAGTTACCATTGCTGTCTGCTCCGAAGCCAAACACGGATATCTATGGAAGGCAAACAAGCATTAGAAGATCTGAATAAAAGTGGTGTCACACCCAGCAGAAAGTTCCATATAGTCAGGGGTAGCCCTCATCAGCAACCTTCATACGTCAGGGAGGGTACCGTGTCCATGGCTCCCTAACCCGCCCCTTCCCGATACTCAAAAAGCTCTTAAATTTAGAGATACAACATGGTCCAACATGGACCTGGAAACGGCTGCTCTCTGCACTATTGGTGCAGTTGTGTGCAACTGCTGCAAAGTCCTCCATCAGATGTGAAAGGATACGTAGGTATAGAGTAACAAAATGGCTTCTGCAAGGCTTACTTACAAAGAGAATTACTTTAAGGTTCAACTGTGAGAATAACGGAGCCTCAGCCATTATCTGTGTGAACGGAATGTGTTGACTGCAGAATAGAACATAACAATCTGTTTCTGTGAAAATGTCCCTGGGTAGGTGAATGTCTGGAAAATCCCATGACACACACAATGGGGTGATGTACAGGCACCCCCAGCACACACCCCCGACAGCAAGGTGTTGATACAACTACTCCAATTAAAAAGCAAATGTCCACTTTAGAACCTTATTAGGAGCTTTTCCCCGCCTAGGCCTTATCATGCTTTATATACTGAAAATCGTGATGTAATAAACAGTTCACACCGAGAATAGCTGTTATGTGTCTTTCTTGCGCTTGGTGTGGGCTCTGGAATTCCGAAGCGTGAAGGTAACTCTGGTCTACAGACAAATAAGGTAATCCCAGGTAGAGGACTCAGTGGGAGTCGCTCTTAGGTGTCTGCCGGTAATAGGGGCGGATATTTTTTCAAGATGGAGCTAGATAAAAAATGTATCTCTTAATTGTGGGGCTTATAGTTGTTGGGGGTGCCATGGACCTGAACCCACTTCAGGTCTGTTTTGTTAGAATCCAGCACAGGTTTTCTGGGGCAGGATGAGGTGTATTCCAATGGGAGAAATGGACAAAGTGGAACACTTTTGGATTGAGTATCTGGGGAGAGCCCTTATTTTCACTAAATAACCAAAACTTCCTCCACCAACACTTCCATGAATGTTATGAGAACTGAAAGGAGGTGACAACCAGAAAGTGTGGGGTTCCGTCATTCTCCTCTGGTGGGGAAACCCATAGGTTTACTGTTGGGTGGACTTTTTTGTTGCTTGTCCAACAGAGCTGAAATAATATATTGGTAGATACCACGCTGTTATAATTATAACATTTTTACATTTCAGTTCCAACTAATTCATATAACTCTATAAAATGCGAAAAGTTACTGGTGTGGAGCAATAAATGTATCTTACAAGCTATGATGCCATCACTGCATGTATTAACATCCTCAGTGCTTCAACTTTCCTCTCGTGCCCCTCACCCGACACTCTAGACCAGTGGTACCGGGGTACAAATGCGGACCTCGGGGGGGCAAATTTCCGGACCCCTACCCTGACAGCCCTGCACTCAGTTGCTTCTGTGTTGCCATGCTTAACACTGCCCCCTTTACTTGATGTAGTGCTATAGTGTCTCCCTGCCTCTGTCATGACTCTGCTGCCTGGCACCTAGCATTGCAATAAGAAGTACTGTGGCAAGGTACATACAAACAAGGCACACTCAGCCCCATCCCCCAGCTTTGCCTTATCAATCCCATCCCCATCAATTCCTGCCCCCCCCAGCTCTGCCCCATCCATCTCAGGCTTTTTTAGTTTTGCTTGTGGAATCTATATCCCCCCCCCTCCACCCAGGTGCAGGGATTTCTAACTGTCCACCTCTCTGCCCGGACCTTCGGCTGTCACCGGATGCCTGTATATGGACCTTTACAAGAAGTGGATGAGTAACCTTGCTCTAGACTCTTACCAGAAAGTGCCCAGTAAAGTCGCTTTTTTCACAATTTATGTGATCGCTAAATCTACATCAAATCGGCACTGGGGCATTTTTTTGTACTAGGGCAGATTTGTAGAAGTTTTCATTTATGTATAGGACGCCTTTTCAGCGCTGATTTATTATTGTTGCACTAGGTTAGATATCTGTTCATATACCGTATTTGCCCGCGTATAAGACGACCCCCCAACATTTCCACTCAAAATATAGAGTCTGTTATACACTCGCCGTATAAAACTACTCCCTCTTCCGCACACCAAATAAAACGTAGAAGAACATCAGATTTTATTTCAACATGTTAATTTATATTCAAATGCTTATGACATGCAGGAAAACTGTCACAAGGCTATATGTTATCAAACCCTTGTGTACACATGCCAGGGCTGGTTCTGGGTTTTGATGGGTCCTTGGGTGACAGTGTCACAGTGGGCCCCATGTAATGATCGTGTCTGTGATTTTCTGCTGTTCTTTTCTAGTGCTCAGAAACCAAATGTTCTTTTCTGGATGTTTAATAGTGATGCAGCAGGACCAGCACCTAGGCAATAGTGGGTGTTGATAATGAGGCATCCCAATTTGGGATTAAACACTTTACCTGTCCTGGGAATCTAAAGCTGCCATGGGAGCTGTGGCCAGTGAATGTGCAGAGCAGGCAACAACACGATGGCTAAAGTTCAAATGGAGCCACTCCAAAACACACCAAAACTCTGGTAAAACAGCTCTAAAGCACTCAAAGGCTGGGTTACAGCTTGTTCCTAGGGCATCCCAATACGGGTTGCCTGGCTGTGTGAATCCCTGTTACTCCTGCAGCTCATGTGGCATCCACTGCCAGCATATTTGAATGGCAGGCAGTGGCTGTGCATAGCACCGAGGAGCAGTCAGCAGAGGTTGCTGCATTCAGAATAGATTGCGGTCAATAATATGCACCACAATCTTTTCTGATTAAATGTTAGCCTGTGCATGCGCCGTGGGTGGGTGGTTGGAGTTGAAAAAAAACAATGTGGGTTTCACACACATGGTTATCTAAAATTCGGATGCCCCTGTAGTGTAGACCAAAAACCAGGTGAGGGAAACTCCTGGGATTGGGTCTGCTTTGAGGTACTGACAGTTTGCCTTCTGACCTGCTCTGATGCTTCATGTTTCTTCTGTAGCCATCTTCTTATCAGCAAGTCAGTCCCGGCAGCTCATCACTTCACACACGGCCCGGGAAGGGGAACACATACTGGCGCACGCTGACACAGAAAACAGGAGGGAGGAGGGGGAGAGGAGGAAGAGAGGGGGGAGAGGGGCAGCGCGGGGGAGCTCCATGGAGAGGAGACCGTGGAGAGACGGCGCTGCACTATCATCTCACACGGCCAGGGGAAGGGAAACATATAATGGCGCGCTGACACAGAAAACAGGAGGGAGGGGGGGGAGAGGAGGAAGAGAGGGGGGAGAGGGGCAGTGCGGGGGAGCTGCACACACACACACTGACAGTTCCCGGCTACCTTCTGCAGCTTCGAACCAGGCTGCGGGGGGAGCGCCACTGCTTCCAGCCCAGCAGAACGGGCTGCTGATGCTCGCCGCTGTATGTGACCCAGGTGCACCCGGCGTATAAGACGACCCC
The DNA here is from genome assembly GCA_027917425.1 of Gastrophryne carolinensis. Lineage (NCBI taxonomy): Eukaryota > Metazoa > Chordata > Amphibia > Anura > Microhylidae > Gastrophryne > Gastrophryne carolinensis. The sequence continues at coordinate 12,021,945 of CM051243.1, forward strand.
CCCCCACTTGGAGGCATGTTTTACAGGAGGAAAAAGTCGTCTTATACGCCGGCAAATACGGTAGGATAGCTATGCTACTTTACTACAGCACTATTTATTGGACCCTGCCTTGTGTATTTTTACATTTATTATTGCTGCAGCCAGCCCCTTTTGTTGTTGTTTTAAAGTGGGCCAAAACACTTGAAACCAGACCCTAGAGTCTAAAAGACTCCAGCCCTGGTGGAAGCCCTCCCTCAGGGCATCCCGATTTGTGTCGCCCGGCTTTGTGAACTCCAGGGCTTAACTTTATCGCATTTCCTGATCCCGCAATGATGCCGGCGGCATCCCTTCATTTGCCGCACATTCCCTCCCCAGTCATATCTGAATGGCTGGGCGTCGGGCCGTATAGCCGGAGGGAGCAGCCAATGGGAAGCGCATGGCATAGAGTTTGATAGACATTCTATGTCATTCATTCTTACGCACAGCATTGAATGAGGCCAACGTATGTGCTGTGGTAGCGCCAGATCGAAGTTTACTGCCAACTGCAGCGTTTCGTTCATCCCAAATCTGGACAAGGAACTAAACACACATTTGTCTAATGTGTCAGTGTTTTAGTAAGGTCAATAAATGTTTATGGCATAATTACTTTGACAGTGTGCTCTTTAAATTGGGACACTTTTTTCTTTGTACTGATTTGACAGATTTTCTGATCCCTCTCTACCCTTTTAGGCTACAGAAAGTGAAAGAAAAAGCCATGGAGGGTCACAGAAACATACAAATAGAGCCGGAGCAGGGCTGCAGAAAGGTAAAAGGAGTCAGGATGGGTTACAGATGAAGCTACAGACTGGAGAAGGAGGGTCAGAGAATTATTGTATGGTGTCATAAAATGGAGCAGAAGCAGGACTACAGAAAGCTGATCAGGGAAAATAGAGTCTGCCTACCATTGCTGAAAGCGTTGGCGATATATTGTTGTCTTGCTGGCCCAATCCCATCTGGCCATTCCCAAAGCGAAAGCTTTCCTTATAGGGTCCCATGATCGTAATCCAGGATACGGAGTAAACAGTGTCTATTTTAGATTAAATGGCTTTTGCAAGGCTAGGGATCATCTAAGCAGTTGCATGGCAAATTGAAAAGATCAGAAAGCTCAGGGGAACAAAGTCTAACCCTGGTCATACATTGGCTCTATCCAGGGCTGGCTCCAGGTTTATGTGGGCCCTTGGGTTGCATGGTCTCAGTGGGGCCTCTTTGTGGTGAAGAGTCGAGTCATATCACAGAGGGACATCCCAAATCTGGATGTCCCCTAAGGATCATGCTATTCGGACCAAAACTCTAGTTTTGGTCTACTTTGAAGCGCACCAAACCCTTTTAACCTGACCTCGGAGTCTAAATGAATCTAGATCCTCCTAATTTTGGATGCCCCCGTGTGTGACCCCCCCATGTTCATTACTTTCCTGGAACTGGTGAATGCACTGTGGGATTGCCAGTTTGAGTTAATTGCCAAACCAGGGGGATCTTTCACAGACAGGGGCATCCCAAACTGAGATGTCCCTGTAAAGCAGACCAAAACTTAGGGGTGGAATTGCTTGCATAGTGGGTATGCCAGAGATCCCAGGGGGTGTCACACAGTAGGGTATCACAGATTGGGATGCTTCAGGGATAAGAAATCAGCTGGGGTGGGCAACTTAAAAGCAGAACAAAACCCAGCACTTCCTCCCCTGGAATCTAAATCAAGACGCCCCCGTTGTGTGGAACCCCGCCATTCGAGGAGATGTGGGCACCAGCTGTGGCGGCGCCCTCCCAGTCCGATGCTGGTCAAGCGCCATCGCACATCCCAAAGGCCGGCCCTGTCAGTGGGCCCCCGGCAGCTGCCCCGCCTTGCCGGGTGCTGGCGCCGACCCTGGCTCTATCATTCTACATTGAAAACATACAAATGCCGTTGTTTTCATGTTTCTTGTTGTACTGGCCCTTTAAGGCAGCAAACAGGCTTACCTCATCACATATATGTAGAGCAAAGAAGACTGCCAGCATTCCGGTGGAGGGATACCTCCCATGATGGTTGGTCCAATTATCATGAATATATTTAAAAAAGGCAGGATTGAAGATTAATATCTAGAGGAGAAAAAAATAAACAATTACATAAAAAAAGTCATATTTACACTCCCACTGTACCCAAACCTAAAGTAAACATTTAGCTAGAGTTGTTATATAGGACTCACCTTATCCTTATCGGCTTTGATGTATTGCTTCACTCTTGTATATGTACTAAAAGGAAAAAAAAAGTTCAGCATGTATAGCAATAAATCAAGCATTTAATAATAAAAAATAAGGGGCACGTTCAAAGGAAGGGAGCTGCGGCTGCTTGAGACTCTTCTTAAAGCGGACCAACAGTCAAAAATGAATTAAATCAGACCAACACAGCAAACGGAGCTCATATGTTTCACTTTTCAGGGCAATTCAGGTGACTACACATAAAAAAAGTGTATTTGGGGGGTTAGGGGTAAGATCCGAGCGATCGTGCCCCAAATTACCAGACCGGTGTTACTGTTTCTTGTCCCCTGCTCTCCTGTCTTTTGCCCAAACAGCCTGCTCCTTACTGGGACTCAAGCTGACCCACAGGTACAATCACACTTTCATTGGACAAACCTTCTATAATTAAAACCAAACTAACTGGCTATACATACTGCAGGTAAATTGACCTGAACATAACTGGCCCATAAGGACAACCTGAAGCAAGCGTTCCCTTATTACTTATAAACATAAGAGGTATGTGTATGTTATCATTATGGCTACCACAATATACTGTATCTATTTCTGCATGAATAAGACCTATGTACTCTCTACCACTTAAACCAGATTCAAAATGTGCACTGAAGAAGCCACTTAGAGCGAAACGCTTGCACGTGACTCTGACTTGCTACATCTGAGAGCAACTAATCCAAGAGCTTGCTACAAACTGTACTTAAAGTGGACCAACACCCAGGATTTTGACTATCCTGGGTCTTGGTCCACTTCGGTGGGGCACCCCCGATCGGGGTGCCCCGCTGTGTGAAACCCCCCCGAACCCCAAGAAAAACTCACCTCTCCCCGCTCCCAGCGCCGACGGACAAGCGATTTGACAGCCGCTTGTCCGTGGCTCCTCCGCCGCCGCCTCCCGCGCGTCCCTCTTGACGCGCGCGCCCCCGCGCCGGCCATTCACAGACGGCCGGCGCGGGGGCGCGCACGCCTAGAGGGGCGCGAGGGAGGCGGCGGTGGCCGGCCGCCGCCGAGACTAAGGTAAGGGGGTTTGGGGGTTTTGGGGGGTGTTTGGGAGGTGATCGGCCCGGGAATCTTATAGATTCCCGGGCCGATCACCCGAGGGTGATGGTCCACTTTAAGCTGGACCTGGCCACATGTATGATGGCAGGATCCAGATAAATTGGATGGAGTAGAGAAAGATACATACACTACTCCTTTCTAATATGTGTAAAATATGTTAAACAAAGTTGTATAGTAAACAAGCACTGTAAAAATATGTGGGAAAAAATGTGTAAAATAAATAAGTAACTGTCTTTTATACAATTGTGGTCACCTATTTACACTAACAGAGAAACTCCCCCCCCCCCCCAAACAAAGCCCTCCATAATAAGGTACACCTCCAGTGCACCTTTCCCCCCTAACATAAAAAAAGTGATTTATCTTTTTCTAACGCCTGCTGGGGTACATTTTAAAAACAAGATGGCCGCTTATGGGCTTGCAGGCCACCTGCAAACAGGAAGTCATGCTGGGCTTCCTGTTACTGTGCATTTCAGTTATGTCAGTTGGGAGAGGAAGCTCCAAAATGGTCGCTACCTTTCTTTTCCAACTTTGCCGAGCTGTTGGTCCGGTTTAAGTTCCTCTACCTGCATGCACTTGCTGGTGGCACACTGTGCCATCCTGAGTGCATTCTACTGCTTGTGGGTTTGCCTCCTCTAGTGCTCAGGCTGTGGTATTACAGCTGGTGCCAACACTAGAGGGAGAACTTACAACCTATGCCTGCTGCCTATCACATTCCAAAATAAAAGATGTAAAGTACAGAGAGGAAGGTGCCATGAAGAGAAAAAAGGGGGCAATGGGAAATGGAGGACAATGATGGCAGCCATCATCAACCAACAGTGAACACATTGATTTAGAGGTGAGTTAGCATCGGCGAGCTGGGGGGTTTCACACATCCTGAATCCTGGGGTGCCCTGGGGGAAAGGACCAAAACCCAGGATAGTCAAAATCCAATATCCAACTTGAGCCATCCATTATTGTTTTTCAGGCTGGAGAGGCAACTTGGTTCTTAAAATGATTGGCAAGTCAAAAGCTAAAAAACGATATATCAATATTAAAAAATATCAATATTAATCTTCCTCATTCAGATTCCAATCCCCACCCTGCTGATCTGGTCCATCAATCAACCTTCAGTGGACCAAGAATGGAAACACTTCCCACTCCATCCCCAGAAGTCCTGATTGGCTGCCTCTCTCTGCAGCTATGAAACCCCGCCCTCCTCTCTTGCCACACTATGTGCCCACAGGCTGGAGATGCTGTTATACAGTGGTTTTTGGGGATGTTGTTGGGGGTGGCGCAAGTTATGTTATGCAAGCTGCAACCTGATCTGTTGGCTTGACTGAAAATGGTGATTCTGGGGTTTGTGTGGCACAGTGATCAGACAGCAAGGGGTTAAAAGCTTGTTGTTCTGATATCTGTCTGTAATGGGCAGAAACCTGTTGCAACACTATAGGGTCGATTCAAAGAAACATGTAACAGCTTGGATTTTGGTGCCGATCATCCTATTTTTCCCGTGCGCTCGTGCGTTCGTATGAACTTGCGAGTGATTCTATAAGCAAATACGTTTCTATCCTAAAATGTACGTCCGTTCGTATGGCAGTTCGGGAATCAGACCTATGTCAGTTTCCATCCTGAATTTTCCGTTTCATTTCTCAGGTTGCAACATTGGTTTTGCCCTTTTTCCTTTTTTGTCTGGACGTAAATCCTTCTGATCTTGCGGCTGCGCACTACAAACTTACCTCATTAAAGTGCATTCTAAATATTTGGTCTTTTATTTTTCTTTATTTCATTCATTTTGTAGTAACCAACCATTAATGAATGCATTTGCATAAGTAAATCTTACTTTGTTTCATTTTTAGTTAACTTGCATTTTTTACTTGTGGATTTAATTTTAATATTTAGGCTTCAAATGGTACAACTTAAAATTTTGTGTGTGGTTACCCACACCCTCTCCATACAGATTGCTCTCAAATATAAAAAAAACACCCAGCAACTTCTGCATGTTATGAGCCTAGAAACAGCCAAGATGGCGGGTCAGGTATTATCGGGCAGCCTGCAAACAGAAAGGGCCTTGTGACTGTGTTGCTCTGCATTCTTTGATTTCTGACCTTTCCGTGCCCCCAGCTCTGCTGTGTCTGTGCAAAATACAGCAGTAACCCACATCCTGCACTTTATCCCGCTCTCCTCTCCTCAGTAAGTGTGATGCATCTGACCAAAGATGTGCTTAAATAATTAAACAAAGCAAAGGTAAACAACTACACCAATAAATGCAATCTAAAAATATTATTCTAGTACATCAATTTAAAAATAAATACCAAAGGACATAAGTTTCTTTAATTAACGCAAATAGATTGCAAAATAAAGGTTTACATGCAAAGGACTAATTAAGGTCCACATTAAAATGCTTTTATAAGGCATACATGAATCAGGTATGCATTGCCATACAATTTATGGCCTCGGCCATGCTGATACATGCAGTTCATTGGAGCTCAAGACGCGCAGACTCCTCCACATAGCCAAAAAACCTGTTCAAGAACAGCAATCGACTGCTAAAAGGTGTCGCCAGTGGCTTTCTTTTAAAACGTATTTAGAGGTTTGAAAACTGTTCTCTGAATCACACCTAAACCCATTCGATTATCCTAAGTTTTACGTTTTGATCCTAAGTTTTAGGATTTGATCCTAAGTTTTACGTTTTGATCCTAAAATTTAGGAACGAACTTGCGATGATCGTAAGAGCATATACGCATTCGTACGTAGGCTCGTGCGAGTCGGAAATGGCCAAAAAAACAGGAAAAAATGACTAACACCCACCCAAACTTACGATTCTCGATCCGAAATCAATTAACTTTTGCTCTTTGAATCGAGGGGTATGAGTAGGAAGAATTAGAACCCTGTCAGAGGAATAGCTCTAATGGTGATAGAAATCTGTCAGATGCAGTTCTTGGGCCCATAACATCATGGAACCACATGATGGCAGTGTTGCCTAAGAAGTGGGTCTCTTAGATTAAAGTAGTCTGGTGTACTTCTTTAGGTTAAGTAAACAAAGCCTTGACCAGATGGCATTGGCAACATTAGCTGTCCTGCCATTGGCCGAGCTTTGCAACTTTTGGTGTATGTGGAAACATTACAGAGGTTATATAAAGGGAAGACCAACCCTTCCAGATAGTTCTTGCTCTTCTTGGTTCTTCTGTTGAGTTCTATTAATGTAGTGAGGAGCGAAGAGGGAATGCTGCTTTAACTTGCTGGATTATATTACTGGACTTTGCTGTATGATACCGAGGATGGATGCACCAAATAAAAGCCAAGTGGATTCACCAAAGAGTGTCGTGTATGGATGCCAGCCGCTATTGCAGAAGTAAGTGCACCTCCATCCACACATGCCCGCACCAACATGGGATACCCTACCCTAGGTCCAAGAATCTCCCTCGCTCCCCAGGTACGTGCCGGCTACATGTCTCTCACAGGTGCGCTGAATGTTTGGATATCTAGGGTTTTTAATCTCTAATTTATATAGAAATGAATCCCCTGATTTCCACTTCATCTGAGCTACTATCTAATAAAAGAGCATTAGTTTATAGCTGTCTTTCTTTATTCAATATCTACACCAAGTAGAAAGTCTTATATAGAAAAACAAGGGAAAGTATGGAAAACTTACCCGCCTGGCCTGGAGTTACGTAACCTTCCCCGGGCCCCTGAAGAGTTGTGCTGTGTTGTCCTTTAACGTTTGTGGCAGATCTGGAAGCTTCCCAGGTTGCGTGATCTCTGAATAAAAGCTCTCGTTCCTCAGTATGAGAAGTTGTTATGACATATAATAAAAATAATAAAATAAAGTCTGTCTTGTCCTCTCCGGTGGTTGGGATAATACTGCAGTAATGCAGACGAGGATAAAAAGTCCGTTTCCTTAAGTCTTTAAAAACTCACATAGATAGTCCGGTGTGTGTTCTTCAGTGGTGGAGCTGCGCCGCTCCTGGGTCAATGACATCACTATAAATAGGTAACCCTGCGCAGGCGCTTTAGGGACCTTGAAAAAGTGGAAACGAAACGCGCGTCGGTACCCCTACAGCCAGCCGCAAGACAAAGCGACAGGAGCGGTGCAGCTCCAACTGTCAGCCGCAAAACAAAGCGACAGGAGCGGCGCAGCTCCACCACTGAAGAACAGACACCGGACTATCTAAGTGAGCTTTTAAAGACTTAAAGGAGCAGTATCACGAAATTTGCATTAAAAAAGATAAATAATTAAATAGCCACACAATAGCTTCTAACATGTGTATAAATAATCTGGCGATAGAAAAAGGAAAAAAATATCTGCCTTTCTTTTAAATTGTATAATGACAATGGCTCAGTCCATTTGCTGAATAGGGGGATCTGCTGGGTTGTATTTAGTGAGCTGCTTCATTTATCCCACTGGTCTCCTAACAACCTCAGAGGCTGACACTGTAATGGCTGTGTGTGTGTGTGTGTGTGAGGTGCTGCTTTTGTTATGAGACCAGGTGACTCAAATGTGTAAAATCTATACAAAATAAACTAAACTGACTGAAAATGACTGAAATTCTTCTTTGAATAACTGTGCAGGAAAATCTAAAGGTATTAAAGTGGAACAAAACCCTGAGTGGCCGACCCTGAAGTCTATAAGACCCGACCATTGACCTTCCCCCTTGGGCATTCTAAATCAGAATGCCCCACTGTGTGAAACGACCCCTGGATAACCACAGATCCCCCCATTTTTCTGGCGCGCTCACGCAGATAGTCATTTAGCGGCCAGGAAGGTTACTGCTCAGGCTCCCCATCTGCGTGCAAACAGAGCTGATTGGATGAGAGCCCGCGCATGCGCTGTGGGACAGGGAAAGGTACATTTTCACAGGCGAACTTGGGGATTTCACATATCAGGGCATCCCAAGTCGGGATGCCCCTAGGGGCACAAAACAAAACTCCAGATAGTGAAAATCCTGGGTTGGGCTTTGCTCAAAACACACAAAGCTGAAAGAAAGATCATATGGAAAAATGTGTTGAGAAAAGAGAGAGAAAATGGTAAACTGAAAGATTCTGCAGCAGAGCCAACATGAAGGGAAAACTGTCAAAATCAGCTAAATGACTTCTAGAGCTTTTCTCTCTGTTTTAGATATATAAGTTCTGGCCAGGCAATGTTGCAATGTTGTTATCTTATGCTGGACGGCTGCAAGCACTGAACAGCTTATACTTTGTCGGGCTCCGACACTCAGAAGACATAAACATGAGCTATTAGTCTCAACACAGACATCATTTTTTTCTAAATTTGTAATTCTTACTCCAACACTTACCTACATTCAAAGTACCATTTAAATATAAGTCACCAAGAAAAATTCGCGATACTGCTCCTTTAAGGACACAGACTTTTTATCCTCATCTGCATTACTGCAGTATTATCCCAACCACTGGAGAGGACAAGACAGACTTTATTTTATTATTTTTATTATATGTCATAACAACTTCTTAGTTTATAATAAAAAGTTTGGAGGCACATACTGAGCAACGAGAGCTTTTATTCAGAAATCACGCAACCTGGGAAGCTTCCAGATCTGCCACAAACATTAAAGGACAACACAGCACAACTCTTCAGGGGCCCAGGGAAGGTTACGTACCTCCGGGCCTGGCGAGTACGTTTACCATACTTTCCCTTGTTTTTCTATATAAGACTTTCTACTTGGTGTAGATATTGAATAAAGAAAGACAGCTACAAACGAATGCTCTTTTATTAGATAGTAGCTCAGATGAAGTGGAAATCAGGGGATTAATTTCTATATAAATTGGAGATGCTCTTAGCCTGCAGCATCTCACACCTCCATTTTCTGGTCACACTATTTGCTTGCAGTAAGAACTTGAGGAACAATGCACTTATTTTTTGAATATAATATATGTAAAGCACACAGTGTGCTTACATCACATCGCTGTTGCCACACCCACTGTTTCTCCTCATTTTGTCTCTGCATCTCCAATACGCTAATACTTTTACAAATAACTTAGGAACTACTTTTCTTTTTGAAAATGGATTGAAGTTCGGGACAGTGCAACGTGTAGCCCGAGACAATGGGACAATAATCAGACGCTGGCCTTTAGTATAACTTTAAGTGTGAGTCTCCCACCTTTAGTGTCACTGCTTGTCTTAGATATTTACCAGGTACCACTTGCTAGGGATTACCCACTTGCTTTTTCTAAAAACAAAAAAGCTTTGAGCTTCCGCAGAACGCCAGTACTGGTTTTGATGGGACTTTTTTTAGTTGACTATAAAAAGAGGACTGGTGGAACCACAATTCACCAGCTCGGTTGAGATCCATGGGTAGAGACATGGTTTCTTTGAACTCCATACTAAATTATTTGGGGGACTGGTGGAGCCACAATTCACCAGCTCAGTTGAGATCCATGGGTAGAGACATGGTTTCTGTGAACTCCATACTAAATTATTTAGGGGACTGGTTGAGATCCATGGGTAGAGACATGGTTTCTTTGAACTCCATACTAAATTATTTAGGGGACTGGTGGAGCCACAATTCACCAGCTCAGTTGAGATCCATGGGTAGAGACATGGTTTCTTTGAACTCCATACTAAATTATTTAGGGGACTGGTGGAGCCACAATTCACCAGCTCAGTTGAGATCCATGGGTAGAGACATGGTTTCTGTGAACTCCATACTAAATTATTTGGGGGACTAGTGGAGCCACAATTCACCAGCTCGGTTGAGATCCATGGGTAGAGACATGGTTTCTGTGAACTCCATACTAAATGATTTAGGGGACTGGTGGAGCCACAATTCACCAGCTCGGTTGAAATCCATGGGTAGAGACATGGTTTCTTTGAACTCCATACTAAATGATTTAGGGGACTGGTGGAGCCACAATTCACCAGCTCGGTTGAGATCCATGGGTAGAGACATGGTTTCTGTGAACTCCATACTAAATTATTTTGGCGACTGTTGCAGCCACAATTCACCAGCTCAGTTGAGATCCATGGGTAGAGACATGGTTTCTTTAAACTCCATACTAAATTATTTGGGGGACTAGTGGAGCCACAATTCACCAGCTCGGTTGAGATCCATGGGTAGAGACATGGTTTCTGTGAACTCCATACTAAAAGATTTTTCCAGGTACGAGGCCACATCAAGGTCATGCTATTTTTGCAAACTTACAACTTGATTTCTCCTGTGGAAAGAGCGCTGGTAATCCACTTGAGGTCCTGCAGTTTAAAGGGAATGAGAACTAGGTGAACTCCACTGGGTAGGTGCAGAGCACTTTCGGGATACATAAAATGGTGAGTGGTCCTGGAGCCCACATCTTCTTCAAAACCAGCGGTGAGAGCCTTGTTCATTCTAAAACCAGAGGCAAACAAATTACGTAAATGTTAGGTATATGACTTTCCATAGAACACACATGAATATATAGTGGACACAGAGTAGGATTTTCAGAAACCTTCAGGAGCAAAACTGGTGCTTACTGTTCCTGGGTCTATGTACTGATCAGGGACACCATCAAGGATTGTTGGGATGCATACAATGTAAATATCAGTGCCTCAACTTACTCAATTAGTGCCTCCTCCTATAGCATTCAAGAGCCCCTTCCAGTGTTGGATCGAGTACCTTGGGCCAACCAGAGAAAATGATTCTGGCTGGCTGATTCCTTGCCTAGGGTAGGGAAACCCTGGCCTATACTAAACAAACCCTCCCCACTGGTTGGGAAACCCTGACCAATACTAAACTAACCTTTCTTATTGGTCGGGTAATCCTGACCTATACTAAACTAACCTTATTGGTCAGGAAATCTTGACCTATACTAAACTAACCCTCCCAAATTTCACTTTGGTAATACTATTGCATTTGTTTATTCATACTTTTATGTATATACACTAACTTATTTTTCCTCACAGGATTGCGGAGAACATTAACCCTTTATTTACTCTCCCTTTTAACCTGCCTTTTTATCCACAGCGCACCTACACTAATTTCTTCTCCACCTAGATCCACACCTAAGATTTAACCCATCTAACCCTCCCCACTGTTTGGGAAATCCTGACCCAACTATCCTAACCTTTCTTATTGGTCGTGAAACCTTGACCTATACTAAACTAACCCTCCCCACTGGTTGGGAAACCCTGACCTATACTAAATGAACCCTCCCTATTTGTTGGGAAAATCTGACCTATATTGATAGTGACTCAGTCGGTTTGCCGTAATGTTGAATATTGGGTGAGGAGCTATTTGACAGGTTCCGCGCTGTATGGGAGCGCATGATAGCGACTGGCCCTAGCGACCGGCTCCCACCATATTCATTAAAAAATCACGCTCAGAAAATTCTCGCGCTGTAAAATGCATGTTTAAACCCCAGAGCGCTGGCGGCGATGGGTTAAAAGTAGTTTTTTGACCCCCAAACAACCATATTTTTGGAAACCAAAAAAACAAGTTTTTTAAATAATTTAGTAATATGAATACATTAATATCAGACCTGTAATATCAATTCTGTAAATTTTTTTTATTTTATTTTTTTTCCCTTCTCTAAAATGGCAGAAGTGGTCACAGAATTTTTCACATTAAAAAAAAAAAAATAATACCAATTAATTATTAATATTTAAAGATTGTTCCATTGAAATGCATTGGAGAGCGCCAGGTAGCGAGAGGTCATACCTGTCGCTGTTCAAGGTCGGACGCTGGCGCTGTGGGCTGAGGCTGGAATAATGATGAATGAGTCGCTATATGGCGCTATCTCAGTCGCTAAGCAGGATTGGCTTGATAAATGTGTGATTGTGGTGGGGAGCCGGCGTTCTCGTGGCGGGGCCCGTCATTACCGGCCGCTCACCAGTCGCTACCTGTCGCTATTCCTTCATAAATAAGGGCCTAAACGAACCTTCCCTATTGGTTGGGAAAATCTGACCTGTATACTGATCTAACCTTCCCTACTGGATGGGAAACCCTGACCTATACTAAACTAACCTTCCCTATTGGTTGGAAAACCCTAACCTAAACAAAAACAAACCCTCACCACTGATTGGGAAACACAGTCCTATACAAAACTAAAATACTGTTTAGTTGGGCATAGGCTAGCCTCAACAGATGCAGATAGACCTCTGAGTTCAACCCCGCCTCCACATAGATAGTTCACAAATTAATTCTTTGTATAAAAAACATCATCAATTTATTTGGATTTACATTAAAATAGAAATTTGAAAAAATGGCCTTCCATTGCAGCAGCTATATTGCTGTTTTTGGGGCTATTAATACGTCATTGTAACAGCATAGTTATTACCATCACCAAGTACACAGTACATCCATTATAATACTGTATTTAGACTGATTGTGAAGATATACATAAGACAGCTGATCAGTACTTTTTTACAGCGCTTGACATTCGGTATATACAAAACTAACCCTCTCCACCTTCATCCCTGACACCCCCAGGTTCTAAGGAGCAGTGGGTCTGGTGCCCTCTTGGCTCGGGCAAACCACACAATCACTTACTGATTGGACACCTAAGGCCACCAACATTTTACCGCTAAAAGCTGTGATGATTATTTACCAAAAAAAGAAGAATGGGTGGCACCAAATAATAACTAACGTGCAGGTGCCCTGCTCTGGTACATCCCTATTAGAATAAATATAGTACAAACACAAGGGGTGCCCCAACCCCAAAAGGGAATATAACCAGAGACTAACAAAGGCACTCCATTAGTAATAATTCATATCCAATTTTATTTTAAGATTATTAAATTCTCACAATATCAAGACACGTTAAAAACTATTAAAAAACATACAACACATATATAGACTGCCATCAAATGAGGGGCGGGGGGGGGGGGTTTAGTATAGCCAGTGTAAAAACCTAATGTGTCAATAATTAATTAATAAAGCTATATTTACAAATAAATTCATAAAGTGTCCAGTGCTTCCAAAGTGCATCAGATCCCAAATCTATATACAAATCTATATCTATATACAAGCATATATACAAGCAATAATATAGAAATTGCCGAGAAAGAGGTAGGTGCAAATCACAGACAAAATACACACAATAATGTTATCTTACTTGCCAAACAAAGGCCCTTATTTAACAAGGGATAGCGCCAGGTAGCGACTGGTGAGCGAACGGTAACGACGGTCACCGCCACGAGAACGCCGGCTCCCCTCCGCAATCACACATTTATCAAGCCGATCCTGCTTAGCGACTGAGAGAGCGCCAGATAGCGACTCATTCATCATTATTCCAGCCTCAGCCCACAGCGCCAGCGTCCGACCTTGAACAGCGACAGGTATGACCTCTCGCTACCTGGCGCTCTCCAATGCATTTCAATGGAGCAATCTTTAAATATTCATAATTAATTGCTATTAATGTTTTTTTTTTTTTTTTTTTTTAAATGTCAAAAATTCTGTGACCACTTCTGCAATGTTAGATATTTTTTTTATGGTAAAAAAAAAAAAAAAAAAAATTGATATTACAGGTCTGATATTAATGTATTCATATTACAAAATGTTTTTAAAAACTTGTTTTTTTTGGTTTCCAAAAATATGGATGTTTGGGGGTTAAAAAACTACTTTTAACCCATCGCCGCCAGCGCCCCGGTGGTTTAAACATGCATTTTACAGAGTGAGAGTTTTTTGAGCATAATTTGTTAATGAATATGGTGGGAGCCAGTCGCTATGGCCATTCGCTATCATGCGCTCCCATACAGCGCGGAACCTGTCAAACAGCGACTCCTAACCCCGTATTCAACATTACCGCACACCGACTGAGTCGCTGTCAACAACCGAATACTAGCGGGCGCTGTGAAAATACCGCTACTGCCGCTCATCTGTCGCTACCTGGCACTATTAATAAATCGGCCTCATAGACTGTCATCATATGAGGGGCGGGGGGGGGGTTAGTATAGCCAGTGGAAAAAACCTAATGTGTCAATAATTAATTAATAAAGCTATATTTACAAATAAATTCATAAAGTGTCCAGTGCTTCCAAAGTGCATCAGATCCCAAATCTATATACAAGCATAATAATATAGAAATTGCCGAGAAAGAGGTAGGTGCAAATCACAGACAAAATACACACAATAATGTTATCTTACTTGCCAAACAAAGTGCCATGTGCGGACCAACCACTGGGACCCCCAAATTCCCCCCAAAAAAGCTGTGATGACTCGAGCCCAATTCGTTTTGGATAGAGTGAGTAAGAGGCCGATTCATTAATAGCGCCAGGTAGCGACAGATGAGCGACTGTAGCAGTATTTTCACAGCGCCCGCTAGTAGTCGCTGTGCTTGGCCATTGTTCGGTTGTTGACAGCGACTCAGTCGGTGTGCAGTTTGACCGGTTCCGCGCTGTATGGGAGCGCATGATACCGAATGGCCATAGCGACTGGCTCCCACCATATTCATCAAAAAATCAGGCTCAAAAAATTCTCGCGCTGTGAAATGCTTGTTTAAACCCCAGAGCGCTGGCGGCGATGGGTTAAAAGTAGTTTTTTAACCCCCAAACCACCATATTTTTGTAAACCAAAAAAAACAAGTTTATAAAAACATTTTGTAATATGAATACATTAATATCAGACCTGTAATATCAATTCTGCACAAATTTTTTTTTTTTTTTTTTTTTACCTTAAAAAAATATCTAACATTGCAGAAGTGGTCACAGAATTTTTCACATTAAAAAAAAAATAAAAAAATATTAACAATTAATTATGAATATTTTAAGATTGTTCCATTGAAATGCATTGGAGAGCGCCAGGTAGCGAGAGGTCATACCTGTCGCTGTTCAAGGTTGGACGCTGGCGCTGTGGGCTGAGGCTGGAATAATGGTGAATGAGTCGCTATATGGCGCTATCTCAGTCGCTAAGCAGGATTGGCTTGATAAATGTGTGATTGTGGTGGGGAGCCGGCGTTCTCGTGGCGGGGCCCGTCATTACCGGCCTCTCACCAGTCGCTACCTGGCGCTATCCCTTGTTAAATAAGGGCCTAAGGGTTAGAACTAATGTAATACATTTTATATTAGCTTGAGCCAGCTGGAAACACAGCTTCAGTTAGTGGTGACACTTTCAGTTAGTGGCGTTCAATAGTTATGGACTCTCATTGGTGGAGGAGGCGCCATACTTGAAGTTGAAATGGCAAATAGTCATCAGATATAACTGTGTGATGTTATGTTGCAGTTTGTGTCGCTCCTTCAGCATCTGGTGATGATTTGGGAAGGGTGTGTTCCCTATTGTGAAACCATAATTATACAGGAAGGCGAGTTTACTGCAGCTCACCGCAGGATTTAAACCGGACCTTCACCCTGATTTAATGAAAAGCCCAAACCCTTATAAAACGATTCCCCAGCATCTAAAGTTAATATATTTTAAGTTTTTAGTCACTTACTTATTATTCTTTCCCCCCACTGGGCTGCAACTCTGTTCAGGACTTTAGGATACGGGCGCCGCCATCTTGACTCAGAAGCATCACACTTACTGAGGAAAGGAGAGTGGGATAAAGTACGGGGGGGGCGGGTTATAGCTGTGCTTTGCTCAGACAGAGCAGAGCTGAGGTCAGGAAAAGTTCAGCAATCCCAGAATGCAGAGCAGCACAGTCAGAAGGCACTTTCTATTTGCAGGCTGCCTGATGCTCCATGAGCCGCCGTCTTGGATGTTTAAAGGCTCATAACATGCAGTAGATGCAGGTAGGATGATTTTTAATGTGAGCAATCTGTATGTACAGGGTGTGGGAAACATATAAGATAGACTCTTATTCAGAGTGAGGGTCCGGATTAATGTGAGCAATCTGTATGTACAGGGTGTAGGAAACATATAAGAGACTCTTATTCAGGGTGAAGGTCCGGATTAATGTGGGCGATCTGTATGTACAGGGTGTGGGAAACATATAAGATAGGCTCTTATTCAGAGTGAAGGTCCAGATTAATATGGACAATCTGTATGTACAGGGTGTGGGAAACATATAAGATAGACTCTTATTCGGGGTGAAGGTCCGCTTTAAACTAATGTTGGGAAACTTTTGGCGTCAAAGGTATCACACAGATGTCCAAAAAATTGCACTGACTTGCCAGCAGCGTCAGATCGGGAGCTGGGGGTAAATTAATCTTGCCTCCACATCTAGTAAACATGTCCCGCTTAAAGCGATCTTTCAGATTTAAAGTGGACCAACACCCAGGATTTTCACTATCCTGGGTGTTGGTCCACTTCCACGGGGCACCCCGATCGGGGGTGAAACCCACCCAGAAAGCCCAAAAAAACTCACCTCACCCCGCTCCTACGGCGCATGCGTGAGCGCTCCTCCAATCAGCGCGGATGGACAAACTTGAATATAGGACGGACAAGCTGAGCGCGCCCGCACCGGCCATTCACAAACGGGTGCCCTGCTAGAGGGAAGCGCGAAAGGCAGCTGCGGCACGCGCATGCGCTGTTGGAACGGGGAGAAGGTAAGGTTTGTGGGTATCCTGGGGGGTTTCACACAGCGAGGCACCACCGATCGGGGTGCCCCGCAGGGAGGCAGCTGATCGGCCCGGGTATCTTATAGATTCCCGGGCCAATCAGTGGTGGGTGTTGGTCCGCATGTGTCAAACTATATTTTAACTGTGGATAAAGCATAGCAAGTCTAGCTGGCCATCTCAGGTTTTTGGTCCACCTCTCTGGGGGTTTGCAATGCCCTGCTGTGTGACCCCCCCCCCCTTCACCCTATAGATTCTAGAGTCAGGACACCAGACTTATGGTCTGCTTTAAAGTGGACCAACACCCAGGATTTTCACTATCCTGGGTTTTGGTCCACTTCCGCATGAAACCCCCCAGAATGGCAGAAAAAACTCACCTCACCCGGCTCCTACGGCGCATGCGTGGGCCTCGTCCAATAAGCGCGCTCAGAGCCGCTGTGGTATGCATGTACAAGGGACGGAGAACCACAGTGGCTCCGAGCACGCTGGCGGCCGCATGTTGCGCTTCCCTCTAACAAGGAGCGCCCCCTGCTAGAGAGAAACGCGAGATGCGGCCCGCGCATGCGCCGTTGGAACGGGAGTAAGGTAAGGTGAATGGGGCGTCCTGGGGGGTTTCACACAGCGAACCATCCCAATTTTGGATGCCCCGCGGGGAGGGATCTGATCGGCCCGGGAATCTTATAGATTCCGATCAGCCTGGGTGTTGGTCCACTTTAAAGCAGATCGAAACCTGTGAGCATCATACAGTAACGTTTTTTTCTGTCTTTTAATCAATCAATTGGATGCAGCCAGACAAATAAAGTTTCTCTAAAAGATGCCAAGTGAGCACAATTATAAATAAGGTGGAGGGGCAACAATGACCCCTGACCTCACACCCCCTAAAGTTATGCCCCTGGTCTCTTGGGAAGTTCTTTGCCTACCTTGAAATCTAAGGGCCTTATTCATCAAGTGATAGCGTCAGACAGTGCCACAATAGCGCCAGGTATTGCCAGCTATCGGCGGCTACCGACACCCGACCGCCAGGCTGCGAACACGATCACGCATTTATCACGCTACATGAGGCTAGCGCCGGCGAGAGCGTCAGCTAGCGCGGGATTCATCATGTAGAGGACTGCAACGAACAGCGCCGCTGCTAATCCCATCACAGCGCCAGGTATGACCTGTCGCTCCCTGGCGCTCTCCAATGCATTTCAATGGAGCAATCTTTAAATATTCATAATTAATTGATATTAATGTTTTTTTTTTTTTTTTAAATGTCAAAAATTCTGTGACCACTTCTGCCATGTTAGATATTGTTTTTAAGGTAAAAAAAAAAAAAAAAGAATTGCAGGTCTGATATTAATGTATTCATATTACAAAATGTTTATAAAAACTTGTTTATTTTTTTTCCCAAAAATATGGTTGTTTGGGGGTTAAAAAACTACTTTTAAGCCATCGCCGCCAGCGCTCTGGGGTTTAAACAAGCATTTCACAGCGCGAGAATTTTTTGAGCGTGATTTGTTAATGAATATATGGTGGGAGCCGTTCGCTATGGCCATTCGCTGTCATGCGCTCCCATACAGCGCGGAACCAGTCAAACAGCGACTCCTAACCCCGTATTCAACATTACCGCACACCGACTGAGTCGCTGTCAACAGCCGAACAACGGCCAAGCACTGCGAATACTAGCGTGCGCTGTGAAAATAACGCTACTGGCGCTCAACTGTCGCTACCTGGCGCTATTAATGAATCGGCCTCTAAATTTACCTTCTATTCAAATAGCATTCTTACCTAGAATCTGAAGAATTAAATTAGATCCCAATTAAATAAAAATGTTGAAATTGTTGATGCCCCTGCACTCATAACCCCCTGAATCGGCCAAAGTATTGGCGAAACCTCCCCCTGCCTGTGCTTCCATAGCTCTCATGATCAGCACTGCAACTTATTAGCTAGTCACATGGATACAGTCACAGGGGAGACACTACGGGAGTTTCGGGGGGGGGGGGGGGGCTGGAAATTGAATGTGAGGAATTCTGACATTTTCACAATAAACAGCTGCACGTCTGCGATTTGCTGAGCAGTCATCACCCCTGACTGCTTAACAGGGCATTCCCAATTGGTCACGCAACTTCCCTAAGCCCTCGCCACATCTCGGTGCTGTGGCAGCATCCCCGCTATGCCTCCAGTAAGGTGCGCACTACTTGTGCCAGGCCCTTCTGAATAGCTGGCGTATGCCCACAGCCAGGGCCGGATTAAGAGAGAGGGGGCGCAAGGGGCTCGACCCCTGGGGCCTCCACCACTTGCCTTGCAAAGGGGGCCTCTACCAACCTTTGGGTTATGGTCTGGTCCAGGAGACCTTTCAGTCTTTGGTCTGACTAGCCACAGGGCCAGCAACAAAGCTATCCGTGGCACTGGGGGTGCATCTGGGCAAGCCTTTTTTTTGTTTTTGCAAACCTGCAGCCAAATCCACCACAGGGCTGGATGGAGAGTCTAGAGCAGAAAAGCCGCCGCCGCCAGCAACGCTACAGTGATGGGTGCAGAGCTGTCACTGCACATAAGCCACCAAGCACAGCCGCTGGCAGCTCAATGCAGGGAACCAGCCGGGCGACTACAAAGCCCCCGGCCCGGATGGCAAAGCAGCACCCACACAAGGGGGGCACAAGGGACTCGATCTGACGTTCCAGTAAGTGGGCGGGTGCCAGACAACCACCAATCAGTTACTTGGCTGGACTATTATTTTATACTGTATCTGGGGCCTCCACCAGATTTTGTGCCCAGGGGCCTCCACCACACTTACTGCAGCCCTGGCGAGGTGTGGGCATGTGCGTCTGTCAGTGTGTGTGCGTCTGCGGGTGTGTTGGGGTTCACGGCTGACACACCTGATTCCTGCATCGCCCCGGGTCCGAAAATGAGGTCGTAATTATCGCGTCTGGCTTGTGGCTCAACATCAGTCCCAGGAGCACTGCCAAGTCCTCTCCATTCATTGGAGCAGGGCACAGAAGCGCCGGTGATGGAGTTTGGGCCTCGGGTGGCGCGGGAAGCAAAGGCTTCTGTGCGGGCTAGAATCCAGGTGAGTAGCTGATTCCCGGACTAGCACTGACCAGTTGTGGGGGACAAAAGGTAAGCACCCCATTGCTTTTTGATTTGGTTGTTGAATTACTTTCAGTTTATTAGAAACAACAAATCCGAATGACTCCAAAAATCCACACACATCTTCTGCTTGTATGTGGTGTGTCCTGAGGAAGGGGGCCCCAGCGCACCCCGAAACGTCGATCCACTGTCACCACTGTAACCATCATATATCTGAACCATTGATGTTACATATTAACTTCATTTTTCGGTGTTGTGCAGTTATAAGACTCTGTTCAGTACTTCTTTGGGGGGGTTTTATAGCGGGGCACCCCCCCATTCCTTAGTTACTGGTCATATTGGGTTAAGAACGGAGCATTGCACCACCATTATTAATATTATTTTGTCACTGGTGCCAGCTATATTTTTTGTCTTATGAACCTTTGATGTAAGCAATACAATTTATTTTTTGGAACTTTTTGGAGTGCTGGTTCTTCACAAACAAACTTAGGCCCTTATTCATCAAGCGATAGCGCCAGGTAGTGTCTGACGAGCGCCAGGTAGCGGCAGCTAACGGCGACTACCGACTCAAGTACGCCCGGCGGCGGTCACAATGACGCATTTATCAAGCAAAATGAGGCTAGCGCCGGCGAGAGCGACGGCTAGTGCGGCATTCATCATGAAGCCGCCTGGACCGAACAGCGCCGCTGCAAATTCCCTCACAGCGCCAGGTATGAGCTGTCGCCCCCTGGCGATGTCCAATGCATTTCAATGGAGCAATCTATAATAAATCATGATTAATTGGTAATAATTTTTTTTAAAATTTTTTTAATGTCAAAAAATCGGAGACCACTTCTGCAATGTTAGGATTTATTTTTAATATTATTACAAAATGATTCTAAAAACATGTATAATGTTACATTCAAAAAATATGGTTGTTTAGGAGTTAAAAACTAGTTAATACAGATCGCCGCCAGCGCACTGGGGTTTAAACAGGAATGGACAGCGACAGCACATTCGGAGCGTGATTTGTTGATGAATATGAAGCTAGCCGTTCGCTCTGGCCATTCGTTGTCAGGCGCTCACATACAACGCTGGACCTGTGAAACAGCGACCCCCCAGCCCGTATTCAACATTACCGCACACCGACTGAGTCGCTGTCATCAAGCTAACGCCGGCCAAGCACAGCGAATACTGGCTGGCGCTGAAAAAATCACGCTACAGTCGCTCATCTGTCGCTACCTGGCGCTATTGATGAATCGGCCTCTTGGATATATGCGGCGTCTCCGCGAACCGTGCACCCGCGCAATATCTCTGCGTTGAAGGTAAGAGTGCGGCAGTCACCAGAACTATTCCAAAAATACATAGCACATCTATTAGAGACGGGAACTTCCAAACGCAGTGTCACTATGGGGGTTATTCATGACGGGATAGCGGCAGATAGCGCCTCGTAGCGGCAGGCAGCGTCTGGTGAACGCCGGGCGTTGTACGCAAAACCACATTTATGAAGGCGAATCTGGTGAGCGACTCTAACTGCGCCATGTAGCGTCCGATATATTATTACAGGCGGCTCAGCGTATAGCGCCGGTGCTCTAGCTTCCAGAGACCCAGGTATTACCTGTCGCTCTCCCGTACATTTCCTCTGTTTTTTGTTTGTTTTTTTCTCTCAAATCACTGTGTGACCTCTCCTGACTTAGAAAGAGTCATTTTTGAAAACTTTTTTGATTTTTTATATTTTTATGCAGAATTGTCATTACAGGTCTGGCATTAAAATGTCACAATGTTACAACAATGTCATTCCTTGTGTTTTTTTCGCTTTGTTTCTGGTGGATATGTGTCCAAAAAAAAGTCTATGTTCTATGCTACAGCGCCCAGATCCAGAGCGCCGACACTGTGTGTGTGTGTGTGTGTGTGTCCTTTTTTAATAAGTATGGTGTGAGTCGCTGAGAATCGGTCGCACTGAGCTGGCGCTACCTTTCGCTCCCTGCAGCGCTGTACTGGTGTTAGAGCACCCAGCATACATCACATTCATCAATGCCAGCCAGGGTACTACAGCGACTGAGGTGCTCTGTTACAGCACCTGATACCCGCACACGTGCTTCTACTAGCGGTTGCTCTAAGTGTCGCTCATCTGCCGATTCCTGGCGCTAGTAATGATTCAGCCTCCACGTTTAGTGGCTCGGGGGGCATTGAAGAAAACTGGAGAAGAAGAACAATAGGCTTTTCGATATAGTGCATTTTCCAAGCACTCCAATAATCTCCTGATGAAATAGTGATGAGACCATGAACTGCGTGGGATGTCGCTTACCTGCCTCTGGCCACAGATAATTGAATAGGATTCATATTTTTAGCTCTAGCTTATCAGATTTATCAGTCATCATTGCTTTCTTTTGGAATGAGGCCTATTGGAACTTTATCATTGTTATATTCATTAGATAAACTGAGTGTGTTTTATATACATTAGTTAAAGGTAATGTCCAGGATAAAAAAAAGCAGGTCCTCTGTGAAGGTCCGGTGCACGGCCCCCCGCGCGCGCGCGCAGCTCCTCCGTGCAGTGCTCGCATCTTCATACTTACCGAGGGTCTGCGATCCAGTGATTCTGCTTCCCAGCGCTAGAACGTTTGTGGCACATTGTTTTTACCCCCACGAGCCTCCAATGGAGGGGGACATGCCGAGGCAGATTGGCCATGCCCGTTCCATTGCGATGAATGGAGGAGGCATGCTAGGCGGCGCGTATGCTGCCATGGTGAGTATAGACTTTTTTATTGCCTGGAAAGGGACCCAGTGACTTAAAGCGGAACAAAACCTGGGATTTTGACCATCACTTTGGGATGCCCCCTGAACATCCTGTAAAACTCCTACGGTGCATGCACAGGCTCCAGGGGCGTACATAGGTTTCACAGAGCCCCATAGCAAAACTCATAGTGGGCCTAAAAGACGCCTCCAGCATTAAAGTAAAGTAAAGCATCTATGGAGAGAACATGTACTAATAACTTGGAACATGTCCCTCTTGTTATATAGAGAGCAAGTCTGCTAGGCAATAACTGTATGTAGTTAGCTGTCAGAATTAGATTTATTGACGTCACGCAACGTGTCGGCGTGGAGGCAGGTCGGAGAGGGAAGAGAGGGACTGTGCTGTCGGTACATTGTGGATCTGAGATTTTTCTGCTATGTGTGGTGTGTCTGTTCATCCTTTACCCGGCTGGTCTTTCGGATATTAAAGAATGTTGTTTGTATAGTATTGCACTTGATTGAGTATAGGTCATCATATGTGGTTTGGAGTAGCATTATGCACTTTATGTAGTTGATTTGTTGTTATTGTGAAAGGTTCTGATTAGCACTTTTTTGCACTTTATTCAGCTGGGTATATATGTTTAGGATATGTCTTTTGGGATAGTTTCACATGTTTATAAATAATTATATTATTTTGTATGGCATTCTCAGGCACTTATTAATTATATATTTGTGATTTTAAAAGACACCATACAGCTCTATATGTTCCATCGAATTGTTCCCTCCTTTTTTGTTCCCTCTCTTAGCCCTCCCTCTGATCACTCATTGTGTCTGTGTGTTTTTTAATTGGTTTTAACTAGTCTTTTGTCACTTTGTATATACACATGTAAATGTTAAAAATAAAAGGTAAATGTTTTACTCATTATGTAAATATTTTCCCTAAATAATAAACAAATATTAGGGTTGATTCAGAGCCCCTTTCTCGTCATTTTTACGGATGTCTTGCTACCAAACAAAAACATTTCACACTAAAGTTCTCACGGAAAAAAGGTTTTGCTGAATCAGACGCGGGGAAAAAATGAACGAGAATGGAAATATTCACGCAAAAAAAGGTGAGAAAGGGGCTCTGAATCAACCCTATTGTTGTAAAACGCCGCAGTACTGAGAGTGTATTAGTTTATGATGATATACTATAAAGATATGTGCGAGGGTATATTGTGAAACATAATGTAAATCAAGCAAGGAGGAACGTAATTGGTTCATGTTATTTTAATGTATTTTAATTTGTGTCAAAACTGGAGGTTGTGGCCATTCACCCCCTTACTTACCTAGTCCCGGTGGATCCATGGCGTGAGCGGCGATGGTTTCGCCGCTGGGCAGTGATCATTGGAGATATGCGAGCACATATAGTGCACGCACTTCCTTGTTTGCGTTCCATCGGACGGAAGTGGCGCGGGGTGATGCATTTCGCGTCACTTGCGCCCTGACGATCCACGTTGCGAGGGCGCATATAAAGGAGAGGAAAGAAGGGCGCCGGCCTTTTAAGGTCGGCAGCCCCATGACTGGCCTGCGCTTCCTGCTGACCAGCCTATGGGATTGGGGGAAGAGATCGGGGGAAGTGACCTCAGGGAAGGGGAGGGGGGAGTATAAAGGGCTGGTTGCCCCCTCCTCTTCCTCTTTGGCCCTGATCTCTTCGCTGGAACGTGCTTTCCCACCCGCCCGCCCATTATTTGGGGTGATGGAATGGTCGATTGGTGGCAGCGGAAGGCTGGTTGGTGTTTCGGAGCAGTTTTTTGGGATAGGTGTTGTATTATGTTATAAAAAAAATATATATAAAAAAAAAATAATAATAAAATAAATAAATAAATAAACGATAAGAAATAGAGAAAGAAGATTAATATATATTTATTGATATTTGTTTAAGTTACCAGGATACTTAAATTTGGTTTTGTTTATATATAATTTGTGGGGTTATTTATTGGGTATATGTCAATGCGTATGTATCGGGGGATTGTTGTACATACATTGTTTGCCGTATTATTTTACTTGTCGCAGCTTTGGCGGTCTCCTCTGCTCGGTTGGGGTCTGAGATGGCAGGAAAGTGGGGGTGGGTTACAAGGAAGCGGCTGTTTTGGCTGAAACGGGCCAGGAGGAGAGGTGACTGATTTTAAGGGGATGGACAGAAGAAAGGGGGTGAGGTGGATCTTGGCAGTTGGCCCCGTTGAGCTACCAGGCCTAGGAGGGATGCGGCCGGGCTCACGAATCGCCTTCTGTCTCAGATTCGGGAGGTAGTTGAGCCTTCGGGCCGCCTCCCCTCCCCTTCTGTTGGTAGTTATGGCGGAATCTCAGACCTGGATCAGGGAGATCGGGAGTGCATTGTTATTTGTTACTGTGTTTTTATGTTGAGTCTGTGGCCGATTAAAATTTCATTCTGAAGAAATGGTTGTTGGCTCCATTATTTGGGAGTGTGGGTGGGTTGGCGACAACTGAAGGTGTATAGAGCGCGAGCACAGCGAACGAACTTGCACGCTGGCGAAGTGGTGGGAGGACCACGCAACGCATCGGTGAGGCACATGTCATTTTGCTGTTACTACATTATTATTGTTTCTGATGCGGATTGTATGGATGGATGCTCATCTAGCAGGCACGGGGTAGAAAGCACTTTATAGACTGTTGCTTTGCACTTTAAATATTTGGATAATAACTATCTGAGCAACAGCATTGATGTAGTTTAGCTTTCACTATAGCACTTTATCTTTATTATTAACTCTATAATCCTATTTATGCACGGGCACTTTTCTTTTGCTGCTATCCATACAAAAGGCATGGGAACTTATTTATTTGGAATATATACTGATTAAATATGAACTAGCCCCAGTTTTCCTCCCCACTAAGTTTTGAAGGTTTTAATTGCCTTATATGTTTGTCTGTGTTTAATTTTTCGGCATTGTTTTGGCGTAATTTTCTATTAAACTGTGAAAATTGATTTGTGTGCGGCCATATTTATGTTTGGGGTTGCAGCAGGCCAGCTCTAGGGCCTTAGTGCTTTGTGGGGTCCTGTGTATCGGTTGTTCCCCCGTGGCCTGCGCCTAGTAATTTGTGGGCTGTGCATAGTCAATTGTGGTATCCAGCATTAAAGTAGACCAAAACCCACGACAAAGCCCTCCTTTAGGGTATCCCGATGTGTGAAGCTCCAGTAACCGGCCTCCCCTGCACCACTCCATCCCATGTGCACAGCCTCCCCAGGTCTGTGGTCTGATTAGAGTTGTAGGCAGTGTTGGCGCAGTGTGGGCCCTGGGTCATCAAAAATGGGGCCTAGTTAAGTTTGGTTCTATTCTAGGTGCTACCGTATAATGCAGTGTTGGGAGCACCAGGGACCCGTGTCTTCAGGGAGCACCAGGGACCAGAGCTGTAGGTTCCCCAGGGACAAAGACGGAATGGAACGAGGATATCAGCACCTTGTTTCTCCAAGTGTTCTAAACACAGAGCACCGGGGAAGGGGGGGAAACAATGCATTGGCAGCTTAGTTCCGCCCTGTAGATCCTACAGCTCCTGCCCCTGGCATTCCCGTAGGCAACACGGCAACACTGCATACTGGGGTGGAGGCAGGGCCGTATTTGGTGTTCATGGTGCCCTAGGCACCTTAAGTGCCTGCACCCCCCTTTTTTAAGTTAGGTCATGGTCCAGTGTGTAGGGGGAAAGGGTGCAATGAGCTAGATGCAGAGTATGTGTGTGGAGGAGGGGCAGGCGAGCATGTTCCATCTTTTACTGCATTCTGACATACAGGAGTCACATGACCACACCAGTGGAGGGGAGATTCTCTGGCCTGTGTTCAACCCATTGTCAGGAGGCGTTAATGTTCTGGCTATGGGAGTTTTTCTTTACTACAGTAGTAAGGGCAGTGCCCCCCCCTTTCCAGGTTGCCACCCTAGGCACGTGCCTAGGGTTGCCTAATAGTAAATACAGCCCTGGGTGGAGGGAGGCAGCTTGCATGGGGCCCCCCCACTCCCAAGGGTCCCATAGCAGCTGCCTCTAACGTATGTGAGCCCCATTTGACAGGCTCTCGTCCAATCAGAGCCGTTTGCCGTGCATATGTAATGTTTGCCAAACAGCTCTTGTTGCAATCAGAGCGAGAGCAGCCGCGTCCCCAGCACAGGCTCCAGGGACATACATAGGTTTCACGGGGGCCCCATAGCAAAACTCATAGTGGGTCCCAGCATTAAAGTAGACCGGAAACCCACGATGGACCAGGTCTGTGGTCTGATTAGAGTTGTAGGCAGTGCTGTCGCAGTGTTGGCCCTGGGTCATCAAAAATGGGGCCTAGTTAGGTTTGGTTCTACCGTATAATGCAGTGTTGGGAGCATCAGGGACCCGTGTCTTCAGGGAGCACCAGGGACCAGAGCTGTAGGTTCCCCAGGGACAAAGACGGAATGGAACGGGGATATCAGCACCTTGTTTCTCCAAGTGTTCGAAACACAGAGCACCGGGGAAGGGGGGGGGGACAATGCAATGGCAGCCTAAAGTGGACCAACACCCAGGATTTTCACTATCCTGGGTTTTGGTCCACTTCCACAGGGCACCCAGATCGCCCTAAATAACTCACCTCACCCTGCTCCTACGCGAGCGATCGTCCAATCAGAGCGCTCAGAGCCGCTGTGGTATGTACGGACAAGCGACAGACAACCACAGTGGCTCTGAGCACGCTGGAGGCCGCATCTCGCGCTTCTCTCTAACAGGGAGCGCGCCAGCGCCGGCCATTCACAAACGGCCGGCGCGGGTGCACGCCCTGCTAGATGCGCCGTTGGAACGGGGATAAGGTAAGGTTTCTGGCCGTCCTGCGGGGTTTCACACAGCGGGGCATCCCGATTTCGGATGCCCCGCGGGGGCTGATCCCCCCTGGGTGTTGGTCCACTTTAAAAATAAATAAAAAGATTAAATTAATTAGTTCTGCCCTGTAGATCCTACAGCTCTTGCCCCTGGCATTCCCGTAGGCCACACTGCATACTGGGGTGGAGGGAGGCAGCTTGCATGGGGCCCCCTACTCCCAAGGGTCCCATAGCAGCTGCCTCCCCTGCCTCTATGGTATGTGAGCCCCTGACAGGCTCTCGTCCAATCAGAGCCGTTTGCCGTGCATATGTAATGTTCGGCAAACAGATCTTGTTTGTTGCAATCAGGGCGAGAGCAGCCGCATCCCCAGCAGGGGGCAATCTCTCGCTCCCCGTCTATCTGAGCGGCTGGGGACAGGATGCAGGATGTTTACATCGCCAAGGGCGCCAGGAATCAGGTGAGTTCTGCGGTGCCCCGGGGGGTTATCACACAGCAAGGCATCCCGATCCGGGATCACTGATTTGTGGCTCCAGTCTTACCTTAACCCGGACCTTCACCCTGATTTATTGAAAAGCCCAAACCCTTATAAAACGATTCCCCAGCATCTAAAATTAATACATTTTACGTTTTTAGTCACTTATTATTCTTTCCCCCACTGGGCTGTAACTCTGTCCAGGACTCTAGGATACGGGCGCCACCATCTTGAATCAGAAGCATTACATACTGAGGAGAGCAGAGCTGGAGTCCTGTTTGCAGGCTGCCTGATGCTCGATGAGCTGCCATCTTGGATGTTTAAAGGCTCATAACATGCAGTAGATGCAGGTAGGATGATTGTTAATGTGAGCAATCTGTATGTACAGGGTGTGGGAAACATTTAAGATAGGCTCTTATTCAGGGTGAAGGTCCGCTTTAATGCCCAGTCATTCAGATAGGTTGGGCGCGGTGGTGCACACAGCTATAGGGGGCCGGGGATGAGGCAGCAGCGATTGCAGTGTCACAGGAGCCGGCTGGTAACATTGAGTATACAGGTGACCCTGCTATAGGACACCCCCCCCGGGGGCAGGCTAGTGGCCATAACATATGATTATTTTTATCATGTAGGCGTATGTGGTGGGTTATTATGTTTATTTATATGTGGTATAATTGATGTTACATCTGGCTACAGATCCGGGTCAGTATTGTTATAGGCTTATTGTATATTGTTATTGTATTGTATGACTAATATTGATAATACTATTCTAATACTTGCCTTAAGGTTTGTAGATTTTTTGCGTCAAAAGGCTTCCGTGGACCACACCCATAATAACCTAACCACCTTGCTGTGTTGCCAGCAGATTCTGGGAGGCCGATTCAGTAATAGCGCCAGGTAGCGACAGATAAATGACTGTAGCAGTATTTTCACAGCGCCCGCTAGTAGTCGCTGTGCTTGGCCGTTGTTCGGTTGTTGACAGCGACTCAGTCGGTGTGCAGTAATGTTGAATATTGGGTGATGAGTCGCTATTTGACAGGTTCCGCGCATGATAGCGACTGGCCATAGCAAACGGCTCCCACCATATTCATTAACAAATCACGCTCAAAAAATTCTTGCGCTGTGAAATGCATGTTTAAACCCCAGAGCGCTGGCGGCGATGGGTTAAAAGTAGTTTTTTAACCCCCAAACAACCATATTTTTGGAAACCCAAAAAAACAATTTTATAAAAACATTTTGTAATATGAATACATTAATATCAGACCTGTAATATCAATTTTGCACAAAATTATTATTTTTTTTTACCTTAAAAAAATTATCTAACATTGCAGAAGTGGTCACAGAATTTTTCACATTTAAAAAAAAAAAAAAAAAAAATTAACAATGAATTATGAATATTTTAAGATTGTTCCATTGAAATGCATTGGAGAGCGCCAGGTAGCGAGAGGTCACACCTGTCGCTGTTCAAGGTCGGACGCTGGCGCTGTGGGCTGAGGCTGGAATAATGATGAATGAGTCGCTATCTGGCGCTATCTCAGTCGCTAAGCAGGATCGGCTTGATAAATGTGTGATTGTGGTGGGGAGCCGGCGTTCTCGTGGCGGTGCCCGTCATTACCAGACGCTCACCAGTCGCTACCTGGCGCTATCCCTTGTTAAATAAGGGCCTTAGTGGATCTTTAGCTCACTGAACCTGACCAGCACAGAGAGGCAGTCATGGCCACACAGCCCATTTCCCCAATAGATAGGGTAGTAAAGTCGTAGAAGTAGTCAGGGCCGGCGTCAGCACCCGGCAAGGCGGGGCAGTTGCCGGGGGCCCCAGCGTCTGGGGGGGGGGCCCACTGACAGGGTCGGCCTTTGGGGTGTACGACGGGGGTTGACCGGCGGCGGACTGGAAGGGCACCGCCTCAGCTGGTGCCCACATCTCCTCGAATGGCGGGTTCCACACAACGGGGCATCTTGATTTAGATTCCAGGGGAGGAAGTGCTGGGTTTTGTTCTGCTTTTAAGTTTCCCACCCCAGCTGATTTCTTATCCCCGGGGCATCCCAATCTGTGATACCCTACTGTGTGATACCCGCTGGGATCGCCGGCATACCCACTATGCAAGCAATTCTACCCCTGGGTTTTGGTCCGCTTTACAGGGGCATCTTAATCTGGGATGCCCCTGTTTGTGAAAGAACCCCCCTGTTTTGGCCTTTAACTGAAACTGGCGACACGGTGCATTCACCAGATCCAGGAAAATAATGAACAAAGGGGGGGGGGGGGAGGGGTCACACACAGGGGCATCCAAAATCAGGAGGATCTAGATGCGTTTAGACCGAGGTCAGGTTTAAAGGAGTTTGGTGAGCTTCAAAGTAGACCAAAACTAGAGTTTTGGTCCAAAATCCTTAGGGGGCATCCAGATTTGGGACGTCCCTCGGTGATGTGACGCGACTCTTCACCATAAAGGGGCCCCACTGAGACCATGCCTCCCAAGGGCCCACATAAACCTGGAGCCGGCCCTGGAAGTAGTGGTCGTAGAACTGGGCAAAGGTGAGTTTTGGTGAGCGACCTGGGGGGTTTCACACAGTGGGGCATAAGGGCGCCCCGGGGAGCAAGGGACAAAACCCGGGATAGTCAAAATAGTGGGTTTTGGTCCACTTTAGTGGAATAAAAACCCAGCAGGGCCGGCCCTGGTATTTTTTTAGACTCCACTGGCCAGGACAGGAGTCATCACTGAGCGTATCTGGGCAAGTACCGGGGCCCCTGCACCGTGGGAGGGCCCACCTCATTCCCACTGCCCTGGGGAAACCCCTCATGAAGCAGGGCCATGCAGTAACCAGGACTAAGGATTGTCAGCCAGGGACAGATTGGCCATTGGACTGTCAGTCCTTCTATAGTGTGTTTCTTTCATTCTATTCTTTTTCTTTTTTCTATCCATTTATTCTTTGTTATTTATTTATTTATTTATTTATTTGTTATTTATTCTCTTTCATCTGTTTTTTCTGCCATTCCCTTTTTATTCCTTTCTTTTTGTTCTTCCTTCTATTATTTCTGTTCATCTTTCTATGCTGTTTTTTTCCTTCTTTTCTTTCCCTCCCCTTTAGTCTATTTTTTGTTTGTTTCCAGCTATTATTTGATTCTTTTTTACTTTCATCTGTTCTTTCTGCCATTTCTTTCTTCCGTCTTTCCTTCTATTATTTATTTCTGTCATTCCTTCTCTACTGTCTTTCTTTTATTCTTTTTATTTTTTTCTTTCCTGCTTTTTATTTTTCAGTCTTTGTTTCTATTTCTTTCTGTCATTCCTTCTATACTTAGGCCCTTATTTATGAAGGAATAGCGACAGGTAGCGACTGATGGGCCCCGCCACGAGAACGCCGGCTCCCCACCACAATCACACATTTATCAAGCCGATCCTGCTTAGCGACTGAGATAGCGCCATATAGCGACTCATTCATCATTATTCCAGCCTCAGCCCACAGCGCCAGCGTCCGACCTTGAACAGCGACAGGTATGACCTCTCGCTACCTGGCGCTCTTCAATGCATTTCAATGGAACAATCTTTAAATATTAATAATTAATTGTTATTAATGTTTTTTTTTTTTTTAAATGTGAAAAATTCTGTGACCACTTCTGCCATGTTAGACAATTTTTTTAAGGTAAAAAAAAAAAAAAAATTGTGCAGAATTGATATTACAGGTCTGATATTAATGTATCCATATTGATTGAATAAAACACTGCGCTCCTATAATCTATATAAAACAATGGAATGCTACAACGTACCAGACTCAAAATCCCTGATAAGCCTAAACGAAATGTTATAATATAGTACAGAGCAATTGGATAAATAACACCTTAAGTGAAAATACAAATAACCTAAAAGAGAAAAATTAATTAATTCAACATTTAAGTGATGTAACACAGTTAACCTAAAATGAAATGAAAAATCGTGAATCTAAATCATTAATCCAAACTAATGAATTAATGCATTATTAAGTGTCCCAAAGTCCATGCACCAACAAATAAGTGCTAAAGATGATGAATATAATGAAAGAAAAATCCAAAAGTGCACTCCACTGGGCTTCCCACGTTTGTGTGCCCCACAAAGGTGATCAATCTTCACACCGTGGTCACTCCTTACACTTATATGTGCTTACCAGAAACATGAATCAACAAATCCTTAAAATCAAATCTTAAACCATTGACTTCGTGATAATTCCAAATATTCATACGATCAGTTCCTTTTCATGACTGCAATCCGTAATACTCGGTGGTTATGTGAAAAAGAACAAAAGAAAAATAGTGCAACCCCGCTTGATATATTTAATTCATGTTTCTGGTAAGCACATATAAGTGTAAGGAGTGACCACGGTGTGAAGATTGATCACCTTTGTGGGGCACACAAACGTGGGAAGCCCAGTGGAGTGCACTTTTGGATTTTTCTTTCATTATATTCATCATCTTTAGCACTTATTTGTTGGTGCATGGACTTTGGGACACTTAATAATGCATTAATTCATTAGTTTGGATTAATGATTTAGATTCACGATTTTTCATTTCATTTTAGGTTAACTGTGTTACATCACTTAAATGTTGAATTAATTAATTTTTCTCTTTTAGGTTATTTGTATTTTCACTTAAGGTGTTATTTATCCAATTGCTCTGTACTATATTATAACAATGTATTCATATTACTAAATTATTTAAAAAACTTGTTTTTTTTTGGTTTTCAAAAAAATTATTGTATTTTTGGGGTTTAAAAAACTACTTTTAAGCCATCGCCGCCAGCGCTCTGGGGTTTAAACAAGCATTTCACAGCGCGATAATTTTTGGAGCGTGATTTGTTAATGAATATGGTGGGAGCCGGTCGCTATGGCCAGTCGCTATCATGCGCACCCATACAGCGCGGAACCTGTCAAATAGCAACTCCTCACCCAATATTCAACATTACAGCACACCGACTGAGTCGCTGTCAACAACCGAACAACGGCCAAGCACAGCGACTACTAGCGGGCGCTGTGAAAATACCGCTACAGTCGCTCAACTGTCGCTACCTGGCGCTATTACTGAATCGGCCTCCCCGTCATGCCTTTTATTATTTTTTGTCTTTCTGTTTCAATCTTTTTATTGTAATTTTTTGGTATAAAAGATAAACAGTATGACATTTTGTTCTTTTACAAATAAACAGTTACAGAACATGAGTTGTCATTCTTCATACAGTTTCTCATGCAGTCATGCCATTTTCAATAAGTTGCTAAGGCCCTTTTAGGATGTTTGGGCTCCTAAAGTTTAATTATGTACCAACATGAGCGACTTAAAATTAGCACCTATGAACTGCTAGTCAACCTTACTCAAATTGACAGGCAGGTAGATTATCCTCTCCTGCCACACGCTCTCCACACTGCCACCCCTCTGGTGTCGGGGGGGGGGGGGTGAAGGGGCCAAGGGATCTATGGAATGGAGGGGACGGTAAACGACAAGTAGGAAGGAGGGGGACAGATGGGAAACATAAGAGGAAGAAAAGAAAGAGAAGAAAAAAAAAAAAAAAAGGGAGAGGGGGAAGGGAGTGCACAAAAGTAAATATGCAATTAAAGGGGAGGGTTTGCAGTGCTGGATGGTGTCTATTGTAAATAATGGGCCTTTATGGAAAATCAATATTGTTAATAATGTTGCATATATAAATATAGGAATATACAGTGGGAAGGCCTAGGGCAGGAATTGTATTCAAAGCAGATAGTATCAGCATCCTGAGACAATAAAGCAATAAATTCCAAACAAAGAAGCAGGTGGGGACAAGATAGAGAAGCCAGATTTAGGGGAAGAGTAAACTTGTGACTAGGGTCATAAAAGATCAAAGAGGAGGAAGAGCAGAGATCAAAGGCTTTTCTGTGTATAACCTGGGGGGAGCCTTAGGTGGCAGGGGAGGAGAGACAGGAAGGAGGAGAAGCGAGAGAGGAGGAATGAAGGCTGCCAGCTGAAAGGTCTGCTTGTGGGTGCCCGTTTCAGGAGGGTAATGCTCTTAATGTTGCCTTAATCCCTGTATATATGTATGCCAATCATTTAACTCTGATTGTGTGTTGTATTTTGTAGTCAGATTGCATTGTTATTTTACCTACAATATATCTCTGTATTTACTATCTGTCTCAGTGTCCTTTGCATATACCGGAAGTCGAAAGAACCAACAGATGCGTGTATCCATTGTGTTATAATTGGCCAGATATTGATAATATTTGTAAATGTGTTTGCCTATTTTAGTCGAGCCGGGCAGGATAAATTTATATATAATGTTATTAATATTTTAGTTATTGCATAATTTGGGGAGCCCTTCAAGAAAATATTAGAGTAAATTGTTTACACTATTTCTCCCTTGGTTTTCTCAATCAGGCACGATCCATGCTGGGTTTACAGGACCCCAGTCCACATTCCTAGTCCTCTACAGGTT
The DNA here is from genome assembly GCA_027917425.1 of Gastrophryne carolinensis. NCBI lineage: Eukaryota > Metazoa > Chordata > Amphibia > Anura > Microhylidae > Gastrophryne > Gastrophryne carolinensis. The sequence goes on from CM051243.1 coordinate 12,056,131, forward strand.
TTTTCCCCTACTCCCAGTTCTTACACAGGTGATGAGGCTAATTGCAAAGGAAGCCTAATAAAAGGACCCGCTGAGGGTTCCAGTGTGGAGTTGGACAGACTGGGATGAGGAGCCTGTGCCTTGCTGCTCCCGGTACTGACAGTGCTGAATTGCAGCCGATGGACTTTGTGTTATCTGTACTTGGAACCTGTGGATTAACAGCCTGGACTTGTTTGCCCCGAAAGAGGACCTGTGATATCAAGGTCAATAGGCTGTAATTATCCTACACTGTACATTGCTAAAGTTGGTGAGGTAACCGCTTGCTGTACTGCATTGTATCCTGCATCATACTCTGAAGTTAAGAGATTTTGCCTGTTCGACTTTGTTTTCAATAAATTGCTTGTTATTTGACTAAGAACTGTCTTCAGAGTCATTGCCGTTGGCCCCAGATCCCGACACAAGGTTGACATCATCATGATCCCAGCAACACTACTGGCAGACAATTATGGAGGCTTTTACATCTTATAAATTTACAATTATTCTGAAGAAAGATTCTTAGAAAGGTGACAGCTTTTTACTCTTTACCTTGTTTGTAAAGGTTCTTATTCATACAGGACATGCTAAATTGTCGAGAATAACTGGACTTGCTGTTTTCTTAAGGCCGTTTTGCTAGTCATCTGGTTTTCTCAGTAGAGTTGGGTGACATTTGCAAAACATAGAACAGCAAGTCCAGTTGCCTTGGTCTATTCTTACAGATATACAATCCTAGAACCCCCACTCACTCACTCTTACACATTCTCTCTCATAAGTTAGAGCTCTGATCATCAACCTGTAGCACAGGAGCCACATGTGGCTTGTAGACCCTCGCTGTAGGGCTCTAGACCTGCCTGGGGTCATGAGGTGGGCCAATGGAAAAGCTTGCCAGCTTACCTTTATTTACAGCTTCCAGTGGCACGCTTCCCAGGACCCCACTGAGTGTTGAGCTGGAAGCTGCAGGTAAGCCGACACACTTCTCTGTCTGGCCGACTCTGCCATGTAACTTTTTCTTGGAGATGAAGGATCTAGTTTCGAAGGGGCAAGTATTTCATGGTGTGGGGGGATTTGCTAAATGTGTCTCAAGTAAGAAAGGTTTGGGGAGGCCAGGGTTAGAGGTCATAGTATAGAATTCTGAAGGCACTTTTGATTATCTTGGGTTTTTTGGTCCCCGCTGTGTATAACCCCCAAAGCACTGAGAAAAACTCACCTTTGCCCAGTCATACAGTGCATGCGCCGGTGCACAGCCAATCAGCCCGCTTAGTACCATTCGCCCCTTTCGGTAAGAATTGGCTAATTGGATCCAAATGCAGCCAAATGCACTGACGGCCGCACGGCCTCTAGCAAGCATGCGTGTCCACGCCATTCATTCACAAATGCCTGGTTCCGGCATGCTTCTGGCTAAAGGTATAGTGTAGTGTGGCCATGGGGCATGCGTGCACCGTTAAATTGGGGATAAGGTGGGTTTACTGGGGATTTGGGGGGGGGGGGTTCACACAATGGGACATGGGAGAAGCAATCAAGTGGATGAAGTCTTATAGATTCCAGTGCCACTCGAGATGGGTTTTGGTCCACTTTAACTACAGGAAGTGCATGGGGTACCAACTGCATCAGGCCTTTCAAAGTGAAGGGGGCCACCAGTGTTGTTCTTCTATCTTAAAGGAGCTGTATCAAGAAATTGTGGGATATTAAAAATCCATATGAACACGTCAGCTAATGAGGATGGATCGCTTTTACACCCGAACTGAATAGAACTCCCACCAAGCTTGTGGTTTCCTTTTCCTGGTAGGAATAAAATCCAGGGGTGACAGGTTTGAGTGTCATCCCTTTTTTCCACTTCCTTCCATTAAAAAAAGACATGCCTGGTTGGATATTACTTGATGTCAGGTGTATAAGTGACTCCTCCTCCCGCCATCCAGAATATTTATATAGCTTTTTATCATAGGGCCATTCGTTTGCGATAATCCTCATAATCCTCATAATAATAACACTTATAAAAAAAAATCTATTTTAGTGTTTTGTAGTCAAATTGTATCTTATTTCAGCAGCAATTGGCATCCTAGGGGCTGAATGTGACATGCAAAAGGTTACTGCAGTAGTCCTCAAACTTCCTCCTCAAGGGCCGAGACAGGCCAGGTTTTGCAGCTCTCCACGCTACTTCACAGGTGAATTAACTGGTGCTCAGACAGAGCTATAGCCCTAATTATTACATCTGTGCATCAGCATAGAGAGCTGCAAAACCTGGCCTGTCTCGGCCCTTGAGTAGGAAGTTTGAGGACTACTGGGTTACTGTATGATAAATGCTGGGGCCGCTAAATAATATCTGCATTTAATTACACCTCTCGAAATCCTCTCTTATCTTCTACAAAGGTCCTGCTGAGATTGCCCCAAAGTTGTATTTGCACCACTTGGTCTTGGGTCATAGTCCTTCAATGAGAATTTAATTGCCATAAATATATCGGGAAACAATCTTTAGCTACTGCCAAGGGCCAGTGACCGGCTTTAACTTTACCTGATAATGATCGTATGGGAATCAATTTTTTTTCCATGATGTGATCCCTTAAGGTTACCAGAATTTCCCACAACTGCACATGTCCGACACGGCCTGTTGTACCGCTCTTCATAGGGGTTTCCAGTTGGAATAACTCGAAACATCTGCGTAAGGATCTCGGGAATCTCACTGGCGTTGTTTTTTCCCTGGAGACTCTGCATAACATCAAAGATAAGAGATGGTTCAAATCTAGGAAGGTATTTAAATAATAAAATATAATAAAGTCAGTAGTAGATACATCATTGGGATACACAGGATACCGGAATTAGGCAGAACTTCATGAAGAAGACAAAGGGTTGTCTCCAGGAGCCATTCCTATTGTTTCTACTTAGATTTTTAGCTTTGTTGTATAGAAGGGCATCAGCAGAACTGATTCTGGGGGCCCACCTCACATTTAAGTGCAAGTTACTGGCTTATATTCAGGGCCCATGCACAGAAACACTAGGCCAGACTGTATTGTCTGTCTGTGTGTGCACTTGGGGTGCTACAAGCTATACATAGTTCAGGTTTTGGTGATGAAGGCCCTTAAAGGGGCCTGGGGGGGGGGGTAATACAGGCAATTAAATAATGCTAAGGTGGGGATCTGGAGGAACTAGGCCCCAGACAAGCATAATAAAAAACTGGTTGACTAGACTGAGGGAAATGCACAGTGAAGGAGATAAAGGCCTGAGCATCTATTCTAACTTGATGGATATAAAATAGTTGGAGGTAGTTGGGGACAATGTATCAGAGTGACCCCACAGCTGAAATAAAGATTAGGGCCCCTGGGTGAGACAATAAAAAGATAGCTAGGATAGCAATAATGCTCTGTTGAGACTAAATCAGAGCAATGGTTTGAGGGTAATATAAAAGCCCATAATATAACGAGGGGCATTAGTTGTGGTAAGCGTTTGCGAGAGTAGCGATAGCAATTTAATAGCTAAGCTGGGACCAGAACTAAATTGTTTTTTGGAACAGCACTTGGACCAACCACATGAGCTAGGGGCATGCAAATGGGTTATGCACTGTGAATGCAGGGAAAACACAGAGTATATTTAAGTGGGCTTCTAGTCTAGTAAAATGAAGCAGCATGCAGGGGGAAGAAATTGCTTTCCCAGATCGCAACCTAAGACTAATTTGTAATTTGTATCAATTGGGACAATCAGTGTGATTTACACATATGAGCACTGTTGCACTGTATATCCATTGTTTTAGGACATTTAACTGCAGTTTATTTGTTCATCAATTGTACTTAGCAGACCATTATGTATCTATATGTGATTCATTAACTTTAGTACCATTCTGTGAATTTATGATTACTCATTATTATTGTGTATCACTGGAGCATCCCACTCTAGAACTATTATTATTTTGTGTTTTTAAGTGTGTGTATGTTTGTGGCATAAATAAATTGGATTATTATTTTTCTAACTGTGCAGAATTATTGGATTTAGGGGTCTTGGTACCAATTTTTGGTGCCGCTGGGGCATACCGATTTGGGATGTCCCACTGTTTGAACCTGCCCAGATGGCCCGCAAGCTCTTTGGCTTTCCGCCGTTCCCTCGTCGCGTTCGTTGTCCGCCGTAGCTCCCAATGCCGCTGATCAGTCCAAAACAATGACTTTATGACATCTATTACTATGCACAATATAAAGTGGCGATTGGATGAGAGCCCACGCATGTGCGGTGGGAACTGCGGAAAGGTGAGTTGAGCGGGTGATCTGGGGGGTTTCACACAGTGAAGACAGGTAAGTGGACCAATCACCGTACTAGTGATTCCTGGTGATTGATCCACTTGAAAGTCACAGGTTTTGCACACCTGGCTGTGCCTGTGGTTTAAGGTGGGCCAAATGTCTAAATACATTTTTTGTCCACTTAGCATGTTCCTTGGGGGGTAAAGAAATGGCCAGTCCCTGCTTCATACTCACAAAGTTCCAGTATCCTGCTGAGGACAAATATGGCAGTCAACAGAATTACGCTATCCGTGCTCTGCCGTGGGAGACCTGACAAAGGAGGCTAGTCCCTAAAGCTTGATGGGTTTCTCTGAACATTTGAAATACAACAGAACCAGTGTCCAATATAACTGCTACGTTGATACTGAGTAGAGAGAAAACCCATGGTCTAATTTGTAGACTCATGTTTAAGGCTCCAAAATCCAGCCTGCCCTTCATAGCACACCCATGAATTAACTGTAGTCAAAAATGTACCGTAAATCCTCCAATTAAAAAGTCCACTCTCTATTAGTCAAATATATTGTTCTTACCAGGGCAGAATAGAAAGTTTAAAGGTGGTTTGTTAGAAATAAGGATTCTAAATTCTGCTTACAGTTGTCCTTTAAGAAAGTCATCATCTTTATTTTAGATATATAATTTTCTCATACCACTGAGATATTAAAGCTCTGCCCCAAGGTAGGAACGAGACCCAGCTAATGCACATTCTCCCGGCTTAAAAGGGAAGCACTCTGCTAATCTTAAGTGTCTTTTTCTGGCCTCCCTCTCATTTTACCTTAGAGGGTTAAAAGACTCAGCAATTAGGAACCTCCCAGCTTGCGTATTTATTGAGCTTTTTCTACCCCACACCAGACTTCAGAATGGTGGATCAGGCAGGGTAATCCTTGCAAGTCCCAGCGCCTCTATCATCTGCTATGGGAGAATTTGCTGTGGATCAACATCCTTCCAACCCAATTGATCCTTTCATCAGAAACTCTGTCGACCGCTCAGTCTGGGAAGAAGGGGTCCAGATGTGCTCCCGTAAGTCCATTTATTTAAGGGCATGCTCTTACAGTTTTAAGGGCTACTTTAAATTATTGTTGTGTGTTTAGAAGGTTATATAGGATCCTTACAGCCTACTACTCCTTCTTTTGTATTTTGTACCAAGCCCTCTAAGGATGTGTCCAAGACTTAAACTGGCTCCAAGTCTAACAATAAAAGTAGGAGATACCAGATACGTGAAATCAAGCTGCTAGATTCCTATCGGAAGGCTCTTTGCAAGCTCTATACCGATAAGGTCGTAAGTAAGGATCGTCAGCCCAGCATGACGGATATAATAAGAGTTCTGAATGAACACATATTCTAAGTATGTCACACACCCCGCTTCAAGAAATTCATAACGTGTGGGTAATACTGACCTGTAGAGGGCGATATGCAGAGATGCCAGGAAAAAAGAGAGCCCCTCCCAGTCCATAAATACCTGGGACCTCCCACTCATTACCCAGTCTTCATCTCTGCAGTCGGCAAGCAAGTCAGAAGATGTGGTCTCCTCCTTGCACAGGGGGATTTCAGGTAGCCGGGATGACTACCGGCCATTTAGTTATCTATTTCCACCTGGATCTTTTTTTTTTTTTTCTTTGGATGTGGTTCGTCTTGTGAAGTATTATTTGGAGGTAAAGTCTTCCTTTCGTAAGACGGATGCCTTTTTTGTGGTGCCCTCCGGGCCCCGAAAAGGCTTGGCACCTGCCAAGTCTTCCATTAGTAAATGGATCCGTCAGACCTCAGTTGGGGCCTATTCTGCCAAAGGGAAGGTAGCCCCTTTTCGTGTCACTGCTCATTCTACTCGTGCGGTTGGGGCGTCCTGGGCTTTTCAGCACCAGGCCTCTGTTGAGCAAGTTTGTAAGGCTGCTACTTGGTCTTCTGTTCACACTTTTTCCAAGTTTTACAAGGTTGATGTTCGGGCCTCAGTGGATGCTGTGTTTGGCCGCAAAGTTCTGCAAGCTGCAGTGGTTTAAGTTGTGCCTTGTTGCCTTGTTTTGGATCCCCGCCCTTTATGGACACTGCTGTTGGATGTCCCACACGTCATGAATTTCTTGAATACTTAGAATAATACCATTTTGTGAATACTCACCTGTAAAATGGGTATTATAAGTATGTCACACACCCCGCTTCACCCTGCCCTTTTGTATTCTGGATCCTTTATATGGTGAACTTTGCGTTGTTATGCTTTGTGTTGGGCTCTTCCTGGTCCCTTACCTTACTGCTGTTCTTATACTGGGTAATGAGTGGGAGGTCCCAGGTATTTATGGACTGGGAGGGGCTCTCTTTTTTCCTGGCATCTCTGCATATCGCCCTCTACAGGTCAGTATTACCCACACGTTATGAATTTCTTGAAGCGGGGTGTGTGACACCCCCCCCAGAGGTCTCAGATACCCCCCATTCTGAGGGAATGAGGGCCCTTATATGGTTCATTTTTCTATGGGCATTGAGGATAGGAGTTGCACCTCCAAGTCTAAACATGATGGGTTCTATCCTGATTTTTTTCCCGATTCCCCTATGACCTTCTCCATTCATAATTCCGTTAAGGAGGCAACCCTTATTCAGTGGAAGGATCCAGTTAAGAAGGTTTATAGACCAGGGGCTCTTAGAGGCATTATCCTTTTATTGAGGAAGACTCACATATTTGAGATAATGCCCCAAACTGGATGTCCCCTTTTCTATGGTCTACAAGGGGGTGGATTTATCCTTTGAGGTATCCTCCAAGAACCTCGAAGAATCCTCCAAGAATCCTCCAAGAACCATCTACAAGAAGATGGATTCTCTCTTGGAAGCATGGCAGGCTGAATCTTGTACTCTTAAACTGATTCTAGCATCTACTTGCGTTGCCAGGAGTTTTAATTATTGGCTTCAGCAGCTTAAATCATGTCTCTTGAAGCAAACAGACATTAATGAGATTATGAAGGTTTTACCGATTCTCTTCTCAGCGGCCTCTATTCTGTCTGATGCCATGGCCCTCACCAATTCGGTGCGTAGGACATGGTGGCTGTGTACTTGGTCAGGGGATACAGGTTCAAAGCTGCGCCTGTGTTCCATGTCCTTTAACAGGGAATTCCTCTTTGGCCCAGAACTAGAGAGGGTGTTAGACAGGTCTGCTGACAGAAATAAGTCTTTTCCCACTAAGGGATTCAGGAACAGAATTTTTTTTCAGTCCTCTTATAGACGGCTCTTTTTTAGCAAGGACTTGTTTAGAGGGGCTAAAGGGGCCCTCCTACTTCTAGGAGAGGAAAGTTTAGAGGATCCACTCTGTTTGCGACACAACAGTCAGTCCCTAAGAAGCAATGACGCCGTGTCCTTAATAAGTGCCCGGTTAAAACAATTCCACATTGGGAGACTCTACTGGATTGCCCCTTTATTTCCAGGGGAATATAGAAGGGTTTCTCAATAGAATTCATGCACGTCCCTCACAGGAACTTTTTTGTTATTCCTCTCCTAGGGGGCATTGAGGAAAGACTGGCCATTCAGTTTAGATTCTATGTTGGATATGGGAGTGATTGTCCCGGTTCCATGACACCTATGGACGGAAGGATTCTACTCAAGAATTTTCTTCTGGTAAAGAAGACCTCTGAATGATACTGCTTCATTCTCAATTTGAAGAAGCTGAATATGTCGGTACGCTACAGGCGCTTCCGCATGGAGTCCATCTTCTCTGTGACAATGGACGCCTCTTCATGGAGTTAGGGGGGCCCATTGCGGATCCCTGGACGCTCAAGGGAAATGGTCCAGGAGACTGAGCCTATCTTCATCGAATCTCAGAGAATTGATAGCTGTGAAGGAGGCATTGCTAGCCTTCTCTACCCGCCTGTGTCACCACGTACAAATCAGAACAGATAATGCGACTACTATGGCATATATGAATTGTCAGGAAGGGACAAGGTCATCTATCCTGCAACAAGCAGCAAAGGAAATTCTCATCTGGACAGAACTTAACCTTTTATCCGTATCAGCCATCCACCTGAAAAGTTGCAGAAATCAGGTGGCAGATTTTTTGAGTCACTGAACCAGGAGGTATTCAATCAGATTTGTATCCCGAGGGGAACTCCGGAGGTGGATCTTTTCGCCTCCGGTCAAAACAACAAGGAAGATCTTCTCCCTCAGTCCTTCTTATCAAGCTTTAGGAATAGACGCCCTTGCTTATCAGTTGTGTTTCAGTCTGGCTTATGCTTTTTCTACAGTTGAGATCCTCCCTCCAGTTCTAAACAAAATATCCTGCCAGTCAGCCACGATTCTATCGCTGGCCCTATGCTCTCTGTCCAAGAGCCTTGGGGACTCCCGATGAGACCAGATCTTCGATCCCAGGCACCAGTGCTTTGTCAGGATCCACGGAAGTGGCATCTGACACTTTGCTCCTGAAAAAGGGTTTTTTGAGGAAGGTGATCAAGACTCTGTTTTCCAGCAGAAAGGAGGTGACCAGGAAGAATCATTCAAAAATTTGGAAAACTTTTAACACCTGGCAGGTGCGTAATCAAAGATCCCCTTCTAGACTTCCAGTCATATTGGATTTCCTTCAGGAAGGAGTCAACCTGAGTCTCAGCATCAGTACCCTGAAGGTCTAATTAGCAGCCCTTTTGGTTCTTTTGGATAAGAGACTTTCATCTTTCGTATTATGCTAGCTGTCAGGCGGTCCAGACCAGTCCATTTGAGGTTAGCTCCTCAATGGGATATTGCTCGGGTCTCTAGAGCTCTGGCCGCACCACCCTTTGACCCTCTGTCGGGCTCTCATATTAAATTTCCTACATGGAAGGCTCTCTTTTTGGTGGCAATAACTTCAGTCCACCGAATCGGTGATATCCAGGCTCTATCCTGCCATCACCTCTTTCTTCAAGTTTTCCAGAATTGTATAATATTACAGGTGGATCCTTGCTACCTTCCTAAGATCTTTTGACTTTCATTGGACCCAAGAGATTATCCATCCATCCGCCGGGGATAGTGATCCCTCCACGGGTTCTGTAGATAAGTCAGGGCCTGTTTCGTGGAATATGTTAGACAAACAAAGGTTTAGAGGAAGGTTGATAGCTTATTCGTTTCCTTTTCGGGTCAAAGGAAAGGGCGGATTACAGCTCATTAAACAAGAAATATTTCTTGGGCGGAGTAAGCTGGTGCCTTTATTGAACAAATCTGTAGAGAGGCAACCTGGTCTTCAGCTAGGATGTTTATTAATGATTACCGCCTGGATCTGCTCACCCTGCAAGATCAATCCTTTGGCAGGAGTGTGTTGCAGGCAGTCTTTCCCACCCAGCAGAGGTAGTATCTCGCTTATCTTCTCAGTGGTATGCTGCCCTCAGGATGTTTTGAGAAAACTTGGTTACCTAGTAACTTCTTTTTTAAATATCCGAAAGGACAGCATACAGGCTTTCCTCCCTTGGGCTACGTTATTTTATGTTATCTTACTGATTTACCAGTTGGGGCTTTGTTTGTCTTTGTTTTTCAGATCTCTAGAACTACTAGAGTTTAGAGGAGGAGCTAAAGCTTTTGTGTATTCTGGTGGTCATGTGCTTCTACCTTGGGGCAGAGCTTTAATATCCCGAGGGTATGCTTCTCTTTTGGATGTTTAGAAAAGAAGTTACCAAGTAACTAACTTTTTTTTATTCTTATATACAAAAGAGGAAGAACATTTAAAAAAGAGGTTTTGTTTTTGATTGACCGCAAGATCTCTTTACTGAGAAACTGTTTCTGTTGCAAAAAAAAAAAGAAGTTACTAAAATGCTACTTCAGCTGATGACTGCAATGCCCTTGGGGTTGAGCTTCTGATTTAGGGCCTTATTCATGAAGGGATAGCAGCAGGTAGTGGCTGGTTAATGAGAGGTAGCGACTGGTGAACGCCGGACAAGGCGCACAATTACACATTTATCAAGCAGAATCTGTTTAGCGACTGGGATAACGCCATGTAGCATCTGAATCATCATTTTCCCAGCCCCAGCAAACAGCGCCGGCGTTCAGCCTTGTAGAGTGCCACGTATTACCTCTCGCTACCTGACGCTCTGCCATACATTTCAATGAACGATCCTTTCCTTCTCTTTAAACTGTGTTTTTTTTTTTTAAATCTCAAATAATTCTGTGACCTCTCCTCGCATTGAATAAGCAGTTTTTTCAAATTTGTTTTATTTTTTATATATTTCTTCAGAAATGATATTACAGGTCTGCCATTAAAGTGTTCATGTTACAATGTTGTTACAATGTAATTCCATATGTTTTCGCTTTGTTACTAGTGGAAAGATGCTGAAAAACAGACTTAAAGTGGACCAAAACCCAGGATAGTCAAAAGTTTTGACTATCCTGGGTTTTGGTCCTTTCCCCGGGGGCACCCTGATCAGGGGTGCCCCGCTGTGTAAAACCCCCCAGGACGCCCGAACGGACTCACCTCTTCCTGGTCGCACGGCGCGTCTAAGAGCAGCCTCCGCCTCCGTCTAACAGGGAGCATGCCCGCGCCGGCCTTTCACAAAAGCCTGGCGCGGGCATGCGCACTGCTAGAGAGAAGCGAAGGATGCGGCCGCCAGAGCTGCTGCTCTTAGACGCGCCGTGCGACCAGGAAGAGGTGAGTTGGCTGCAGCGATCTGGGAGGGTTTCACACAGTGGGGCACCACGGATCGGGGTGCCCGCGGGGAAAGGACCAAAACCCAGGATAGTCAAAATCCTGGGTTTTGGTCCACTTTAAACACACCGCCTCCTGCGCTCTGGGCTTCAGAGAAGCATTTTTCAGCACCAGAGATTTGTGAGGCTGTTTTTTTGCTGAATATGGTGTGAGTCGGTCGCTATGAGCAGTCGTTACCATGCGCTCCCATACAGCGCTGTACTGGTCAAATAGCGACTCCTCACAATGTATTCAACATTACTGGACAGCGACTGAGTCGCTATGAAGTAGCGACCCACGGCCGAGCACAGTGACTACTAGCGGGCGCTCTGAAAATGCCTGCTACAGACGCTCATCTGTCGCTACCTGGCGTTAGTGATGAATCAGCCTGCCAGTCTCACAGCATTTTTTAAGGCAACACAATGATAGTGTAACTCGCCCACTGCCAGGTTAGTTACAGCGTTGCAAGGAGTATTATTTGGATACATGGTGCCCGAGGTTGTTGGATGAGGTGCAGGTGATACACAGTCCCCAAAATGACAGTTCTTTTGCACCAATTCAAAGGCCTGGACTGCACGCTTTAAAACAGATGATGCTTTATTTTCCTTGAAGAGTAAGGTGCAGTTGCAGCAGTGCACAACAGATTCCGTCACGGACCAGGGATGTTAAACTCCCTGCCTGAAGCTGGTCACAGCTGGATTTACTCCTGTATGTAGCTTCCCAGGAACTGGTTCCAAGTCCTGCTGACAATGGTCTTCCAGTCAATAATATCTGGTTTCTCTTATGATTATATGAGTATTGATACTGTTCTTTCCAGTTCTCTCAGCTCCTCAGCTACAATGAAACCTCATTCACTGTAGTAGAATCCTTCCTTGAAGACACTGTACAGGCCGAAAATAAGGAAAATTTGGGTGCTTACCGGCAAATTTATTTTCTCGTCCTTTCATTCTGGGGCACCACCAGAAGCCACGCATGGGTTAAACTCAGCCGTAGACGGGGACTGCAAGATAGAAATTCTAACTCCTCCTGGCCTACATACGGCAGGCTGTGGCAGGGTATCCTCCATAGAATGAAGCTGATCATCCCCCCCGACGCTGTAGGAGTCAGACACAGGACAAACGGCACTCACAAGAGCACGCAAATGCCCAGATCTAAGCAGCGGAACGGCGTGGCCTGCAGCAAGCATCCTTTGTCGGACCCAGGCCATGCCCAACCGTTTCATGGACCTGGGTGTCTGCTGCGCCTGAGGAGCAACAGCGCCACCCAGAGCGAGGACAGTGGGCAGGGATCACTTACCCTGCTCTCTGCCTGCTCACCCGCCACTCCTCCAACATCTGGCCTCTCGGTGGCTAGTCGACGACTTTTGAGAGGAAGAGTGCATCTTAAAGTGGACCAACACCCAGGATTTTGACTATCCTGGGTTTTGGTCCACTTCGGCCGGGCACCCCGATTGGGGGTCCCCCGCTGTGTGAAACCCCCCAGAAAGCCCCAAAAACTCACCTCTCCTCGCTCCCACTTGACCGCCGCAGCCAATCCCCACCGATGGACAAGCGGGAGGCAGCGACGAACAAGAGAGCGCGTCCGCTGCCGCCGCCTCCAGCACGTCACTCTTACAGGCCGCGTGCCGGCCATTCACAAACGCGCGGGAGGCGGCGGCGGCGGGTGCCGCTGGATCGAGGATCAGGTAGGGATTTAGGGGTTTCTGGGGGGTTTCTCACAGCGGGGCACCCCCGATCGGGGTGCCCCGTAGTCAGGGGTCTGATCGTTCCGGGAATCCTATAGATTCCCGGGCCGATCATGGGAGGGTGTTGGTCCACTTTAAGGGGCAATACATTTGGTAGTATCAGCTCACAGTTGAGTTTATTTGAGGTCTTTCCTCAGTGTTTTGAGATACGGGTCATCCAGTACCCACAGTCCATCCACCAGTCTGTCTGCAATGAAGGTCTTTTGCTGCAGCCTGGCATGCCCCTTTCATTGAAGTGAATAAAGCAGGTAGGGCTGGTCACTGCGACTAGCGTGGCCATTCAAAATGTGGTTGGACACTCAGGAACCGGTACATTTTAAACAACCAGACTAGAACAGATCAGGTATGTGAGACAAAAGGTGAGTATTCACGTTTTTTCTGCCTTGACTGTTTCTTTAAATACTGACAAGCGCGGAGACGGATAATCATACTACCGGACACCATCACCAGACACACCGGACACAATACGCAGCGCAGACCTTGCGCTTCCCGCTCAACAGCGCTACCCTCCACACGCACCCCACCTGGGGACATGGAGGGCCCGGATCTCCACATACTAGGCATGACACATTACTAAGTACACCAAAAGCATGGTTAACCCCTCCTATGCCAGCAATCCGAGCAACGGGGCACCCTCATCAGCCGGAATTACAGCCTAGGAAATATAGGCTCCCACACTGAAGAAGCCACAGGCGAAACGCGTCTGTAAGGAGTCTACAAATTACTTGCTACAAACCTTGAAGGGTTCAAAGCTGGCTACAAACTGAGGAGCTATGACCCAATTTTGCTACAAACGTGAGGCAAACACCTCAGGACTTTAAGGACGGGCAAGTAACCTTAGCCCCTCCTCTTTTTTTCTCTCCATTCAATCAAAGACTATCTATACCTTACCACCACTGCAGAAATTGAAGTACTAGTTTCTGCCAAGGACTTTGATTACGATGCAATCTGTTGTATAAGCACTATTGTAAATAATACCTGCACACCAGAATAAGAATAAAATTATTCTATCAGAGTATTCTCTAGAGGTTACTTGTTTTTTCCCCAGGGGACACACGAGGCCCCCCCCCAGTGTGACCCCATCGGGGAAAAAAAAACCCTTCTTCTCTTGCACTATTGTGGCCCACAAAAGGCCCAATAAACCTCATTACTCTGATCAAACGAGTGGTACACAAACTTACGGAACCCCGATTCCTCCCCCCAACCCCCGTTCTTTAAATACTCCTTAGTGTGGCTCAGCTTCCAACACTGTATCAACCAAGTCCCCTCACACACATGGCTCACATGGCAGGCCAAGCTCTGTATGTGCAGGAGGTCCCCTTCTAACCCCGCTTGGACCAGTTGTATCTGGTTCTAACAGTTTTGTGTTATTCTGCCTCTCTCTACATTTTCAAACTATAATCCTTTGACCTAAGCTAAGTTTTCTTCAAGTTATAGTCTTTATATTTTGTGAGAGGTGAAAGGGCATGAAGATGCATTTTAGCTTATTTCTGTTGCAAAATGAAGAATATCCTGTGTCGACCATCACTAACAAGATTGCTGAGCCAGGCCAGGCTTTGATGACTATGCTGGCTAGACATAACTAGTTGGAGATCACACCCACATTAGCCCCCCCAGAGCAGTGGGTCTAGGGGAGACCCAGGAGACTGCAAGGATTGCAGCCTGGGGGCGCCATTGTCAGTTGCCAGTGTGTGGCACAGGTTAAAGACTGGTGGATGGACTGTGGGCACTGATCTGGATACTAGTCTGACCCAGACCCAGACCAGTATCCAGACTCACTAGGTGAGTAAAAACACATAGACCTCAGATAAACTCTGAACTGTGAGCTGATATTACTGTATTTTTGCCCCATAAGATGCACTTTTCCCCTCAAAAGTGGGGGACTAGCCCCCGAGAGGTCAGATGTTGGAACAGTGGTGAGTGGGCAGGGGGAGAGCAGAGTGACTGATCCCTGGCCACTGTCCCCGCTCTGGGTGGCGCTGCTGCTTCTCGGGCACACCACACTCTCACACACACACCCAGGTCCTTGAAGCGGGTGGGAATGGCCCGCGTCTGAAAATGGACGCTTGCCACAGTCCACGCCATTCTTGGACCCGAGCTTTGTCCTGCATCTGACTCCTACAGTGTCGGGGGGGGGGGCAGCTTGATTCTACCACACTGTCTTTGGGAATAGGAGGGGAGGTCACATTGCCTATGTGTAATGGAAGGAAGGATGTCACACTGCCTATATGGGGAATGGGAGGGGGGGAATGCCACACTGCCTATAATGGGGAATGGGAGGGGCGAATGCCACACTACCTATATGGGGAATGGGAGGGGGGAATGCCACACTGCCAATGGTGAATGGGAGGGGGGAATGCCACACTGCCTATATGGGGAATGGGAGGGGGGAATGCCACACTGCCTGTAATGAGGGAGGGGGAGAGAATGCCACTCTGCCTGTAAAGGGAGATTGGGAGAGAATGCCACTTTGCCTGTAGTGGGGGAATTCTGCTCCTTGCCTGTCATTTGGTTATTGGCACAGTGTTTTAGCATACCATTTGGTTCAGAATATTTTTTAAAATATTTTCCTCCTCCAAATCATAGGTGCGTCTTTTGGGCAGGTGCAGTTTATAAGGGGGTAAAACATACGGTATATTAATTTGTTTAGAAAGCATAGATTGGTCAAACTGTGAACACGGGCTAGGCTGTTTATGTTGTTTTCTATTTTTGCAAGTCAAATGTGGTAAAGTTGGATATTAAAGTGGACCAAAACCCATCCTGGAGTCTATGAGATCTGCTCCTGCCTCTTCGTCCAGGAGCTCATCTAAGGCCAGGGGATCGGAGCACGCTGCCGGCCACATCCTCACTATCCCTTTAGCAGGGCGCGTGCCCGCACCAGGAGTTTGTGAATTGCTGGAGCTGCCATGCTCCCTGTTAAAGGTGAGTGGGGGGATGCGTCCATCAGCGCGCTCAGATCCACTCGCCTTAGACGAGGTGGGAGCAGATCTGAGCGAGCTGACTGGACAAGAGGCTGCGCATGCGCCGTAGGACTGGGGAAGGGTGAGTGAGATCGGGCGATCTGGGGGGTTTCACACAACGGGGCATCCCCTGATCGGAGTCCATTTTTTTTATTGTCTAAACACTAAAAAGCTCACTGGGATGTAGGCTGCGATGCACAGTGCACCTGACGCTGGCTTCACCAAATATTTAGCATCTACCAGACTTAAGGGGTAAGTGCACTTTTCTTTATCAATCTTTTTATTGTGTATTTTGAACATGATTCTATTAGCATAATACTGTTCATACACAGAATTTAAGGATTATAGACATAGTCACAATCAGAAGCTTATTCACTGCATACAAGAAAATCCATTCAAGAGTTACTAAAAATGTTCAATTCAAATAAATTAAAAGAAAAATAACAACCCCTATGGGGGGGGGGGGGGGAGGTAAAGGGGGGGGTCGAGGAAGGATCAGATGCTCAAAATCTGTAGGGAGAAAATGGCAGACATTTTTTCCATGGCCAAAATGCAGTTGACAGTTTTTAAAGGTGTTGAAGCTCAAGGTGGGGGACCTCCAAGCCCCAGCTACCACCAGCTTTGCCCCTGATAGGATATAACACAAGGTGGGAGACCTCCAAGCCCCAGCCATCACCAGCTTTGCCCCTGATAGAATATAATACAAGGTGGGGGACCTCCAAACCCCAGCTATCACCAGCTTTGCCCCTGATAGGATATAATACAAGGTGGGGGACCTCCAAGCCCCAGCCATCACCAGCTTTGCCCCTGATAGGAAATAATACAAGGTGGGGGACCTCCAAGCCCCAGCTATCACCAGCTTTGCCCCTGATAGGATATAATACAAGGTGGGGGACCTCCAAGCCCCAGCTATCACCAGCTTTGCCCCTGATAGGAAATAATACAAGGTGGGGGACCTCCAAGCCCCAGCTATCACCAGCTTCAGCCCTGATAAGATATAATACAAGGTGGGGGACCTCCAAGCCCCTGCTACCACCAGCTTTGCCCCTGATAGGATATAATACAAGGTAGGGGACCTCCAAGCCCCAGCTATCACCAGCTTTGCCCCTGATAGGATATAATACATGGTGGGGGACCTCCAAGCCCCAGCTATCACCAGCTTTGCCCCTGATAGGATATAATACAAGGTAGGGGACCTCCAAGCCCCAGCTATCACCAGCTTTGCCCCTGATAGGATAGAATACATCAACCGCTTTTTCAGTCTAGAACTGTGGGGGATTGGGGCATTGAGGAGAGCTACCCAAGGGTCTCTGACCACATATCTGCCACATACCTTGCTGAGAACTCTAAAGATTCTTGACAAAATCCCCTAACTACTGGGCAATCCCACCACACACGCCGGTACGACCCCGGAGAGAGGCACCCTCGCCGAGTCACAGACGCCGAGCAACCAAAGGAAGCGTTCCACATCCTGGGCCATTTTTCTGGATCCATCTCACTACCCAGTTCATGGTGCCAATTTTTGGTATAGGATGGGAATGTATCCGGAACCCTTGAGGCCAAGTTATAATATATCTCTGAGATTGCTCCTCTGCCTCTGGGATCCCTACAGCAGCGCGTCTCAAAAAAAGTAAGTTTTTCAAACTCCTGCCAATTCCCCACCGTGGATCTCACAAAATGGCGAACTTGCAGAAAAGGAAAAAGCTCATTAGATAGCAGGTGAAGGTAAGTGCACTTTTAATTGAATTTTTGAAAGTGTATATTTTTGTGTGGCAAAATGACGTCTTAATGGTGCTGAGCTGATCTAGCATTTTTTTTTACTTTTCCTAATGTTGACAAATGTGTGTTTTATGGAAGCAGTTTTCATCTGTTGCTATTGGCAATGTACACCAAGTGCAGATACAGCAGCTGCACAGAACACTACTGCTGGGCATGTATAAGGTTGAATGAGCTCCCTCACCTCAGCAGTGCCTGCAGTGTTCTGTGTGTACAGGACTCACTTCTCTGTCCTGTGTACATTGCCAATAGCAACAGATTACAGGTAGTGAAAACTGCTTCCATAAAACACATATTTGCTGACATAGGAAAACAGCTCAGCACCATGCACTCATTCATTTGACACCAAAAAAATTATACACTTTAAAAAAATCCATCGATAGTAGATTTATGCTTTAAAGCGGACCAACACTCATGCGGGCTTGTTTGTTGGTACCGCCGCTATAAGACAGAATGCCTGTAATCCTTATGTTCGCCTACATCCTTGCACGCAGCGAGCGGCCGCCCAGTGCTCACGTAGGTAAAGAGAGCCGCCATTGTTATTTCCGTCAGGAATGGCCTGTCCACGTAAGCGTGGACGGCAAAATGAGGCAGTGGATTTCCGGCAGAGGATCTAGGCGAGGGTAAGATTTACTGGCGTTCTGGGGACACTGTGTTATAGCGGCGGTACTAACATCAGTGGCTGCTTTAAAGTGGCTTGAAACCCAGGGGGGATCGGCCCGGGAATCTATAAGATTACCGGACCGATCAGATCCCTCCCCGCGGGGCATCCGAAATCGGGATGTCCCACAGGGGGGAACCCCCCAGGAGGCCCACAAACCTTACCTCAGCCCCGTTCCATGTGAATGGCCGGCGCAGGCGCGCTCCCTGTTAGAGGGAAGCGCGAGACGCGGCCTCCAGCGCTCAGAGCGGCCTTGGACGCGCATACCACAGCGACTCTGAGTGCTGTGATTGGCTGGAGCGGTCACGTGGGAGCGTGGTGAGGTGAGTGTTTCTGGGCTTTCGGGGGGGTTTCAGACAGCGGGGCACCTCCGATCGGGGTGCCCCACCGAAGTGAACCAAAAACCAGGATAATCAAAATCCTGGGTTTCGGTCCACTTTAAAGTTATGGCTCAGGTAATGGCTTTCACCCTTAAAGTGGACCAACACCCAGGGGGGATCGGCCCGGGAATCTTATCCGAAAATTGCGATGTCCCGCGGGGTGAAACCCCCCCAGGAAGCCCACAAGCCTTACCTTCTCCCCGTTCCAGCGCGGGCCACCGCCGCCGCCTCCCGCGCGTCCCTCTAGCAGGGCGCGCACCCGTGCCGGACGTTCGTGAATGGCCGGCGCGGGCGCGCTCCCTGTAAGGCGCTCGCTTGTCGGTGATTCGCTGGAGCGGTCACGTGGGAGCGGGGTCAGGTGAGTATTTGGGGCTTTCTGGGGGGTTTCACACAGCGGGGCACCCCCGATCGGGGTGCCCCACCGAAGTGGACCAAAACCCAGGATAGTCAAAATCCTGGGTGTTGGTCCACTTTAACACTTAGTACTATTGTAAGGTATTGGTTTCTAGACCTTCCTATTTATCTTAACATAAAACATATAAACAAGTACCAAAAAAATGTAAAACATAAAACATCCTGTTCTACAACCTAACTACTCGGATTTTCTTTTCTTCTGCAAAAGAAGGAACAAAGTAGGCACATATCCAAAAACATATATTAAAAAAAATATTAAAGGAGCACTATCACAAAAAAATGGGCCAATAATAAAAATTCATATAAATATGCTGGATGGCGGGAGGAGGGGTCACTTATACACCCCACATCAAGAATTAGCCAGCCAGGCATGTTTAGTTTTACTAATGGAAGGAAGAGGAAATCGGGTGACAGGTTCTGTCACCCAGGATACACTAAACCTGTTACCCCTGGATTTTATTCCTACCAGGAGAAGAAAACCACAAGCTTGGCAGGAGTTTTATTCAATTCGGGTGTATAAGTGACCCCTCCTCCTCAGTGTGTCCCAGCACCAAGCCAAATACAGACCCAGAACGGGCAAACAAAACCGCATGTAGAGGTATGATTCTCAGGGCCATGAGACCACGGCAACCTAAAGAAATGGAGATCTCGGGTTTTGACCCAGCTAGAGACTCCATCTTTGGGCTCATCGGATACCCGCCATCCAGCCCAATCGTTTGGTGCCATATGCGGAGCCATATGACCCCCCTGTTATAACTCCTAAAGGGTTTTTAGGTTCTAAAAGGGGAGGGGACAGTCCGCCCCAACGAAGGGAGGGGGTAAGAGGATGCCGAGGCATATAGAGGGATGAGCCTGAGTCAGTGGTGGTCACTTCTGGGGAGGTCGCATTGCATGTGTGCTGGAGGTGCCCATCAATAAGCTTGCCACTCACCTCCATGTGGGAGCTCATCATCACTACTCTACATCTGCATTTTAAGGTAACTCTGACTGTTGTATCTCTGTGTGTGACTCACTGTAACCTGTAACCCACTTCTAAGAACAACATTTGTATTCATTCCATCATAATCAAATGTTTGTTTCGTGATGGTGTTCCTTTAGATGACCAATTGGCATTTTCTTATGAGGACATATTTCTTTATTGTCTTCAACTGGACAGTAAAATATGGATCACGTTAGTTGGATCACGTGACCCGCGGTTCCCTGACAGGCACTGTCAGGGAACCGCGGGTCACGTGATCCAACTAACGATCAGGACCTCCGGTCATGCAGCCCGCTTTCCCCAAAACCCCGTCCGTTTGCCCTCCTAGCAGGACTACCAGGCCCAAAGCCTACGGACGCACAGATTCTTGGTTAAGGCAAAAAGATGGCTCAAGTTAAATAAAGGTTTTAATGCAATGAGCGCACACTAGGCAGTGATTATCATACACAACTGTGAATTTCATACACAACTATGTGTATGAAATTATTCATTAATGGACTATTTTTGTTTTAAAGTGGACCTGAATAAAACAAGTATTGAGAAATTTTTAAAAAAGTTTGATGAGGTCAAATGATTGGGTCATGGGAATGGGACCCAGCCTTAGGGCCCCAGAGGTTTTGGAACTTTTTTATGATAGTTTGTTTCCATGTGACCTGTCATTTGCTTCAGGAGAAGAGAAAACCTGTTATTGAGATTTACTCCTATGAATCACTCAACCAGAATGGCAGTAAGTCCGTGTTTTTCCATGACACACAATTACGTTTAATACCAAACAAACCCATCTGTCCAGGTAAAAAGTAACTTCACCTGAAATGTGGTGCCAATGAAACCAGGGAAAACTCAAACAGCTGATGACCGGGTTGGACTGGAGCAACTTTGGGGCCCACCAGCGCAAATCAATCTTGGGGGCCGAGAGAAAATTATGGGCGAAACCCTATAAGTTCGGCCAAACTTTGAACAAGAGTTTGGTTCTGGTACCGAACTTGACCTGAACTCGGTCCCCATTGGCCCATATTAAAATCAATGGGGACCTGAGCAACCTACCCTTTCCTTCCATCCTCCCCCCCTTGTCCCTCCTCCCTTCCTCCCCTCCATCCCCAATGCCCCTCTCCCCCCCCCCCCGCCTCGACCCCCCCCTAATCCGGATCCCCTCTTCCTCTGGTAAAACTAAGGATTTCAAAGTTTTTAACAATTTCTCTTTGTCTACAAACTTGGAAAAGTCTAAACCACGCCTAAGAATTTCCTAATAATTTCCCTGTGTGGGATGGCTATATTCACTGTACGCCTTCTATACCTGTACTATTGAAAACCTAATATTTCCTAATAATTTCCCTGTGTGGGATGGCTATGGTCACTGTACGCCTTCCATACCTGTACTATTGAAAACCTAATAATTTCCTAATAATTTCCCTGCGTGGGATGGCTATATTCACTGTACGCCTTCTATACCTGTACTATTGAAAACCTAATAATTTCCTAATAATTTCCCTGTGTGGGATGGCTATGGTCACTGTACGCCTTCCATACCTGTACTATTGAAAACCTAATAATTTCCTAATAATTTCCCTGCGTGGGATGGCTATATTCACTGTATGCCTTCCATGCCTGTACTATTGAAAACCTAATAATTTCCTAATAATTTCCCTGCGTGGGATGGCTATATTCACTGTACGCCTTCCATACCTGTACTATTGAAAACCTAATATTTCCTAATAATTTCCCTGTGTGGGATGGCTATATTCACTGTACGCCTTCTATACCTGTACTATTGAAAACCTAATAATTTCCTAATAATTTCCCTGTGTGGGATGGCTATGGTCACTGTACGCCTTCCATACCTGTACTATTGAAAACCTAATAATTTCCTAATAATTTCCCTGCGTGGGATGGCTATATTCACTGTATGCCTTCCATGCCTGTACTATTGAAAACCTAATAATTTCCTAATAATTTCCCTGCGTGGGATGGCTATATTCACTGTACGCCTTCCATACCTGTACTATTGAAAACCTAATATTTCCTAATAATTTCCCTGTGTGGGATGGCTATATTCACTGTACGCCTTCTATACCTGTACTATTGAAAACCTAATAATTTCCTAATAATTTCCCTGTGTGGGATGGCTATGGTCACTGTACGCCTTCCATACCTGTACTATTGAAAACCTAATAATTTCCTAATAATTTCCCTGCGTGGGATGGCTATATTCACTGTACACCTTCCATGCCTGTACTATTGAAAACCTAATAATTTCCTAATAATTTCCCTGCGTGGGATGGCTATATTCACTGTATGCCTTCCATGCCTGTACTATTGAAAACCTAATAATTTCCTAATAATTTCCCTGCGTGGGATGGCTATATTCACTGTACGCCTTCCATACCTGTACTATTGAAAACCTAATATTTCCTAATAATTTCCCTGTGTGGGATGGTTATATTCACTGTACGCAGTGGCGTAGCGACCCGGGGGCGGGGGGGGCGGACCGCCCCGGGTGACACCAGACCTAGAGGGTGACACCGCACACCCAGGGCCGGAGTAGATGCCTCAGGCAGAGTTATAGATATCCTTGCGCTCCTTCAGGTATCCATGCGCCCTCCCCACACGCACACAGGTAACGCTACAGACACGCCTGTGCAGCAATACGCAGGCGCACACACGCCGGTCCGCTTGGAGGCGGGTAGTCGGGTGTCAAGCTCGTTTACCGAACACCCTGTAAGGCAGAGCAACGCCGGTAAGTGGGTGCGGAAGGGGTTCTATATTATTTGCTGGTGGATTTCGGTTAGGTTTAATGTGATAATCTGGTGGTGGCGGAAGTGTATGGGGAGTCACCATGGTAACCAGGCACGCCGCTCTGCAATAACAGGCAGCGTGTAGCTGGATTAGGTTCACCGTGCAGCAGCAGAGCTGTATGTAACCCTATACGTGTATTTATGTTGTGTACTGCTGTTTATTTCACTGCAACTCTAGCCAAAGCTGTTATTTGTTTTGTTTTTGTTGTGTGCAGAGGCTCTGTGGTGACTAATATAGTGACATCATTGTTACTGCTGTTACCTGCTGTTTTTACCTGAATTGGTAAAAAAGACAAATTGAGCATGCTTTCTGTGAGATCCTGTGTGCACAATGAAAAATAAAGTGGAGCAACAATTATGTGGCCTCATGGGCCCCTGATGTGGTCACTTACTTTGCACCCCCTGCTTGTCTGTGACAATGATACAAATGGTTATCCTCTCTGAAAACCGAGAAGTCCATCTAACTGTAACACCAAGGTGTCACTGACAGAGATATTTATTGTTTCTTAAAGTGGACCAACACCCAGGATTTTGACTATCCTGGGTATTGGTCCACTTCCCCGGGGCACCCCGATCGGGGGTGCCCCGCTGTGTGAAACCCCCCAGAAAGCCCCAAAAAACTTACCTCACCGCCGACGGACAAGCTGATTGACAGCGACGGACAAGCAGCTTGCCCGTCGGCGCCTCCCGCGCGTCACTCTTGATTTTGATGAAGTAGTTAACAGTTTTGCAGCTTTGAAAACCAGAAAAACAAAGTTTTGACTTTATTGGCATGTTCTTTTAAGTGCACTTGCATTTGTTTTTGTTTAATTTTGTGTTATTTATTTATTTATTCCTGTTGAATTTTTTGTTATTTAATTAAGTAATTTTTTTTATTTATTCAGTAAAGGTTGCATTTAAAATAAACGTTATTTTTTAAGAGCATTAACATTGAGTTCTTTCAACATACAAAAATGTTTTTTCTTTGGGGGGGGGGGGTGACACCATTTCCTACCGCCCCGGGTGACACCAGCCCTAGCAACGCCACTGACTGTACGTCTTCCATGCCTGTACTATTGAAAACCTAATAATTTCCTAATAATTTCCCTGTGTGGGATGGCTATAGCCACTGTACGCCTTCCATACCTGTACTATTGAAAACCTAATAATTTCCTAATAATTTCCCTGCATGGGATGGCTATATTCACTGTACGCCTTCCATACCTGTACTATTGAAAACCTAATATTTCCTAATAATTTCCCTGTGTGTGATGGCTATGGTCACTGTACGCCTTCCATACCTGTACTATTGAAAACCTAATAATTTCCTAATAATTTCCCTGTGTGGGATGGCTATGGTCACTGTACGCCTTCCATACCTGTACTATTGAAAACCTAATAATTTCCTAATAATTTCCCTGCGTGGGATGGCTATATTCACTGTACGCCTTCCATGCCTGTACTATTGAAAACCTAATAATTTCCTAATAATTTCCCTGCGTGGGATGGCTATATTCACTGTACGCCTTCCATACCTGTACTATTGAAAACCTAATATTTCCTAATAATTTCCCTGCGTGGGATGGCTATATTCACTGTACGTCTTCCATACCTGTACTATTGAAAACCTAATAATTTCCTAATAATTTCCCTGCGTGGGATGGCTATAGTCACTGTACGTCTTCCATACCTGTACTATTGAAAACCTAATAATTTCCTAATAATTTCCCTGTGTGGGATGGCTATAGCCACTGTACGCCTTCCATACCTGTACTATTGAAAACCTAATAATTTCCTAATAATTTCCCTGTGTGGGATGGCTATAGCCACTGTACGCCTTCCATACCTGTACTATTGAAAACCTAATAATTTCCTAATAATTTCCCTGCGTGGGATGGCTATAGTCACTGTACGTCTTCCATACCTGTACTATTGAAAACCTAATAATTTCCTAATAATTTCCCTGTGTGGGATGGCTATATTCACTGTACGTCTTCCATACCTGTACTATTGAAAACCTAATATTTCCTAATAATTTCCCTGTGTGGGATGGCTATATTCACTGTACGTCTTCCATACCTGTACTATTGAAAACCTAATAATTTCCTAATAATTTCCCTGTGTGGGATGGCTATATTCACTGTACGTCTTCCATACCTGTACTATTGAAAACCTAATATTTCCTAATAATTTCCCTGCGTGGGATGGCTATATTCACTGTACGCCTTCCATACCTGTACTATTGAAAACCTAATATTTCCTAATAATTTCCCTGCGTGGGATGGCTATATTCACTGTACGCCTTCCATACCTGTACTATTGAAAACCTAATATTTCCTAATAATTTCCCTGCGTGGGATGGCTATGTTCACTGTACGCCTTCCATACCTGTACTATTGAAAACCTAATAATTTCCTAATAATTTCCCTGTGTGGGATGGCTATATTCACTGTACGCCTTCCATGCCTGTACTATTGAAAACCTAATAATTTCCTAATAATTTCCCTGCGTGGGATGGCTATATTCACTGTACGCCTTCCATACCTGTACTATTGAAAACCTAATATTTCCTAATAATTTCCCTGCGTGGGATGGCTATATTCACTGTACGTCTTCCATACCTGTACTATTGAAAACCTAATAATTTCCTAATAATTTCCCTGCGTGGGATGGCTATAGTCACTGTACGTCTTCCATACCTGTACTATTGAAAACCTAATAATTTCCTAATAATTTCCCTGTGTGGGATGGCTATAGCCACTGTACGCCTTCCATACCTGTACTATTGAAAACCTAATAATTTCCTAATAATTTCCCTGTGTGGGATGGCTATAGCCACTGTACGCCTTCCATACCTGTACTATTGAAAACCTAATAATTTCCTAATAATTTCCCTGCGTGGGATGGCTATAGTCACTGTACGTCTTCCATACCTGTACTATTGAAAACCTAATAATTTCCTAATAATTTCCCTGTGTGGGATGGCTATATTCACTGTACGTCTTCCATACCTGTACTATTGAAAACCTAATATTTCCTAATAATTTCCCTGTGTGGGATGGCTATATTCACTGTACGTCTTCCATACCTGTACTATTGAAAACCTAATAATTTCCCTGTGTGGGATGGCTATATTCACTGTACGTCTTCCATACCTGTACTATTGAAAACCTAATATTTCCTAATAATTTCCCTGCGTGGGATGGCTATATTCACTGTACGCCTTCCATACCTGTACTATTGAAAACCTAATATTTCCTAATAATTTCCCTGCGTGGGATGGCTATATTCACTGTACACCTTCCATACCTGTACTATTGAAAACCTAATAATTTCCTAATAATTTCCCTGTGTGGGATGGCTATATTCACTGTACGCCTTCCATACCTGTACTATTGAAAACCTAATATTTCCTAATAATTTCCCTGCGTGGGATGGCTATGTTCACTGTACGCCTTCCATACCTGTACTATTGAAAACCTAATAATTTCCTAATAATTTCCCTGTGTGGGATGGCTATATTCACTGTACGCCTTCCATACCTGTACTATTGAAAACCTAATATTTCCTAATAATTTCCCTGCGTGGGATGGCTATATTCACTGTACACCTTCCATACCTGTACTATTGAAAACCTAATAATTTCCTAATAATTTCCCTGTGTGGGATGGCTATATTCACTGTACGCCTTCCATACCTGTACTATTGAAAACCTAATATTTCCTAATAATTTCCCTGCGTGGGATGGCTATGTTCACTGTACGCCTTCCATACCTGTACTATTGAAAACCTAATAATTTCCTAATAATTTCCCTGTGTGGGATGGCTATATTCACTGTACGCCTTCCATGCCTGTACTATTGAAAACCTAATATTTCCTAATAATTTCCCTGCGTGGGATGGCTATGGTCACTGTACGCCTTCCATACCTGTACTATTGAAAACCTAATATTTCCTAATAATTTCCCTGCGTGGGATGGCTATATTCACTGTACACCTTCCATACCTGTACTATTGAAAACCTAATAATTTCCTAATAATTTCCCTGCGTGGGATGGCTATATTCACTGTACGCCTTCCATACCTGTACTATTGAAAACCTAATAATTTCCTAATAATTTCCCTGTGTGGGATGGCTATAGCCACTGTACGCCTTCCATACCTGTACTATTGAAAACCTAATAATTTCCTAATAATTTCCCTGTGTGGGATGGCTATAGCCACTGTACGCCTTCCATACCTGTACTATTGAAAACCTAATATTTCCTAATAATTTCCCTGCGTGGGATGGCTATATTCACTGTACACCTTCCATACCTGTACTATTGAAAACCTAATAATTTCCTAATAATTTCCCTGTGTGGGATGGCTATATTCACTGTACGCCTTCCATACCTGTACTATTGAAAACCTAATATTTCCTAATAATTTCCCTGCGTGGGATGGCTATGTTCACTGTACGCCTTCCATACCTGTACTATTGAAAACCTAATAATTTCCTAATAATTTCCCTGTGTGGGATGGCTATATTCACTGTACGCCTTCCATGCCTGTACTATTGAAAACCTAATATTTCCTAATAATTTCCCTGCGTGGGATGGCTATGGTCACTGTACGCCTTCCATACCTGTACTATTGAAAACCTAATATTTCCTAATAATTTCCCTGCGTGGGATGGCTATATTCACTGTACACCTTCCATACCTGTACTATTGAAAACCTAATAATTTCCTAATAATTTCCCTGCGTGGGATGGCTATATTCACTGTACGTCTTCCATACCTGTACTATTGAAAACCTAATAATTTCCTAATAATTTCCCTGTGTGGGATGGCTATATTCACTGTACACCTTCCATACCTGTACTATTGAAAACCTAATAATTTCCTAATAATTTCCCTGCGTGGGATGGCTATATTCAGTGTACGCCTTCCATACCTGTACTATTGAAAACCTAATATTTCCTAATAATTTCCCTGCGTGGGATGGCTATATTCACTGTACGTCTTCCATACCTGTACTATTGAAAACCTAATAATTTCCTAATAATTTCCCTGCGTGGGATGGCTATATTCACTGTACGTCTTCCATACCTGTACTATGGAAAACCTAATATTTCCTAATAATTTCCCTGTGTGGGATGGCTATATTCACTGTACGCCTTCCATGCCTGTACTATTGAAAACCTAATATTTCCTAATAATTTCCCTGCGTGGGATGGCTATGGTCACTGTACGCCTTCCATACCTGTACTATTGAAAACCTAATATTTCCTAATAATTTCCCTGCGTGGGATGGCTATATTCACTGTACGTCTTCCATACCTGTACTATTGAAAACCTAATAATTTCCTAATAATTTCCCTGTGTGGGATGGCTATATTCACTGTACACCTTCCATACCTGTACTATTGAAAACCTAATAATTTCCTAATAATTTCCCTGCGTGGGATGGCTATATTCACTGTACGTCTTCCATACCTGTACTATTGAAAACCTAATAATTTCCTAATAATTTCCCTGTGTGGGATGGCTATATTCACTGTACACCTTCCATACCTGTACTATTGAAAACCTAATATTTCCTAATAATTTCCCTGCGTGGGATGGCTATATTCACTGTACGTCTTCCATACCTGTACTATTGAAAACCTAATAATTTCCTAATAATTTCCCTGCGTGGGATGGCTATATTCACTGTACGTCTTCCATACCTGTACTATGGAAAACCTAATATTTCCTAATAATTTCCCTGCGTGGGATGGCTATATTCACTGTACGCCTTCCATACCTGTACTATTGAAAACCTAATAATTTCCTAATAATTTCCCTGTGTGGGATGGCTATATTCACTGTACGTCTTCCATACCTGTACTATTGAAAACCTAATAAAAAATATTGAAACACACAAAATCAATGGGGACCTGAATGGCCCAAATTGAAATATGAGGGCCCCCTCCACTGCTTACCTGCCCACTGTCACCCCTCTTTTGTCATTTTAAATAAATAATGGCAGCAGGCGGGTAGTGGCGGCAAGTGTGGGGTCCCCTTTAAAGCGGACCTTCACTCTGAATAAGAGCCTATCTTATATGTTTCCCACACCCTGTACATACAGATTGCTCACATTCATCCGGACCTTCACTCTGAATAAGAGCCTATCTTATATGTTTCCTACACCCTGTACATACAGATTGCTCACATTAATCCGGACCTTCACCCTGAATAAGAGTCTATCTTATATGTTTCCCACACCCTGTACATACAGATTGCTCACATTAATCCGGACCTTCACCCTGAATAAGAGCCTATCTTATATGTTTCCCACACCCTGTATAAGGTCGGGATTAATGAAATAAGTGAAGCAGACACACAGGGGTTCTATGTACTCACCAGCCACCACCTTAAAACATGATCGGGGATTAGTTGATCTTTAGTAACTAGAAGTGGTTGTGCTGAAGCATTGTATCGTTCATTAAACCATTGTGTCCTTAATTTATGCGGTTTGCATAGTCCACACGCGCAGGCAGAAGGATCGTATTTCTCCAGAGGGTTTGAAGAGTCAGGACAGAAGTAAATGAAATAGATGATAAAGGCCGCTGCGCATAACAGCGCCGGGATCCACACTGTTCTTTTGTGATGGATGAATCGGAGGTGACAGCGGACACAGGGCGTCATCCTACCGCCGGCTCAACCACATTAAACCAGTTCAACGAAGTTCATTTCAGCGCAACAATGTTTTCTTTTTTTTTTACCGTCCGAGACGATGGCTTTTGATTCTTGGAACAGCAAAGAGAAACTCAAACATATTTCAAGTCTTGCTCAAAAAAAAAAAAAAACCTGCACATCATCATCCAAAAAACTGTCGGCATAGAATTCCAAATATTCAAGCTCATAATGGCCGACGCGTTTCATAGCAAAGAACTGGTCCAATATTACATCAGCTGATGCAGCGTCCAGTCATTAATCAAGGCAACGGGGTTATAGCTCATCAGAAAGGCACTGGTTACCTGAAAGAGAAACAGAAACATTATTTAAGGTGGAGCTGGACATGTAGAGGCATCGGAATACCGACCAAGATCTAATAAACATCCTCGCTTTGTTTTGTGTACCGTGTAAGACGCAATTCAAGAAGGCCCAAATAAAGCTCATTCTGATGCCACTGTGGGTTTTTGAGGCTCTGCACCTGACCAAGAGAATGTGAAGAATCTACTGAAAATAAAACCGCATCTTAACCCTGAATAAGAGCCTATCTTATATGTTCCCCCACTCTGTAAATACAGATTGCCCACATTAATCCAGACCTTCACCCTAAATAAGAGCCTATCTTGTATGTTTCCCCGATGTACATACAGATTGCCCACATTAATCCGGACCTTCACCCTGAATAAGAGTCTATTTTATATGTTTCCCACACCCTGTACATACAGATTGCTCACATTAATCCAGACCGTCACCCTGAATAAGAGCTTATTTTTTATGTTTCCCACACCCTGTACATACAGATTGCTCACATTAAAAATCATCCTACCTGCATCTACTGCATTTTCTGAGCCTTTAAACATCCAAGATGGCGGCCCATGGATTCTCAAGCTGCCTGCTGAAAGGAAGTGTCTTCTGGCTGTGCCGCTCTGCATTCTGGGATTGCTGTCCTTTACCTGACCCCAGCTCTGCTCTGTCTGAGCAAAGCACAGCTATAACCCTGCCCCCCCCCCCCCCCACCTGCACTTGCCTACCTCTACTCTCCGGTGGCCATATCCGAGTCCTGAATAGAGTTGCAACTAAAAACGTAAAGTATAATAATTTTAGCTGCTGCTGAATAGTTTTTTAAGGGTTTGGGAATTTCGTTAAATGATGCTGAATATTAAAGATACTTACCTTTCCTTAGCAGAGCTATGGGCTGCAGAGACGCTTTCATAACCTAACCCCTCATGTCAGCAGTGACCCAGCCCTGAATAATAAAGATACTTACCTTTCCTTAGCAGAGCTATGGGCTGCAGAGACGCTTTCATAACCTAACCCCTCATGCCACCAGTGACCCAGCCCTGAATAATAAAGATACTTACCTTTCCTTAGCAGAGCTATGGGCTGCACAGATGCTTTCATAACCTAACCCCTCATGTCAGCAGTGACCCAGCCCTGAATAATAAAGCTACTTACCTTTCCTTAGCAGAGCTATGGGCTGCAGAGACGCTTTCATAACCTAACCCCTCATGCCACCAGTGACCCAGCCCCGAATAATAAAGATACTTACCTTTCCTTAGCAGAGCTATGGGCTGCACATTCATAACCTAACCCCTCATGTCAGCAGTGACCCAGCCCTGAATAATAAAGATACTTTATAGAAGCTGCACATGTGGCGTTGGACCTAGGAGAGGTCGGTAGATTTGGAGACTGGTGGGGTTTCACCTAACCCAAACCTGGGTGCCCCGAGCGCAGGGACTATAACCAGGGATAATGAAAATCTGGGATTGTGGTCCACTTTAAGGGATTTATGAAACATTTGATGCAGAGCGGCGTTTCCATGCCTGTCTGGAGTTTTATGGCCGACAGGTGCCCGAATTGGTGGAACGCTTTCACCGCTTGCCAGCGTTTCTGGAAAGTAAAAGTAGAAGTGTCTGTAGCGCGGCGAGACGTGGGAGGAAAGGACTGACTAAGCCATGACTCTTCTGGCATCCTGCGATTAGAGCTCGCTATTAACGGCGCCGCCAAACGCTACTAAATGCTGCTTTCAACAGGATTCTTCTGCAGCTTAAAATTAGCTTCATAACCTTTCCCAGGACCGGATGAGAGATGCTTAATTGCGGCTATTTAATGTCACCCTGCCCACCTCTCTGGTTGCCATGGAGGGGGCAATGCACGCCAGGGGCACCAGGGTTGGGGGAGGCCGGCAGCTCCTCAGGATATTATAGGACTGCAGCCAGGGGCGGACTGGGACTAAAAAACGGCCTGGGACTTTTTGGGGCACACAGGCCATGCTGTACTTTTCCTGGCCCAGTATCGTATATTAATGTCACATACATGTATATATATATATATACACACACACACACACACACACCTAATTTTGTTCAATGGTTTATCAGGGTTCAGAGGACAAAAATAAGAAAGAAAATATTATGAACAAAATGATGTGCTAAAATACCCCCCTCCGAATCCCCCCATTACAGCCAGTGAGCATCATCCCACATTGGAGGTAGTACTAGTGCAGCATCTCCCATTACAGGCAGTGAGGAGCGTCTCCCATTACAGGCAGTGAGGAGCGTCTCGCATTACAGGCAGAGAGGAGCGTCTCGCATTACAGGCAGAGAGGAGCGTCTCGCATTACAGGCAGAGAGGAGCGTCTCCCATTACAGGCAGAGAGGAGCGTCTCACATTACAGGCAGTGAGGAGCGTCTCCCATTACAGGCAGAGAGGAGCGTCTCGCATTACAGGCAGAGAGGAGCGTCTCGCATTACAGGCAGAGAGGAGCGTCTCACATTACAGGCAGAGAGGAGCGTCTCCCATTACAGGCAGGGAGGAGCGTCTCACATTACAGGCAGTGAGGAGCGTCTCCCATTACAGGCAGAGAGGAGCATCTCGCATTACAGGCAGAGAGGAGCGTCTCACATTACAGGCAGAGAGGAGCATCTCGCATTACAGGCAGAGAGGAGCGTCTCACATTACAGGCAGTGAGGGGCATCCTGCATTACAGGCTGAGAGGGGCATCCTGCATTACAGGCAGTGAGTGGCATCCTGCATTACAGGCTGAGAGGGGCATCTCACATTACAGGCAGTGAGGGGCATCCTGCATTACAGGCAGAGAGGAGCGTCTCACATTACAGGCAGTGAGGGGCATCCTGCATTACAGGCAGTGAGGGGCATCCTGCATTACAGGCAGTGAGGGGCATCCTGCATTACAGGCAGTGAGGGGCATCCTGCATTACAGGCAGAGAGGGGCATCCTGCTTTACAGGCAGAGAGGGGCATCCTGCATTACAGGCAGAGAGGGGCATCCTGCATTACAGGCAGTGAGGGGCATCCTGCATTACAGGCAGAGAGGGGCATCCTGCTTTACAGGCAGAGAGGGGCATCCTGCATTACAGGCAGTGAGGGGCATCCTGCATTACAGGCAGAGAGGGGCATCCTGCATTACAGGCAGAGAGGGGCATCCTGCATTACAGGCAGAGAGGAGCGTCTCACATTACAGGCAGAGAGGAGCATCTCGCATTACAGGCAGTGAGGGGCATCCTGCATTACAGGCAGAGAGGGGCATCCTGCATTACAGGCAGTGAGGGGCATCCTGCATTACAGGCAGAGAGGGGCATCCTGCATTACAGGCAGTGAGGGGCATCCTGCATTACAGGCAGTGAGGGGCATCCTGCATTACAGGCAGAGAGGGGCATCCTGCATTACAGGCAGTGAGGGGCATCCTGCATTACAGGCTGAGAGGGGCATCCTGCATTACAGGCAGTGAGGGGCATCCTGCATTACAGGCAGTGAGGGGCATCCTGCATTACAGGCAGAGAGGGGCATCCTGCATTACAGGCAGTGAGGGGCATCCTGCATTACAGGCAGAGAGGGGCATCCTGCTTTACAGGCAGAGAGGGGCATCCTGCATTACAGGCAGTGAGGGGCATCCTGCATTACAGGCAGAGAGGGGCATCCTGCTTTACAGGCAGAGAGGGGCATCCTGCATTACAGGCAGAGAGGGGCATCCCGCTTTACAGGCAGAGAGGGGCATCCTGCATTACAGGCAGAGAGGGGCATCCTGCTTTACAGGCAGAGAGGGGCATCCTGCATTACAGGCAGAGAGGGGCACGCATTACAGGCAGAGAGGGGCATCCTGCTTTACAGGCAGAGAGGGGCATCCTGCATTACAGGCAGAGAGGGGCATCCTGCATTACAGGCAGAGAGGGGCATCCTGCTTTACAGGCAGAGAAAGGCATCCCACATTACAGGCAGAGAAGGGCATCCCACATTTACAGGCAGAGAGGGGCATCCCACATTTACAGGCAGAGGGGGCCCTGCTATATCTGCTGGGAGGAGAACGCACATAGCCGGCTCTTACCTTTCTGCTGCAGCCGATAACAGGGCGTCTCACCGGGGTTCATACAGCGCGGGCCTGCCTGGGACAGTCCGTGGTCATACGAGAGGCTGATGAGCTTCTCTTCCTCGAGATGCTCTCTCTGCGCACGCGCACACAGTATCCGGTACCTCGGAGGTGCGGTGTGTCCGGCTCGCAGTCTCTTGCTGCCGTGTGGTACCGGGCTGCCTCCCCCGCGCAGCTCCTGCTTATATTGTGGCACCGGGACTCTGAAGCATTTGATTCTGAGGCTGCTTCATACTCATGGTCGCAGGCTCACGGACGCGGGCGCTTCCTGGTTTTTGCGCGCCGGTTGGTGGGCGTGCCCCATATGGTCGGTGTCCGATAAAAACAATGGTCGCCGCCCATTGACGGCCACCGACCTGCGCGCAACAGCCGGGAGCTGCCTGCAAACGTGTGTGAGAGCGCCGGCCGCCACCCCTTCATCCGCGATCGTTGCCTTCGCTTTCTATATCTGCCGCAGATGAAGGGGTGGCGGCCGATGAGCAGAGAAGGGTGTGGCCTTGCCATGTGCCGGCCCACCGGGATTCTGCCCGGTATACCCTATGGCCAGCCCGCCCCTGACTGCAGCCATTTCCTATAATGCCCATGATGGTTATTCAGCTTTAAGGTCAGTTTCGCACTGTGGAAGATTTTAGGTTGGCACCCCCCCCCCCCCGCAACAGAGGAAACACTGAAGAGGGGAGGAAAGAGAGGAATGCAGAAAAAGAAAGACTGATGGTAGACGAGAGAAATAAGAGGAAATGTGGAAGAGATCAAGAGAAGGAAAAAGCATTGTCATATGAAGAGAAGGTGAAAAGAGGAGAGATGGAGGGAACGTGGAAAAGATAAAAATATAGTATGACATAGAAAGTGAGAGAGAGAAGGACACGAAAGGAATATGATAAGAGTAAGACGGAGAGAAAATGAAATTAGGAGCAAGATGGGAGGAATGTGGGACAATGAGAGAGAGAATGAAGGAGGGAATAAGACTGAGATGGGAGGAATGTAGTAAAACAAGACAGTGGAGAAGAAAGAGGGGGGGAATAAAGAGTTAAATAGGGCTAGAAAAGGAAATGTAGGGAAAGAGAGGAAGAAGGATAGGAAGAAAAAGAGAGAGGAAAGAAAAAGAAAGAGAGAGAGAAAGAAAGCAAAGGAAAGAGAGTATTATTATTATTATTATTATTGTTTATTTATATAGCGCCATCAACTTCCGTAGCGCTTTACAAGTTAAGAATACAGACAAGGTAAAACATATAGTACAGAGAACAATACAAAATTAGATGCCACAGGTTAAAACCAAGTGTTGTGAGCACAGGAGACAATAGGGAGGAGAGCCCTGCCCTTGCGAGCTTACAGTCTAAAAGAACAAAAGAGAAAGAAAGGGATAGAGACGTAAGGAAAGAAACAAAGATAAAGTGAACGAAAAAATAGAGGGGGAGAAAAAAAGCGAAAGAAAGAGAAACAAAAGAGAAAAAGACAGAGAAAGAAAAAGCGAGAGATAAAGAAAGGTACAGGGATGGAGGGAAGGTAAAAAAGGAGGAAGCAAAGCTGAAAATAGAAGGAGATGGGAGAAAGGTCACAAGAGAGATATTAAGGGAAGATTTTAGGTTGGCACCCCCCGGGCAACAGAGGAAACACTGAAGAGGGGAGGAAAGGGAGGAATGCAGAAAAAGAAAGACTGATGGTAGACGAGAGAAATAAGAGGAAATGTGGAAGAGATCAAGAGAAGGAAAAAGCATTGTCATATGAAGAGAAGGTGAAAAGAGGGGAGATGGAGGGAATGTGGAAAAAAGAACGGAGGTGAAAAGATAAAAATATAGTATGACATAGAAAGTGAGAGAGAGAAGGACACGGAAGGATAATGATAAGAGTAAGACGGAGAGAAAACGAAATTAGGAGCAAGATGGGAGGAATATGGGAAAATGAGAGAGAGAATGAATGAGGGAATAAGATTGAGATGGGAGGAATGTAGTAAAACAAGACATTGGAGAAGAAAGAGGGGGGAAATAAAGAGTTAAATAGGGCTAGAAAAGGAGAAGGAAATATTAGGAATGTAGGGAAAGAGAGGAAGAAGGATAGGAAGAAAAGGAGAGAGGAAAGAAAAAGAAAGAGAGAGAGAAAGAAAGAAAGCAAAGGAAAGAGAGGGAATGTGGAAACGACTTGAAAAAAAGGGGGGTACAGAAAGAGAAGAAGATTGAGGGATCATGAAATATTAGAGAAAGAATGAGAAAAGAAAATTCAAGGATAAAGAAAGGGGTAAAAGAAAATGATAGAATTATTATTAAGAAATGTGCAATATACAAATGAGAGCGATGAGGTGGATTTTGGAAAAGAGAAGGGTGCTGGTCCAGTTCAGAACTCCTTGGCCCCCACTGACAGGGGTTAGGATGCTGCCCTGTGCGATCGCACACCCAAAAGGACGTCATTATCTTAAATTTCCTGTCCAGACTTAAAAAAAAAGTCTATACTCACCCTCTGTCCCTCGCAGCTCCTATATACAGCTCCTATATACAGCTCCCATATACAGCTCCCATATACAGCTCCTATATACAGCTCCCATATACAGCTCCTATATACAGCTCCTATATACAGCTCCTATATACAGCTCCTATGTACAGCTCCTATATACAGCTCCCATATACAGCTCCTATATACAGCTCCTATATACAGCTCCCATATACAGCTCCTATATACAGCTCCTATATACAGCTCCCATATACAGCTCCTATATACAGCTCCCATATACAGCTCCCATATACAGCTCCCATATACAGCTCCTATATACAGCT
The DNA here is from genome assembly GCA_027917425.1 of Gastrophryne carolinensis. Taxonomy (NCBI): domain Eukaryota; kingdom Metazoa; phylum Chordata; class Amphibia; order Anura; family Microhylidae; genus Gastrophryne; species Gastrophryne carolinensis. The sequence continues at coordinate 12,092,546 of CM051243.1, forward strand.
CCCATATACAGCTCCCATATACAGCTCCTATATACAGCTCCTATATACAGCTCCCATATACAGCTCCTATATACAGCTCCCATATACAGCTCCCATATACAGCTCCCATATACAGCTCCCATATACAGCTCCCATATACAGCTCCCATATACAGCTCCTATATACAGCTCCTATGTACAGCTCCTATATACAGCTCCCATATACAGCTCCCATATACAGCTCCCATATACAGCTCCTATATACAGCTCCCATATACAGCTCCTATATACAGCTCCCATATACAGCTCCTATATACAGCTCCCATATACAGCTCCTATATACAGCTCCCATATACAGCTCCTATATACAGCTCCCATATACAGCTCCTATATACAGCTCCCATATACAGCTCCCATATACAGCTCCTATATACAGCTCCTATATACAGCTCCCATATACAGCTCCCATATACAGCTCCCATATACAGCTCCCATATACAGCTCCTATATACAGCGCCTATGTACAGCTCCTATATACAGCTCCTATATACAGCTCCCATATACAGCTCCTATATACAGCTCCCATATACAGCTCCCATATACAGCTCCCATATACAGCTCCCATATACAGCTCCCATATACAGCTCCTATATACAGCTCCTATGTACAGCTCCTATATACAGCTCCCATATACAGCTCCCATATACAGCTCCCATATACAGCTCCTATATACAGCTCCCATATACAGCTCCTATATACAGCTCCCATATACAGCTCCTATATACAGCTCCCATATACAGCTCCTATATACAGCTCCCATATACAGCTCCTATATACAGCTCCCATATACAGCTCCTATATACAGCTCCCATATACAGCTCCCATATACAGCTCCTATATACAGCTCCTATATACAGCTCCCATATACAGCTCCCATATACAGCTCCCATGTACAGCTCCTATGTACAGCTCCTATATACAGCTCCCATATACAGCTCCTATATACAGCTCCTATGTACAGCTCCTATATACAGCTCCCATATACAGCTCCCATATACAGCTCCTATATACAGCTCCCATATACAGCTCCTATATACAGCTCCTATATACAGCTCCTATATACAGCTCCTATATACAGCTCCCATATACAGCTCCCATATACAGCTCCCATGTACAGCTCCCATATACAGCTCCCATATACAGCTCCCATATACAGCTCCCATATACAGCTCCTATATACAGCTCCCATATACAGCTCCTATATACAGCTCCTATATACAGCTCCCATATACAGCTCCTATATACAGCTCCCATATACAGCTCCCATATACAGCTCCTATATACAGCTCCCATATACAGCTCCCATATACAGCTCCCATATACAGCTCCTATGTACAGCTCCTATATACAGCTCCTATATACAGCTCCTATATACAGCTCCCATATACAGCTCCCATATACAGCTCCTATGTACAGCTCCTATGTACAGCTCCTATGTACAGCTCCTATGTACAGCTCCTATGTACAGCTCCTATATACAGCTTCCATATACAGCTCCTATATACAGCTCCCATATACAGCTCCTATATACAGATCCTATATACAGCTTCCATATACAGCTCCTATATACAGCTCCTATATACAGCTCCTATATACAGCTCCCATATACAGCTCCTATATACAGCTCCTATATACAGCTCCTATATACAGCTCCCATATACAGCTCCTATATACAGCTCCCATATACAGCTCCTATATACTGCTCCTATATACAGCTCCTATATACAGCTCCTATATACAGCTCCCATATACAGCTCCCATATACAGCTCATATATACAGATCCTATATACAGCTCCCATATACAGCTCCCATATACATCTCCTATATTCAGCTCCTATATACAGCTCCTATATACAGCTCCCATATACAACTCCCATATACAGCTCATATATACAGATCCTATATACAGCTCCTATATACAGCTCCCATATACAGCTCATATATACAGCTCCTATATACAGCTCCCATATACAGCTCCAATATACAGCTCCCATATACAGCTCCTATATACAGCTCCCATATACAGCTCCCATATACAGCTCCTATATACAGCTCCTATATACAGCTCCCATATACAGCTCCAATATACAGCTCCCATATACAGCTCCCATATACAGCTCCTATATACAGCTCCTATATGCAGCTCCCATATACAGCTCCCATATACAGCTCCTATATACAGCTCCCATATACAGCTCCTATATACAGCTCCCATATACAGCTCCCATATACAGCTACCATATACAGCTCCTATATACAGCTCCTATATACAGCTCCCATATGCAGCTCCTATATGCAGCTCCTATATACAGCTCCCATGTACAGCTCCTATATACAGCTCCTATATACAGCTCCCATATACAGCTCCTATATACAGCTCCTATATACAGCTCCTATATACAGATCCCATATACAGCACCTATATACAGCTCCTATATACAGATCCCATATACAGCTCCTATATACAGCTACCATATACAGCTCCTATATACAGCTCCTATATACAGCTCCCATATACAGCTCCTATATACAGCTCCTATGTACAGCTCCTATATACAGCTCCCATATACAGCTCCCATATACAGCTCCCATATACAGCTCCTATATACAGCTCCCATATACAGCTCCTATATACAGCTCCCATATACAGCTCCCATATACAGCTCCCATATACAGCTCCTATATACAGCTCCCATATACAGCTCCTATATACAGCTCCCATATACAGCTCCTATATACAGCTCCCATATACAGCTCCCATATACAGCTCCTATATACAGCTCCCATATACAGCTCCCATATACAGCTACCATATACAGCTCCTATATACAGCTCCTATATACAGCTCCCATATACAGCTCCTATATGCAGCTCCTATATACAGCTCCCATGTACAGCTCCTATATACAGCTCCTATATACAGCTCCCATATACAGCTCCTATATGCAGCTCCTATATACAGCTCCCATGTACAGCTCCTATATACAGCTCCTATATACAGCTCCCATATACAGCTCCTATATACAGCTCCTATATACAGATCCCATATACAGCACCTATATACAGCTCCTATATACAGATCCCATATACAGATCCCATATACAGCACCTATATACAGCTCCTATATACAGATCCCATATACAGCTCCCATATACAGCACCTATATACAGCTCCTATATACAGCACCACCAATATGGAATAAGCAGCGATTCCTTCCTGCAGCGCAGTGGCATCTGTCAGACTGGAATTCATCGCAATGGGGGCACCAAACCCACCTTGGCACTGCCAACACACTGCAATGAATGGAGTAGGAGTGTGGGGGGGGCAGAAACAAGGCACCACCGAGAGAGACATCGCCTAGCTGGGAGATGGAACTGCTGGATCCCCCCCCCCCCATCTCGGTGGGCTTACCAGACCCACACAAAGGACAAAAGGGAGTAAAGGCATTGTTTAATCTCGACAATACCCTAAACCAGTCCTTCACCCTAAATAAGAGCCTATCTTATATGTTTCCCACTCCCTGTACATACAGATTGCCCACATTAATCCGGACCTTCACCCTGAATAACAGTCTATCTTATATGTTTCCCACACCCTGTACATACAGATTGCTCACATTAATCCGGACCCTCACCCTGAATAACAGTCTATCTTATATGTTTCCCACACCCTGTACATACAGATTGCTCACATTAATCCGGACCTTCACCCTGAATAAGAGCCTATCTTATATGTTTCCTCCACCTTGTACATACAGATTGCTCACATTAATCCGGACCTTCACCCTAAATAAGAGCCTATCTTATATGTTTCCCACACCCTGTACATACAGATTGCTCACATTAATCCGGACCTTCACCCTGAATAAGAGCCTATCTTATATGTTTCCTCCACCTTGTACATACAGATTGCTCACATTAATCCGGACCTTCACCCTAAATAAGAGCCTATCTTATATGTTTCCCACTCCCTGTACATACAGATTGCTCACATTAATCCGGACCTTCACCCTGAATAAGAGCCTATCTTATATGTTTCCCACACCCTGTACATACAGATTGCTCACATTAATCCGGACCTTCACCCTAAATAAGAGCCTATCTTATATGTTTCCCACACCCTGTACATACAGATTGCTCACATTAATCCGGACCTTCACCCTGAATAAGAGCCTATCTTATATGTTTCCTCCACCTTGTACATACAGATTGCTCACATTAATCCGGACCTTCACCCTAAATAAGAGCCTATCTTATATGTTTCCCACTCCCTGTACATACAGATTGCTCACATTAATCCGGACCTTCACCCTGAATAAGAGCCTATCTTATATGTTTCCCACACCCTGTACATACAGATTGCTCACATTAATCCGGACCTTCACCCTAAATAAGAGTCTATCTTATATGTTTCCTCCACCTTGTACATACAGATTGCCCACATTAATCCGGACCTTCACCCTAAATAAGAGCCTATCTTATATGTTTCCTCCACTCTATACATACAGATTGCTCACATTATAAATCATCCTACCTGCACCTAGTGCTTTTTCTGAGCCTTTGAACATCCAAGATGGCGGCCCATGGAGTCTCAGGTATTGCTGGGGAATACTTTTTTTAAGGGTTTAATCTGATGCTGAAGGTCCGGTTTAATCCAGGACAATAATTTTGGTGGCTTTCCGAGCACATGGGGGCATTCAGATTGCAGGTGCTGTTAACCCTATTAAACCCAAGGAATCACCTTTCTCCCCGGATATCCAGAGAAATTGAGTGTTGTGATTGGCTGGCCACAACTTCACAGCGGGGGACTGAGAAGAAGCATAAGAGTTTTCGAGTTAGCGCACAGGGGGCCACCGACAATCGGGATGCCCCCCCCCCTCTGCACTAGGGACAACATTCAATGTCTGCTTTAAATTTCAGTGTTCAGTAATGAAGAGCCCAAGTGCCATCTAGTTTATTTTATGCATAGATGGCCAGCTTATGCTTGCACACACATAGGTATTTTGCCTCCAAATTTAACCCACCCATGCAGTGAGACAACCACAAGCAATGAGTGCACATGTGCCCAGACCAGGGCCCAGGAAGCTGGGGGGGGGAGGGGTTAGGTGCCTTGCTTAGGATCACTTCAGTCTTGTCCCAGCCAGTAACTGAACCTGCATCCTTCCAGGCACAAGATCACTTAGGGGGTTATTTAAGAAGGGATAGCGTCAGGCAGTGGCTGGTTAATGAGAGGTAGCGTCAGGTAGCGACTGGTGAACGCCGGACACGGCAGCAATTACACATTTATCAAGCAGAATCTGTTTAGCGACTGGGATAGCGCCATGTAGCGTCTGATTCATCACAGCCTCAGCGAACAGCGCCAGCGTTCAGCCTTGCACAGCGCCAGGTATGACCTCTCGCTACCTGTCGCTCTGCCATACATTTCAGTGGTTGTTTTTTTTTTTTTTTTTTCAAAAAATCACAAATAATTCTGTGACCTCTTCTGGCACTGAAAAATGTTTTTTTTCAAATTTTTTACATTTTTTAAATATTTCTTCAGAAATGACATTACAGCTCTGCCATTAAAGTGTTCATGTTACAATGTTGTTACAATGTAATTTCATATGTTTTCGCTTTGTTACTAGTGGATAGATGCTGGAAAACAGACTTTAATCGCACCGCCTCCTGCGCTCTGGGCTTCAGAGAAGCATTTTTCAGCGCCAGAGTTGTGTGAGGCTGTTTTCTTCCTGAATATGGTGTGAGTCGGTCGCTATGAGCAGTCGCTAACATGCGCTCCCATACAGAGCTGTACTGGTCAAATAGCGACTCCTCACAATGTATTCAACATTACTGAACAGCGACCGAGTCGATATAAAGTAGCGACCCATGGCCGAGCACTGCGACTACTAGCGGGCGCTCTGAAAATGCTGCTACAGACGCTTATCTGTCGCTACCCGGCGTTAGTTATGAATCAGCCTCCCCCTTGACTTACCATGACTGCCCCCTTAGTCAACCACTTTTAAAGTGGACCAACACCCAGGCTGATCGGCCCGGGAATCTATAAGATTCCCAGGCCGATCAGATCCCTCCCCGCGGGACATCCGAAATGGGATGCCCCCTGCCCCCCAGGACGCCCCATTCACCTTACCTTACTCACGGTCCAAAGGCCGCATCTCGCGCTTCTCTCTGTCAGGGGCGCGCCGTTTGTGAATGGCCGGCGCGGGCGCGCCCCCTGTTAGAGGGAAGCGCGATATGCGGCCTCCAGCGTGCTCGGAGCTGCTGTGGTTGTCCGTCCCTTGTACATGCATACCACAGCGGCTCTGAGCGCTCTGATTGGACGAGGCCCGCGCATGCACCGTAGGAGCGGGGTGAGGTGAGTTTTTTCTGCCATTCTGGGGGGTTTCACGCAGCAGGGCACACCCCGATCAGGGTGCCCCCCGGAAGTGGACCAAAACCCAGGATAGTGAAAATCCACTTTAAACTGAGGTTAAATAGTAGTCAGTGCACACAGCTGTACAGACACATTGTAACATTAAAAGTGATTCTAGTTCAGCTGTGCTAATAAGATTGTCCTGACATTTTCTTCTGTTAACAGCTAACAACACGTCAAAGGATCTCATTGCTGAAAGGTATCTGTCAGGAAAAGGGTCCAAAAATAAATTCCAAGGCATCTGAAATACTCTACATTGTACATTGTACCGCCATTGCCTCCAGCCTCCTGTGTATGTATGTTGATAGTTAGGTTTAAAGTGGACCAACACCCAGGATTTTCACTATCCTGGGTTTTGGTCCACTTCCGCTGCGTGAAACCCCCCAGAATGGCAGAAAAACTCACCTCACCCCGCTCCTACGCGCATGCGTGGGCCTCGTCAAATCAGCGCGCTCATAGTCGCTGTGGTATGCATGTACAAGGGACGGACAACCACAGCGGCTCCGAGCACGCTGGCGGCCGCATCTCACGCTTCCCTCTAACAGGAAGCGTGCCCGCGCTGGCCATTCTCAGACGCCCTGCTAGAGAGAAGCGCAAGATGCGGCCGCGGCCTGCACATGCGCTGTTGGTAAGGTAAGGTAAGGTAAGGTGAATGGGGCGTCCTGGGGGTTTCACACAGCGGGGCATCCCGATTTCGAATGCCCCGTGGGGAGGGATCTGATCGGCCCGGGAATCTTATAGATAGCCGATCAGCCTGGGTGTTGGTCCACTTTAAGGTGCCAGCAAAGGTTTTTAATCTATAGCAGTAATTGCCCACTCCATAGCACCCCCCCCTGCAAGTGACCACCCTAGGCACAGACCTACGGTTGCCTAATGGCAAATATAGCCCTGTATACTATATAATATGTATACTATATATATATATATATACTGTTTACCCCTCCTAATGTTCATAGAGCAATATGACTGGACTCGACCCCCTCCCCATGACAAGTCAGGGACACTATTAAAAACTGGAACGAGCATCTAATCCGACTCTTACCTGTATTAGAACTTGCTGGATTCCGCCTTGCCTCTAACAGCGCTCCAGTGTATATTCCTTATCCAACCCCTCGGTATTGCAGATTAAGTAAAGATTGGCGCCCGCCTTGGCGCAGTCACTAGAGCCGGGGAGAAATGTCTGCGCTGTCAGAATATTAAATCTAATGGAAACGCTGGCAGGAGAAATAAGCCTGACACAGGTCCCTGGGGTTTAATTGAACTGCACAGCGGCTGCAAGTCATTGTAAGTCTAATGCAGCCGCGGATCAAAGCTCAGCTACATGCAGATAGACTTTCCACTGCTTATTATAGGCTCAGAATGGCGTCCAGTGCGCATTAACGGAAATCTATAATGTGTGTTAGCAAAGACTAAAGAGAACTTCCTCTTACATTAAAGTGGACCCAACCCCCCCCCCCCCCCTGCAACTGCCTCGGATAAGGTGAAGGTGTGAAAGGAACCTAAAGTACTTACTCCTGCTGCATGTGAGTCCTGAATTGGCAGATCCTTGTCTTTTCCTTATGGGGCACTGCATGATGTGGGGGGATGAAAAAGCTGCGCACTGCAGCGGTTTCCTGTGCCCCATCAGATAGAACTTCTAGAAAAAGTGGACCAACACCCTCCCCTGATCGGCCCCGGGAATATATAAGATTCCCGGACCGATCAGCCCCCTCACTGCGGGGCACCCCCCCGAAACCTCCCAGAAACCCCTAAATCCCTACCTGCTCCTCGATCCAAGCGGCGCCCGCCGCAGCCTCCCACGCATCTCTCCAGCAGGATGCGCACCCGCGCCGGCCGTTCGTAAATGGTAAAAGTGACACGCGGGAGGCGGCGGGCGCGCTCTCTTGTCCGTCGCTGCGTCCCGCTTGTCCGTCGGCGGCGATTGGCTGCAGCGGTCACATGGGAGCGAGGAGAGTGAGTTTTTGGGGCTTTCTGGGGGGTTTCACACAGCGGGGCACCCCCCGATCGGGGTGCCCCACCGAAGTGGACCAAAACCCAGGATAGTCAAAATCCTGGGTGTTGGTCCACTTTAAGTGTCTCTCTAATGCGAGGCTCATTGACGGGGTGAGGGGGTTGTTATGTTAAACCAATATTAAAGTGGACCAAAACCCACCACGATCGATTCCCCCCCCCCCCGCCCCGAGGCATCCAAAATCAGGATGTCCCGCTGTGTGACACCCCCCAGGTCGCCCCATACACTTACCTAGTTTCCCAGTCCAACGGCGCATGCACGAACCGCAGCCGCATCCCCGCTATCCCTCCAGCCGGACGTGTGCCTGTGCCAGGCGTTTGTGAATGGCCAGTCCGGGCACGCTCGCTGTTAGAGGGAAGTGGGGGATGCGGCCGCCATCGCACCCAGAGCTGTTGGCCTTAGACGATGTGATGTCAGCGGCTCTGAGCTCACTGATTGGATGAGCGGCCGCACATGCGCTGTGGGACCAGGAAGAGGTGAGTTGGGCTCGGCGATCTGGGGGAAAGGACTGGGTTTCGGTCCACTTTAAAGGCAAAGGTAATTGTTACAACATTGCGTCGGGGCTACATTTGGCACTGTCCTCTATCGGGTTCCCCCGGGGAAAGGACCAAAACTAAACTAAACCAAAACTATTGACTTTCCTGGGTTTTGGTCCACTTTAATGAATTGAGATTTCAGGATGTTAGGCAACATGCAGTGCGCTCTTTGCATTTAGTATAAAATTCATCACTTTAGCACCAGGCAGGGCTGTCATCCATAAATTTTAATGGCATTCAAAACACAGGAAGGCAGGGCATAGGACCCAGCAACAGGGATTTTTTTAAAGCGCGAATGAGAACGCAATGTGGAATTCCTGCCGCAGACGCGACCAGACAGGTGTGAACGTAGTCTTATCTCCTATATAGGGTTGGCAGTTGCTCCGGGGGGCCTTGTGACTTATCACCTGCTCCTATACTTTTAAAGTGGACCAAAACCCAGGATTTTGATTATCCTGGGTTTGATTATCCTGGGTTTGATTATTCTGGGTTTTGGTCCTTGCCCCCGGGGCAATCCGACCGGGAGGTGCCCCGCTGTGTGTAACCCCCCAGGCGCCGAAACACACTCACCCTTTTCCGGTCCTATGGCGCATGCGCAGCCGCTCGTCCAATCAGTGCGCACGAATCTCCTCACGTCAGTTCGTCTAAGGCAAGTGGATCCGAGCGCGCTGACGGCCGCAGCCCCCGCTACCCTCTAACAGGGAGTGTTCACAAATGCCTGGCGCGGGCACTCGCCTTGCTGGAGGGATAGCGGGGATGTGCCCACGGCTCGTGCATGCACCATTGGACCAGAAGAGAAGGTGAGTTTATGGGCGACCTAGGGGGGTTTCACACAGCATGCCCCCCCCCCCCCCCCCCCGATCAGGGTGCTTCCATCAGCCCGGGAATCTTATAGATTCCTGGGCCGATCTCTGTGGATTTCGGTTCACTTAAAGTGGACCAACACCCAGGATTTTGACTATCCTGGGTTTTGGTCCACTTCGGTGGGGCACCCCAATCAGGGGTGCCCCGCTGTGTGAAACTCCCCAGAAAGCCCCGAAAACTCACCTGACCCCGCTCCCACGTGACCGCTGCAGCCAATCCCTGCCGGCGGACAAGCGAGAGGCAGCACCGGACAATCCTACCTTTTCCACGTTCCAGTGGTGCATGCGCGTCCGCCGCCTCCCGCGCTGAAGGCGGCGGCTGACGCGCATGCACCGCTGGAACGTGGAAAAGGTAAGATTGTGGGCTTCCTGGGGGGTTTCACCCCGCAGGACATCCCGATTTCGGATGCCCCGTGGGGAGGGATCTGATCGCCCCCCCTGGGTGTTGGTCCACTTTAAAGGGATCTGGAAACTCTCCACAGTCTGCCAATAATCAGCCCCTATTTCTAATACCTATAAAAAAAGAGGTCTTCAGAAGCCATTTCAGCAGACATTGTACTTATTACCATCAATATTTATAATGTATCAATATTTATTATAATATATTTATGTTGGATTAAGAAGGTGGTCTGACACTGAGGTTGAATTGGGCCCAAAAAACTAATAATAATAATATTTATTCATATAGCACCAACATATTCACCAGTGTAAAAAAGCAAAAAAAAGGTGCACATTGAAACAAAAGGATCCAAGCTTACAAACTAAGTGGCCATTCCCTTTTACTTTGAGTCACAGACTCTGACTGACACCCCTGGGTTTGGTTTTAAGGATGTTCTAAATATGCTGTGAAATAAATGTGCTCCCTTTCCAGTGCAGTATAGAGGACATCTGCTGTGGTCTCTATCATACCTTCCAACTTTTCAGGGTGGGAAAAAGGGACAAATGGTAAATGGGCAGGCTGATTCATCACTAACGCCAGGTAGCGACAGATGAGCGTCTGTAGCAGCATTTTCAGAGCGGCCGCTAGTAGTCACTGTGCTCAACCGTGGGTCGCTACTTCATAGCGACTCAGTCGCTGTTCAGTAATGTTGAATACATTGTGAGGAGTCGCTATTTGACCAGTACAGTGCTGTATGGGAGCGCATGTTAGCGACTGCTCATAGCGACCGACTCACACCATATTCAGCAAAAAAACAGCCTCACAAATCTCTGGCGCTAAAAAATACTTGCTTGAAGCCCAGAGCGCAGGAGGCGGTGTGATTAAAGTCTGTTTTTCAGCATCTATCCACTAGTAACAAAGCGAAAACATATGGAATTACATTGTAACAACATTGTAACATGAACACTTTAATACCAGACCTGTGATGTCATTTCTGCAGAAATATATAAAACATGAAAAAATTGTGAAAAAAACTGCTTTTTCACGGCCAGAAGAGGTCACAGAATTATTTGTGATTTTTGGAGAAAAAAAAATAAACAAAAACCCCGTTTAAAGAGAAGAAAAGGATCGTCCATTGAAATGTATGGGAGAGCGTCAGGTAGCGAGAGGTCATACCTGGCGCTGTGCAAGGCTGAACGCCGGCGCTGTGGCTGTGAAAATGATGAATCGGACGCTACATGGCGCTATCCCAGTCGCTAAACAGATTCTGCTTGATAAATGTGTAATTGCTGCCGTGTCCGGCGTTCACCAGTCGCTACCTGTCGCTACCTCTCATTAACCAGCCGCTACCTGACGCTATCCCTTCTTAAATAAGGGCCTAAGCCACGCCCCCTCATTGATTGATGGATAGGAGATAGGTTGTATCAGTTACAACATTATAAACGTATCATTTATTGCTGCAGATCTGCATGTTACACCCCAAAGAGGGACAAAGGAGAACAACAAAAACGGGGGACTTGGACCCAAAAGAAGGACAGTCCCTCCAAATCAGGGACAGTTGTGCGGTATGGTCTCTATACTTAAAGTGTACCTGTCTGCCTATAGTAGAAACACAACTGGAGTGGGTGTGCACAGCCTAAATAACGGAATAAAGGTGCTGACTGAGGGGAATTAATGATAGAGCAAAAATTGTGATACTGGGATTCTAGACTAGTCCCAGAAAAAATATCCCCATGAGAACGCCGCACTCAAATGTTAAAGATAAAGATAAAGATACATTTTTCAAATAAATAAACAAAAATAGCACATTACAACACAATACATGATTAAAAAACATGATTAAAATAATTACATGTTATAATTATTATTTTTTATTATTTATGTATATACTTTTTGAGGATATTAGGCCCTTATTTAACAACAGATAGCGCCAGGTAGCGACTGGTGAGCGATCAGTAATGACGGGCCCCGCCACGAGAACGCCGGCTCCCCACCACAATCACACATTTATCAAGCCGATCCTGCTTAGCGACTGACAGAGCGCCATATAGCGACTCATTCATCATTATTCCAGCCTCAGCCCACAGCGCCAGCGTCCGACCTTGAACAGCGACAGGTATGACCTCTCGCTACCTGGCGCTCTCCAATGCATTTCAATGGAACAATCTTTAAATATTCATAATTAATTGTTATTAATGTGTTTTTTTTTTTTTTGTAAATGTCAAAAATTCTGTGACCACTTCTGCAATGTTAGATAATTTTTTTAAGGTAAAAAAAAAAAAAAAAAAAATTGTGCAGAATTGATATTACAGGTCTGATATTAATGTATTCATATTACTAAATGTTTTTATAAACTTGTTTTTTTTGGTTTCCAAAAATATGGTTGTTTGGGGGTTAAAAAACTACTTTTAACCCATCGCCGCCAGCGCTCTGGGGTTTAAACATGCGTTTCACAGCGCGAGAATTTTTTGAGCGTGATTTGTTAATGAATATGGTGGGAGCCGGTCGCTATGACCAGTCGCTATCATGCGCTGCCATACAGAGCGGAACCTGTCAAATAGCGACTCCTCACCCAATATTCAACATTACGGCAAACCGACTGAGTCGCTGTCAACAACCGAACAACGGCCAAGCACAGCAACTACTAGCGGGCGCTGTGAAAATACTGCTACAGTCGCTCATCTGTCGCTACCTGGCGCTATTACTGAATCGGCCTCTTAGTCATCTATTTTTGGTGGATCCCCTGTTTTGTATCTGTGTTTTTTTAATCATGTATTGTGTTGTAATGCGCCATTTTTGTTTATTTATTTGAAAAATGTATCTTTATCTTTATCTTTAACATTTGAGTGCGGCGTTCTCATGGGGATATTTTTTCAGGGACTAGTCTAGAATCCCAGTATCACAATTTCTGCTCTCCCTGTCTGCCTAATCCTGGGCTGGCCGCAATACCTGGATGTTAGCAGTAAATAAGCGTTCACGTCAGAAAGGCCGTCGAGATAAGTTTAGCAATTCATCCCCTGGAGACATTGCCGTGCATTAGAGGAGATCTGTAAACAGAAGCCGCCTGGTCTCTGGGGTGGCGGCCAAAGCCTCTGCAACTGGTTTGGAAATTAGCATAATGGTAATTAAAGCGGACCTTCACTCTGAATAAGAGCCTATCTTATATGTTTCCCACACCCTGTACATACAGATTGCTCACATTAATCCGGACCTTCACTCTGAATAAGAGTCTATCTTATATGTTTCCCACACCCTGTACATACAGATTGCCCACATTAATCCGGACCTTCACCCTGAATAAGAGCCTATCTTATATGTTTCCCACACCCTGTACATACAGATTGCCCACATTAATCCGGACCTTCACCCTGAATAAGAGTCTATCTTATATGTTTCCCACACCCTGTACATACAGATTGCCCACATTAATCCGGACCTTCACCCTGAATAAGAGCCTATCTTATATGTTTCCCACACCCTGTACATACAGATTGCCCACATTAATCCGGACCTTCACCCTGAATAAGAGCCTATCTTATATGTTTCCCACACCCTGTACATACAGATTGCCCACATTAATCCGGACCTTCACCCTGAATAAGAGCCTATCTTATATGTTTCCCACACCCTGTACATACAGATTGCCCACATTAATCCGGACCTTCACCCTGAATAAGAGTCTATCTTATATGTTTCCCACACCCTGTACATACAGATTGCCCACATTAATCCGGACCTTCACCCTGAATAAGAGCCTATCTTATATGTTTCCCACACCCTGTACATACAGATTGCCCACATTAATCCGGACCTTCACCCTGAATAAGAGCCTATCTTATATGTTTCCCACACCCTGTACATACAGATTGCCCACATTAATCCGGACCTTCACCCTGAATAAGAACCTATGTTATATGTTTCCCACACCCTGTACATACAGATTGCTCACATGAATCCGGACCTTCACTCTGAATAAGAGCCTATCTTATATGTTTCCCACACCCTGTACATACAGATTGCTCACATGAATCCGGACCTTCACTCTGAATAAGAGCCTATCTTATATGTTTCCCACACCCTGTACATACAGATTGCCCACATTAATCCAGACCTTCACCCTGAATAAGAGCCTATCTTATATGTTTCCCACACCCTGTACATACAGATTGTCCACATTAATCCGGACCCTCACCCTGAATAAGAGCCTATCTTATATGTTTCCCACACCCTGTACATACAGATTGCTCACATTAATCCGGACCTTCACCCTGAATAAGAGCCTATCTTATATGTTTCCTACACCCTGTACATACAGATTGCTCACATTAATCCGGACCTTCACCCTGAATAAGAGCCTATCTTATATGTTTCACACACCCTGTACATACAGATTGTCCACATTAATCCGGACCCTCACCCTGAATAAGAGTCTATCTTATATGTTTCCCACACCCTGTACATACAGATTGCTCACATTAATCCGGACCTTCACCCTGAATAAGAGCCTATCTTATATGTTTCCCACACCCTGTACATACAGATTGCTCACATTAATCCGGACCTTCACCCTGAATAAGAGCCTATCTTATATGTTTCCCACACCCTGTACATACAGATTGCTCACATTAATCCGGACCTTCACCCTGAATAAGAGCCTATCTTATATGTTTCCCACACCCTGTACATACAGATTGTCCACATTAATCCGGACCTTCACCCTGAATAAGAGCCTATCTTATATGTTTCCCACACCCTGTACATACAGATTGCCCACATTAATCCGGACCTTCACCCTGAATAAGAGTCTATCTTATATGTTTCCCACACCCTGTACATACAGATTGCTCACATTAATCCGGACCTTCACCCTGAATAAGAGCCTATGTTATATGTTTCCCCCCCTGTACATACAGATTGCTCACATTAATCCGGACCCTCACCCTGAATAAGAGCCTATCGTATATGTTTCCCACACCCTGTACATGCAGATTGTCCACATTAACCCGGACCTTCACTCTGAATAAGAGTCTATCTTATATGTTTCCCACACCCTGTACATACAGATTGCCCACATTAATCCGGACCTTCACCCTGAATAAGAGCCTATCTTATATGTTTCCCACACCCTGTACATACAGATTGCCCACATTAATCCGGACCTTCACCCTGAATAAGAGTCTATCTTATATGTTTCCCACACCCTGTACATACAGATTGCCCACATTAATCCGGACCTTCACCCTGAATAAGAGCCTATCTTATATGTTTCCCACACCCTGTACATACAGATTGCCCACATTAATCCGGACCTTCACCCTGAATAAGAGCCTATCTTATATGTTTCCCACACCCTGTACATACAGATTGCCCACATTAATCCGGACCTTCACCCTGAATAAGAGCCTATCTTATATGTTTCCCACACCCTGTACATACAGATTGCCCACATTAATCCGGACCTTCACCCTGAATAAGAGTCTATCTTATATGTTTCCCACACCCTGTACATACAGATTGCCCACATTAATCCGGACCTTCACCCTGAATAAGAGCCTATCTTATATGTTTCCCACACCCTGTACATACAGATTGCCCACATTAATCCGGACCTTCACCCTGAATAAGAGCCTATCTTATATGTTTCCCACACCCTGTACATACAGATTGCCCACATTAATCCGGACCTTCACCCTGAATAAGAACCTATGTTATATGTTTCCCACACCCTGTACATACAGATTGCTCACATGAATCCGGACCTTCACTCTGAATAAGAGCCTATCTTATATGTTTCCCACACCCTGTACATACAGATTGCTCACATGAATCCGGACCTTCACTCTGAATAAGAGCCTATCTTATATGTTTCCCACACCCTGTACATACAGATTGCCCACATTAATCCAGACCTTCACCCTGAATAAGAGCCTATCTTATATGTTTCCCACACCCTGTACATACAGATTGTCCACATTAATCCGGACCCTCACCCTGAATAAGAGCCTATCTTATATGTTTCCCACACCCTGTACATACAGATTGCTCACATTAATCCGGACCTTCACCCTGAATAAGAGCCTATCTTATATGTTTCCTACACCCTGTACATACAGATTGCTCACATTAATCCGGACCTTCACCCTGAATAAGAGCCTATCTTATATGTTTCACACACCCTGTACATACAGATTGTCCACATTAATCCGGACCCTCACCCTGAATAAGAGTCTATCTTATATGTTTCCCACACCCTGTACATACAGATTGCTCACATTAATCCGGACCTTCACCCTGAATAAGAGCCTATCTTATATGTTTCCCACACCCTGTACATACAGATTGCTCACATTAATCCGGACCTTCACCCTGAATAAGAGCCTATCTTATATGTTTCCCACACCCTGTACATACAGATTGCTCACATTAATCCGGACCTTCACCCTGAATAAGAGCCTATCTTATATGTTTCCCACACCCTGTACATACAGATTGTCCACATTAATCCGGACCTTCACCCTGAATAAGAGCCTATCTTATATGTTTCCCACACCCTGTACATACAGATTGCCCACATTAATCCGGACCTTCACCCTGAATAAGAGTCTATCTTATATGTTTCCCACACCCTGTACATACAGATTGCTCACATTAATCCGGACCTTCACCCTGAATAAGAGCCTATGTTATATGTTTCCCCCCCTGTACATACAGATTGCTCACATTAATCCGGACCCTCACCCTGAATAAGAGCCTATCGTATATGTTTCCCACACCCTGTACATGCAGATTGTCCACATTAATCCGGACCTTCACCCTGAATAAGAGCCTATCTTATATGTTTCCCACACCCTGTACATACAGATTGCCCACATTAATCCGGACCTTCACCCTGAATAAGAGCCTATCTTATATGTTTCCCACACCCTGTACATACAGATTGCCCACATTAATCCGGACCTTCACCCTGAATAAGAGTCTATCTTATATGTTTCCCACACTCTGTACATACAGATTGCTCACATTGATCCGGACCTTCACCCAGAATAAGAGCCTATGTTATATGTTTCCCCCCCTGTACATACAGATTGCTCACATTAATCCTGACCCTCACCCTGAATAAGAGCCTATCGTATATGTTTCCCACACCCTGTACATGCAGATTGTCCACATTAATCCGGACCTTCACCCTGAATAAGAGCCTATCTTATATGTTTCCCACACCCTGTACATACAGATTGCCCACATTAATCCGGACCTTCACCCTGAATAAGAGCCTATCTTATATGTTTCCCACACCCTGTACATACAGATTGCTCACATTAATCCGGACCTTCACCCTGAATAAGAGCCTATCTTATATGTTTCCCACACCCTGTACATACAGATTGCTCACATTAATCCGGACCTTCACCCTGAATAAGAGCCTATCTTATATGTTTCCCACACCCTGTACATACAGATTGCCCACATTAATCCAGACCTTCACCCTGAATAAGAGCCTATGTTATATGTTTCCCCCCCTGTACATACAGATTGCTCACATTAATCCGGACCCTCACCCTGAATAAGAGCCTATCGTATATGTTTCCCACACCCTGTACATGCAGATTGTCCACATTAATCCGGACCTTCACCCTGAATAAGAGCCTATCTTATATGTTTCCCACACCCTGTACATACAGATTGCCCACATTAATCCGGACCTTCACCCTGAATAAGAGCCTATCTTATATGTTTCCCACACCCTGTACATACAGATTGCTCACATTAATCCGGACCTTCACCCTGAATAAGAGCCTATCTTATATGTTTCCCACACCCTGTACATACAGATTGCTCACATTAATCCGGACCTTCACCCTGAATAAGAGCCTATCTTATATGTTTCCCACACCCTGTACATACAGATTGCTCACATTAATGCAAAACAATGTAATTCCATATGTTTTCGCTTTGTTACTAGTGGATAGATGCTGGAAAACAGACTTTAATCACACCGCCTCCTGCGCTCTGGGCTTCAGAGAAGCATTTTTCAGCGCCAGAGATTTGTGAGGCTGTTTTTTTGATGAATATGTTGTGAGTCGGTCGCTATGACCAGTCGCTAACATGCGCTTCCATACAGCGCTGTACTGGTCAAATAGCGACTCCTCACAATGTATTCATCATTGCTGCACAGAGACTGAGTCGCTATAAACTAGAGACCCACGGCCGAGCACTGCGACTACTAGCGGGCGCTCTGAAAATGCGGCTACAGACGCTCAGCTGTCGCTACCTGGCGTTAGTGATGAATCAACCTGCATGTGATGTGGCCTAGTGAAGGCTTCACCTTCACCAAGGGCCCTGAGGAAGGGCGTGACCAATACTGGCAGGCTGATTCATCACTAACGCAACAGATGAGCATCTGTAGCGGCATTTTCAGAGCGCCCGCTAGTAGTCGCTGTGCTCGCCCGTGGGTCGCTACTTTATAGTTTATAGTCTCTGTGCAGCAATGATGAATATATTGTGAGGAGTCGCTATTTGACCAGTACAGCGCTGTATGGGAGCGCATGTTAGCGACTGCTCATAGCGACCGACTCACACCATATTCAGCCAAAAAACAGCCTCACAAATCTCTGGCGCTGAAAAATGCTTCTCTGAAGCCCAGAGCGCAGGAGGCGGTGTGATTAAAGTCTGTTTTTCAGCATCTATCCACTAGTAACAAAGCGAAAACATATGCAATTACATTGTAACAACATTGTAACATGAACACTTTAATGGCAGAGCTGTGATGTCATTTCTGAAGAAATGTATAAAACATGAAAAAAATGTGAAAAAACTGCTTATTCAATGCCAGAAGAGGTCACAGAATTATTTGTGATTTAAAAAAAAAAAAAAAAAACGCGTTTAAAGAGAAGAAAAGGATCGTCCATTGAAATGTATGGGGGAGCGACAGGTAGCGAGAGGTCATACCTGGCGCTGTGCAAGGCTGAACGCCGGCGCTGTTCACTGAGGCTGTGAAAATGATGAATCAGACGCTACATGGCGCTATCCCAGTCGCTAAACAGATTCTGCTTGATAAATGTGTAATTGCTGCCGTGTCCGGCGTTCCCCAGTCGCTACCTGTCGTTACCTCTCATTAACCAGCCGCTACCTGACGCTATCCCTTCTTAAATAAGGGCCCTAGCATAAAGAAGTACCGCAGAAGGGTGACAGGGACCAGGGAAAAGTTGCCTGAGCAAGTGTAAGCTGTAAACACATAGGACGGATATCTCTACATTTTCACAAGGGGATAAAATCTAATTCCCAAGGAACATTACTGTCTGTATTTTTTATGCAAATGACGCTGTATCCTCTGCGTGTATCTTAGATGTAATGTTATTAATATGATATATACAGTAAAACACACGTGGAACAGTAATCTTATATATAGTTGGTTAATTATTGATTGATAATGAAGTAGGTACATAAGGTTTTTAGATGCTGGTGTCCAGGGAGGTATGCTGAAGGTCACATGGGGCCCCGGGTGCAGTAGGTGAGTAACAGGGCCAGGCAACATTCGTATTTCAGCAGCTCATTAGATGTATGTATCCCAAGAGAACATAAGTGAACCACTTTAAAGTGGACCAACACCCTCCCCTGATCGGCCCTGGAATCTATAAGATTCCGGGACCGATCAGCTCCCTGACTGCGAGGCACCCCAATCAGTGTGTGAAACCCCCCAGATCCCCGAAAATCCTACCTGATCCTCGTTCCAGCGGCGCATGCGCGGGCCGCCGCCGCCTCCCACTTGTCCCTCTAGCAGGGCGCGCACCCGCACCGGCCGTTTGTGAATGGCGTTCGCGCTCACGTTCAGCTTGTCCGTCGCTGCCTCTCCTTGTCCGTCGGCGGCGATTGGACGAGTGAGTCACGTGGGAGCGGGGTCATGTGAGTTTTCGGGGCTTTCTGGGGGGTTTCACACAGCGGGGCCGATCGGGACGCCCCGTGGAAGTGGACCAAAACACAGGATAGTGAAAATCCTGGGTGTTGGTCCACTTTAAACTTGTTTTTGCTGGCCGTGACTCCATCGTGTAAATTCACCTCTTTTCATACAGATTTCCTTTAGGAATTGATCAGAGGTGTCCCTGGGATTTGGTCGAAGTGTCCCCCCTGCGGCTGGCTTGGAATCTAAAAGATTCCAGGGCTGGCCGCTAGTCTGCCCCCGGAGCAACCTATACTGTGTGAGACCCCCCCCCCTCCCCAGAGCGCCCCTTATCTTACCTGATCCTGGCATTGCAGCGACGCTGTCTACATCTCTGGGCTTCCCGTGCCCAGCCAATCAGAGGAGCGTGCACTGCACAGGGGAGCCGGGGATCCAGCCGCCGGCGTGAAGCTCTATGCCCAGCGCAGAAAAAGGCGCCGACTGGACGAGCGCATGTGCTGTGGGAACAGGGAAAGGTGAGTGAAAGTGGGCAATCTGGGGGGTTTCACACAGGGGGGGCATCCTACACCATTTGCTAACCATCAGCCATATAC
This sequence comes from Gastrophryne carolinensis, assembly GCA_027917425.1. Lineage (NCBI taxonomy): Eukaryota > Metazoa > Chordata > Amphibia > Anura > Microhylidae > Gastrophryne > Gastrophryne carolinensis. Next base: position 12,113,273 of record CM051243.1, read on the forward strand.
AGCCCCCAGGATGCATATAGGACAGCCGTAAGTAAAAGACAAATACGTTTAGGTCTGCTTTGTGACCATTGGACGGGCTGCTCATACACTGTCAATGCAAATTCCTGCTTAAACCGGACCTTCTGCATCATCTAATGAAAAGACCAAACCTATAAAAAACCATTCCCCAGCATCGAAAATTAATATATTCAATGTTTTTAGTCACTTACTTATTATTCTTTCCCCCACTGGGCTGCAACTCTGTTCAGGACTTTAGGATACGGGAACCGCCATCTTGGCTCAGCAGCATCACATTTACTGAGAGGGGTCAAAAGTACAGGGGGCGGGTTATAGCTGTGCTTTGTTCAGACAGAGCAGAGCTGGGGTCAGGAAAAGGTCAGCAATCCCAGAATACAGAGCGACACAGTCAGAAGGCACTTCCTGTTTGCAGGCAGCCTGCACGTCCATGAGCCGCCATCTTGGATGTTTAAAGGCTCATAACATGCAGTAGATGCAGGTAGGATCATTTTTAATGTGAGCAATCTGTATGTACAGGGTGTGGGAAACATATAAGATAGGCTCTTATTCAGGGTGAAGGTCCGGATTAATGTGGGCAATCTGTATGTACAGGGTGTGGGAAACATATAAGATAGACTCTTATTCAGAGTGAAGGTCCGGATTAATGTGGGCAATCTGTATGTACAGGGTGTGGGAAACATATAAGATAGACTCTTATTCAGGGTGAAGGTCCGGATTAATGTGAGCAATCTGTATGTACAGGGTGTGGGAAACATATAAGATAGGCTCTTATTCAGGGTGAAGGTCCGGATTAATGTGAGCAATCTGTATGTACAGGGTGTGGGAAACATATAAGATAGACTCTTATTCAGAGTGAAGGTCCGGATTAATGTGAGCAATCTGTATGTACAGGGTGTGGGAAATATTTAAGATAGGCTCTTATGACTTAGACCCTGAGTAAGAGCCTATCTTATATGTTTCCCACACCCTGTACATACAGATTGCTCACATTAATCCGGACCTTCACCCTGATATTGCTGTGTGCTTGTTTGATGTGATCCGTTCAATCTAAATATTTGAAAGCGTCAAAAGCCTTTCAAGATTGATTCTGATTGAACCAAAGATTAGTTGAATGAAACCTGATGCTGTATTGTACAGAGATTGTACGATCAAATTGTAATCATTAGCATTTTTCAGCGCCAGAGATTTGTGAGGCTGTTTTTTTGCTGAATATGGTGTGAGTCGGTCGCTATGAGCAGTCGCTAGCATGCGCTCCCATACAGCGCTGTACTGGTCAAATAGCGACTCCTCACTAACGCCAGGTAGCGACAGATGAGCGTCTGTAGCAGGCATTTTCAGAGCGCTCGCTAGTATTCGCTGTGCTCGGCCGTGGGTCGCTACTTTATAGCGACTCAGTCGCTGTTCAGTAATGTTGAATACATTGTGAGGAGTCGCTATTTGACCAGTACAGCTCTGTATGGGAGCGCATGTTAGCGACTGCTCATAGCGACCGACTCACACCATATTCAGCAAAAAAACAGCCTCACAAATCTCTGGCGCTGAAAAATGCTTCTCTGAAGCCCAGAGCGCAGGAGGCTGTGTGATTAAAGTCTGTTTTCAAGCCTCTATCCACTAGTAACAAAGCGAAAACATATGGAATTACATTGTAATAACATTGTAACATGAACACTTTAATGGCAGAGCTGTAATGTCATTTCTGAGGAAATATACAAAAAATGAAAAAACTATGAAAAAAACTGCTTATTCAATTCCAGAAGAGGTCACAGAATTATTTGTGATTTTTTTGAAAAAAAAAAAACCTGTTTAAAGAGAAGAAAAGGATCGTCTATTGAAATGTATGGGAGAGTGACAGGCAGCGAGAGGTCATACCTGGCGCTGTGCAAGGCTGAACGCTGGCGCTGTTCGCTGAGGCTGTGAAAATGATGAATCAGACGCTACATGGCGCTATCCCAGTCGCTAAACAGATTCGGCTTGATAAATGTGTAATTGCTGCCATGTCCGCCGTTCACCAGTTGCTACCTGTCGCTACCTCTCATTAACCAGGCGCTATCTGACGCTATCCCTTCTTAAATAAGGGCCTAAGAACCTCATTGGAAAACACTTCTGACTGATGCAAAGCTCATTCGATTGAAGCCTGATATATATGTGCAAACGTCTGCAGAAGATTGTATGATCAGATTGTAAGATGTGTGATGAGTTATCAGATCAAATAAAAATGGACACATGCAAAACTTTAACAGTAAAAGTTTTTGGGATTTATGAGCAGATCCCCCTTCAGATTGCTTCTGATCTAACCAATGAAACCTGATTTATATACATAGACATCAAACCAGAAGATACTAATCAGCATTTGTAATAGTTTAGATCCAACTGTGCTCAGATCTAACCAAAGATCAGCTGAATAAAACGTGATGCATGTGCATAGAACTTAATACAGAGGTTGTATGAACAGCATGCACACCTCCCAAGTGTCCCTGATTTGGAGGGACTGTCCCTCTTTTGAGTCCATGTTTCCCTGCCCCTCGTTGTTCTCCTTTGTCCCTCTTTGAGGTGTAACGTGCAGATCTGCAGCAATAAATGATTCATTCGCCTATTCAAAGTGTTTCTATTGTTTTAACTGTTACATTCTATCTCCTATACATCCCTCAATGATGGGGGTGTGGCTTCATTTACATATTGTCCCTCTTTTGAGCCCATGCCCCCCTGTTGCTTCTTGTCCTCCTCTGTCCCTCGTTGTTCTCCTTTGTCCCTCTTTGAGGTGTAACATGCAAATCTGGAGCAATAAATGATTCATTCGCCTATTCAAAGTGTTTCTATTGTTTTAACTGTTACATTCTATCTCCTATACATCGCTCAATGAGGAAGTGGCTTAATTTACATATTGTCCCTCATTTGAGCCCATGTCCCTCTGTTGCTTCTTGTACTCATTTGTCCCTCTTTGAGGTGTAACATGCAGATCTGCAGCAATAAATGATTCATTCGCCTATTCAAAGTGTTTCTATTGTTGTAGCTGTTACATTCTCTCTCCTATCACTCAATGATGAGGAAGTGGCTTCATTGACATATTGTCCCTCTTTTGAGCCCATGTTTCCCTGCCCCTCGTTGTTCTCCTTTGTCCCTCTTTGAGGTGTAACATGCAGATCTGCAGCAATAAATGATTCATTCGCCTATTCAAAGTGTTTCTATTGTTTTAACTGTTACATTCTATCTCCTATACATCGCTCAATGATGAGGAAGTGGCTTCATTGACATATTGTCCCTCTTTTGAGCCTATGCCCCACTGATGCTTCTTGCTCTCATTTGTCCCTCTTTGAGGTGTAACATGCAGATCTGCAGCAATAAATGATTCATTCGCCTATTCAAAGTGTTTCTATTGTTTTAACTGTTACATTCTATCTCCTATCCATCCCTCAATCAGGGGGCGTGGTCTAATTTAAAGTGGACCAACACCCAGGCTGATCGGAATCTATAAGATTCCCGGGCCGATCAGATCCCTCCCCGCGGGGAATCCGAAATCGGGATGCCCCGCTATGTGAAACCCCCCAGGACGCCCCATTCACCTTACCTTACTCTCGTTCCAACGGCGCATGCGCGGGCTGCGGCTGCATCTGGCGCTTCTCTCTAGCTGGGCGTTTGTGAATGGCCGGCACGGGCGCGCTCCCTGTTAGAGGCCGCCAGCGTGCTCGGAGCCGCTGTGGTTGTCCGTCTCTTGTACGTGCATACCACAGCGGCTCTGAGCGCGCTTATTGGACGAGGGTGCCGATTGGGGTGCTCCACGGAAGTGGACCAAAACCCAGGATAGTGAAAATCCTGGATGTTGGTCCACTTTAACAAATGTCCCTCTTTCCCACCCTAAAAAGTTGGTAGGTATGAGCGTGTATGTAATGTAATGTGATCCGCATTAGTATTCAGATCAAGCATAAATCCCGTTTGATGTGAACATTAGGAATAAAGGATCGGGGATTGTGGGATCGGATTGTAAGATGTCTTGCACTTGAGGTTTAGGGCAACCTCAGGTAAGCCTGCTCCCAATGTATCTATTGCATTGTATGTCCCAAATGGGGCTCAGAGATTAGAGTTAGGGCTGCACCTCACAGAGGCACTTTGGTGCTGGTGGTGCAGCTTCAGCTACTTCTGCAGATGTGTGTGACCGAGTCCTCTGTTTCTAACCAGATTTAGAGACAAATTATAGGTTGGTCTGCAAGCTAACAGGGTTGAGTGCTGCGGCTCCTTTAAGACTTTTGTATCCTAATTGCCCTGCTAACGTGCACCTCCCAGGTTAGTTATAAAATGGTCTGAGTGGCTGCCACCCCTCCTTTGTTTCTTCAGATTGTAAGATGTGTGATCGGCGTCGGCGCGATGTACTTACAGGCAAATAAAGAGAACCTCCCATGTGTCAGATGACGGAACAGGCTCGGCCGGCGCCTGGGAAGCGGAGCATCACACTGACATCGCCAAACAAGGGCCTGCGCTCGGCGGCAGCTGCGGCGGGGGGGGCGGGAAGGGGTTAATGGCTGGGGCTGGGGGGACGGGAAGGGGTTAATGGCTGGGGCCGGGGGGACGGGAAGGGGTTAATGGCTGGGGCCGGGGGGGACGGGAAGGGGTTAATGGCTGGGGCCGGGGGGGACGGGAAGGGGTTAATGACTGGGGCCGGCTCACAGCTGCATGTGACATGTCTGGGCACGGCGCTGCCACCCCCCCCCCCCCGATCCGGTGTGTCCGGGCGTTCGGGTGATGGCAGGGTGCTGCTGGGCGCCGTCTCGCCTTCCTCCCAGGAATGCGCAGTAACCCGATCACCCGCCGCCGCTCAGCCCAACTCGTGTTGTAATGGGCGAAATGCTGCCAGCTGAGGCAGCCAAACCCCACCGCCCCTGTACTGTGCGTGTACTACGCCACTGCAGCTGGGAGCATCACAGACATACACAGGCCAATCTGACCAGTCATAAAGCCAGCTCACCGGGATCCCAAATAAAACGTAACATTTATTAAATATTGTTAAAAGCCGCACGTGTCCCGTGCAAAGTGTGCAGTCTGATGTCCCGAATAAGGTGACGCGTTTCCGGGTTACTTCACCCCTTAATCCTACCAAATCCTAATCAAGGTAGGATTAAAGTGGACCAACACCCAGGATTTTCACTATCCTGGGTTTTGGTCCACTTCTGCGGGGCACCCCAATTGTTCCTACGCGAGCGCTCATCCAATCAGGGCGCTCAGAGCCGCTGTGGTATGGACCGACAAGCGATGGACAACCACAGCGGCTCTGAGCGCGCTGGAGGCCGCATCTCGCGCTTCCTTCTATCAGGGAGCGCGCCCGCGCCGGCCATTCACAAACGCGCCCTGCTAGAAGCGCGAGTCGGGCCCGCGGATGCGCCGTTGGAGCGGTGATAAGGTAAGGTTTGTGGGCGTCCTGGGGGTTTCACACAGCGGGGCATCCCGATTTCGGATGCCCCGCGGGGAGGGAGCTGATCGGCCCCGGGAATCTTACACACATGGGTGTTGGTCCACTTTAAATATTGTTAAAAGCCGCACGTGTCCCGTGCAAAGTGTGCAGTCTGATGTCCCGAATAAGGTGACGCGTTTCTGGGTTACTTCATCTCTTAATCCTTTTGGGATTTATGAGCAGATCCCCCTTCAGATTGCTTCTGATCTAACCAATGAAACCTGATTTATATACATAGACATCAAACCAGAAGATACTAATCAGCATTAGTAATAGTTTAGATCCAGTCCCATCTTTAGAATGTCCTCAGATCCAAGCAAAGGTCAGCTGAATAAAACGTGATGCATGTGCATAGAACTTAATACAGAGATTGTATGATCAGCATGCATACCTCCCAAGTGTCCCTGATTTGGAGGGACTGTCCTTCTTTTGAGTCCATGTCCCCCTGTCCCTCGTTGTTCTCTTTTATCCCTCTTTGAGGTGTAACATGCAGATCTGCAGCAATAAATGATTTATTTGCCAATTCAAAGTGTTTCTATTGTTTTAACTGTTACATTCTATCTCCTATACATCCCTCAATGATTGGGGCGTGGCTTCATTTACATATTGTCCCTCTTTTTGAGCCCATGTCCCCCTGTTGCCTCTTTGAGGTGTAATGTGCAGATCTGCAGCAATAAATGATTCATTCGCCTATTCAAAGTGTTTCTATTGTTGTAACTGTTACATCATATCTCCTATACATCCCTCAATGATGGGGGCGTGGCTTCATTTACATATTGTTCCTCTTTTGAGTTCATGTCTCCCTGTCCCCCGTTGTTCTCATTTGTCCCTCTTTGAGGTGTAACATGCAGATCTGCAGCAATAAATGATTCATTTGTGTCACGCTCTGGTAACTCCAGCCCTCTAGGTAAGCCCTCAACCCCCAATCTCCGCAGCCAGCTTCACCTGTAGGAGCCCCCGCTTGCCGGGACGCAGAATACGCCTGCCCGGGATCGGTTGCCCCCAGGACTTCAATGGCTCAAAGGATGAGAGCTTACTGGTTGGAGGTCTGAAGAACCAATGGCTAAGAGCGAGTGTAGCGGAAGTCCAGAGACAGGCCAGAGGTTGACACGGGGAAGTCAGAGATCACAGCGGTACAGAGGGGAGAGACAGCTCGAGGCCAAGGTACAAGGCAGAGGTCGGCAACGGAGATCAGATCGAGAATGGTCGGTTCAGGCAGGGGTCGGCAACGGAGATCAGATCGAGAATGGTCGGTTCAGGCAGGGGTCGGCAACGGAGATCAGATCGAGAATGGTCGGTTCAGGCAGGGGTCGGCAACGGAGATCAGATCGAGAATGGTCGGTTCAGGCAGGGGTCGGCAACGGAGATCAGATCAAGGTATATCACGAGTCAAAGCAAGGTACAAGGCGCTATCACAGGCAATTCCCAACTGAGGGGGAATAGCTTTTATAGGGACAGACAGGGGAGGGGAAGTGTAGGTGATTGGTGCACTTTGGGATAACACCCAGGATTGGTCTGCAGGCTGAGGGCACCTCCCTAAACTCCTAGGGCTCATTGGCCCTTTAATTAAAAGATTCCCTGATCCTCCGGCGGGCGCGCACAGTACAGCGCCGCCGGAGGGCATAGCTATTACGTGCCCGCGCCCGCGCGCGAGCACGTCCAGAGGACGAGGAAGCGGGGGGCGTGGCCGAGCTGAGCACCACTCGCGGCCGCCGCACACTGGCAGCCGCGGCCGGACGCCTGGAGACGGCGCTGGAACGGGGGCCAGGTAGGTGATTCCTGACAATTTGCCTATTCAAAGTGTTTCTATTGTTGTAACTGTTACAATGTATCTCCTATCCATCCCTCAATCAGGGGGCGTGGTCTAATTTAAAGTGGACCAACACCCAGGCTGATCGGCCCGGGAATCTATAAGATTCCCGGGCTGATCAGATCCCTCCCCGTGGGGCATCCGAGATCGGTAGTACGCCACTGTTATAGACCATAATCTTACCAATACCATTCATTAATGTTGGTAGTAAACAGGCAGATTTTAATCTGATCACTAAAGATTACCAACATCCATCCATGTACACAGTACAATCTGATTGTCCAATCTCTGTATAATCTTTCAAATGCCTTTAGTGTAAATGCAGATTATAATCTGACAGATCATCAACGATTACCAACAGCCATAGAGCATGAGGGCTTTACATAGTACAATCTGATTGTCCAATCTCTGTATAATCTTACCAATAAATGTTAGCGTAAATGCAGATTATAATCTGACAGATTACCAACAACCATGTAGTATGAGGGCTTTACACAATACAATCTGATTGTCAAATCTCTGTATAATCTTACAAACCAGTTGCAGTTATGGTATCAACCAGATTTTAATCGGACAGATTACTAACAGCCATGTAGTATGAGGGCTTTACACAGTACAATCTGATTGTCCAATCTCTGTATAATCTTACCAATAAATGTTAGTGAAAATGCAGATTACAATCTGACAGATTACCAACAACCATGTAGTATGAGGGCGTTACACAATACAATCTGATTGTCCAATCTCTGTATAATCTTACCAATAAATGTTAGTGTAAATGCAGATTATAATCTGACAGATTACCAACAACCATGTAGTATGAGGGTGTTACACAATACAATCTGATTGTCCAATCTTTCTATAATCTTACAGATCACTTGCAGTGATGGTATCAACCAGATTTTAATCTGACAGATTACTAACAGCCATGTAGTATGAGTGCTTTACATAGTACAATCTGATTGTCCAATCTCTGTATAATCTTACCAATACCTTTTAGTGGAAATGCAGATTTTAATTTGACAGATCACTAAAGGTTACCAACAACACAATATAATCTGATTGTCCAATCTCTGTATAATCTTACCAATACATTTTTGTGGAAATGCAGATTTTAATCTGACAGATCACTAAAGGTTACCAACAACACAATATAATCTGATTGTCCAATCTCTGTATAATCTTACAAATAACCTGCGGTGATGGTGTCCGGCAGATTTTAGGGCCTTATTTATACTATGCGTCTTTTAGCATCATTTTTATGGCTATAGCGCCAGCTTCAGAGCGCCGCCATTCCTGTCTTATCTGGTGCTGTGCCGTGGACTACATTGGCGCTATCAGTTTGCACAGAATGCTACTAATTAGCTTTGATTGTTGCACTAGGTATTTGCAGCCTATGTCAGCGCCCGTTGGACCCGCCAGCCGATTATCCCAGCGCCAGTGAGCGCCGCTTTGTTCTGCCATTATTCTGGCACTCAACAGAATATTTATGATTTTTTTTCCCTTTAAATATTTGGTGCCGTATTTTCCCAGCACGAGTTACAAGAAATCACGGCTGGGGACAAACTTTACAATGCGTTAAAGTTGCGTTTTAGTTGTTGGTGTTCAAATTACACATTGTAAAGCAAAAGAAGCTAATAAAATAGTTTTTTATTTCACCCAAAAAAACATTTTGGACCATCTAGGTTCTGTGTTTCAGTCGCAATGCAAGTTCTGTACAAGAAATGCGTTTAATATTAATTACAGACATTAAACACTTCAATCCAGTTCTGGCCATTGTTCTCTGTGAGATCCCCAAAGATCATTGTACAGGTACAGATATTCAGCTGGCTGATCCCTACAGGGCAGTTTCTATACAAAATTGGACTCGCAGGCTGATTCATCACTAACGCCAGGTAGCGACAGATGAGCGTCTGTAGCGGCATTTTCAGAGCGCCCGCTAGTAGTCGCAGTGCTCGGCCGTGGGTCGCTACTTCATAGCGACTTAGTCGCTGTTCAGTAATATTGAATACATTGTGAGGAGTCGCTATTTGACCAGTACAGCGCTGTATGGGAGCGCATGTTAGCGACTGCTCATAGCGACCGACTCACACCATATTCAGCAAAAAAACAGTCACGCCCTTCCTCTGGGCCCCGGCCCATTAGGTGGAGCCTTCACTAGGCCACATCACGGGCAGGCTGATTCATCACTAACGCCAGGTAGCGACAGATGAGCGACTGTAGCGGCATTTTCAGAGCGCCCGCTAGTAGTCGCAGTGCTCGGCCGTGGGTCGCTACTTCATAGCGACTCAGTCGCTGTTCAGTAATGTTGAATACATTGTGAGGAGTCGCTATTTGACCAGTACAGCGCTGTATGGGAGCGCATGTTAGCGACTGCTCATAGCGACTGACTCACACCATATTCAGCAAAAAAACAGCCTCACAAATCTCTGGCGCTGAAAAATGCTTCTCTGAAGCCCAGAGCGCAGGAGGCTGTGTGTTTAAAGTCTGTTTTTCAGCATCTATCCACTAGTAACAAAGCGAAAACATATGGAAATACATTGTAACAACATTGTAACATGAACACTTTAATGGCAGAGCTGTGATGTCATTTCTGAAGAAATATATAAAAAATGAAAAAAATTGAAAAAACTGCTTATTCAATGCCAGAAGAGGTCACAGAATTATTTGTGATTTTTATAAAAAAAAAACAAAAAACAAATACCCCGTTTAAAGAGAAGAAAAGGTTCGTGCATTGAAATGTATGGGAGAGCGACAGGTAGCGAGAGGTCATACCTGGCGCTGTGCAAGGCTGAATGTCGGCGCTGTTCGCTGAGGCTGTGAAAATGATGAATCAGACGCTACATGGCGCTATCCCAGTCGCCTAAACAGATTCTGCTTGATAAATGTGTAATTGCGTGCCGCGTCCGGTGTTCACCAGTCGCTACCTCTCATTAACCAGACGCTACCTGACGCTATCCCTTCTTAAATAAGGGCCTCAGTGCAGGAGTTACTCCTTCTATGGCGCTGTCCCATATAGCTATGTGCCATACTGTAGCTCTACTTTAGCAGCAGGAAGTGTCCCCTGCCCATGACTGAACAATGTGGAACAAAACCCACTGAGCTCCTCCCCCAGGACATCCAGAATCCCAGCTGTGTGACACCCCTCAGGTCGCCCATAAAATCACCTTATTTCCTGATCCAACGGCACATGTGCGAGCAGCGGCCGCATCCCCACTATCCCTCTAGCAGGGCGCGTGCCCGTTCGAGGCATTTGTGAATGGAACGCTCCCTGTTAGAGGGTAGCGAGGGATGCAGCCCCCAGCGTGCTTAGACGAAGGCTTAGACAACGTGACGCCAGTGGTTCCGAGCACGCTGATTGGCCGCGCGGTCGCGCATCCACCATAGAACCAGGAAGAAGTGAGTTAACTTTGGCGATCTGGTGGGTTTCACAAAGCGGGGCATCCCCGATCAGGGTGCCCGGGGGGGGGGGGGGGGGCAAGGACCAAAACCCAAGATAGTAAAAATTCTGGCATTTGGTCTACTTTAAACACAAAAAATGATTGTCCAATCTGGTATAAGATTTCTAATGCTGTTTTTGATTCGCGCTTTGTTAGCGTTTGCGCTTGTCTGCATTGTAAGACAATCTCTTTTTAATGGGATGCGTTTATGACCAGGATGCAGCGAGCAGGAGCTTTTCTCCTCTCTGCCGCACCAGAGAGGCGTGAAAGGGACCATAGAGGTAGCGCAGCATCTGCCGCGAACGCAGAAACGCATTCAGTACCGAACCGCTGTGAAAGAGTCCTAATGCTGGTCACACACGAGATTTTAATCTGACAGATTACCAACCTCTCTATATAGGCTTAGACTCCTAATGCTGGTCACACACGAGATTTTAATCTGACAGATTACCAACCTCTCTATATAGGCTTAGACTCCTAATGCTGGTCACACACAAGATTTTAATCTGACAGATTAGCAACCTCTCTATATAGGCTTAAACTCCTAATGTTGGTCACACACGAGATTTTAATCTGACAGATTAGCAATCTCTCTATATAGGCTTAGAGTCCTAATGCTGGTCACACACGAGATTTTAATCTGACAGATTAGCAACCTCTCTATATAGGCTTAAACTCCTAATGTTGGTCACACACGAGATTTTAATCTGACAGATTAGCAATCTCTCTATATAGGCTTAGAGTCCTAATGCTGGTCACACACGACATTTTAATCTGACAGATTACCAACCTCTCTATATAGGCTTAGAATCCTAATGCTGGTCACACACAAGATTTTAATCTGACAGATTACCAACCTCTCTATATAGTCTTAGAATCCTAATGCTGGTCACACACGAGATTTTAATCTGACAGATTACCAACCTCTTTATATAGGCTTAGAATCCTAATGCTGGTCACACACGAGATTTTAATCTGACAGATTACCAACCTCTCTATATAGTCTTAGAATCCTAATGCTGGTCACACACGAGATTTTAATCTGACAGATTACCAACCTCTTTTTATAGGCTTAGAATCCTAATGCTGGTCACACACGAGATTTTAATCTGACAGATTACCAACCTCTCTATATAGGCTTAGAATCCTAATGCTGGTCACACACAAGATTTTAATCTGACAGATTACCAACCTCTCTATATAGTCTTAGAATCCTAATGCTGGTCACACACGAGATTTTAATCTGACAGATTACCAACCTCTTTATATAGGCTTAGAATCCTAATGCTGGTCACACACGAGATTTTAATCTGACAGATTACCAACCTCTCTATATAGTCTTAGAATCCTAATGCTGGTCACACACGAGATTTTAATCTGACAGATTACCAACCTCTTTTTATAGGCTTAGAATCCTAATGCTGGTCACACACGAGATTTTAATCTGACAGATTACCAACCTCTCTATATAGGCTTAGAGTCCTAATGCTGGTCACACACTAGATTTTAATCTGATAGATTACCAACCTCTCTATATAGGCTTAGAGTCCTAATCCTGGTCACACACGACATTTTAATCTGACAGATTACCAACCTCTCTATATAGGTTTAGAGTCCTAATGCTGGTCACACACGAGATTTTAATCTGACAGACTACCAACCTCTCTATATAGGCTTAGAGTCCTAATGCTGGTCACACACAAGATTTTAATCTGACAGATTACCAACCTCTCTATATAGGCTTAGAGTCCTAATGCTGGTCACACACGAGATTTTAATCTGACAGATTACCAACCTCTCTATATAGGCTTAGAGTCCTAATGCTGGTCACACACAAGATTTTAATCTGACAGATTAGCAACCTCTCTATATAGGCTTAGAGTCCTAATGCTGGTCACACACGAGATTTTAATCTGACAGATTACCAACCTCTCTATACAGGCTTACAGTCCTAATGCTGGTCACACACGAGATTTTAATCTGACAGATTACCAACCTCTGTATATAGGCTTAGAGTCCTAATGCTGGTCACACACAACATTTTAATCTGACAGATTACCAACCTCTCTATATAGGCTTAGAGTCCTAATGCTGGTCTCACACGAGATTTCAATCTGCCAGATTACCAACCTCTCTATATAGGCTTAGGCCCTTATTTATCACAGGCTAGCGCCAGGTAGTGTCTGACGAGCGCCAGGTAGCGGCAGCTAACGGCGACTACCGACTCAAGTACGCCCGGCGGCGGTCACAATGACGCATTTATCAAGCAAAATGAGGCTAGCGCCGGCGAGAGCGACGGCTAGCGCGGCATTCATCATGAAGCCGCCTGGACCGAACAGCGCCGCTGCAAATTCCCTCACAGCGCCAGGTATGACCTGTCGCTCCCTGGCGATGTCCAATGCATTTCAATGGAGCAATCTATAATTATTCATAATTAATTGGTATTAATTTTTTTTTTTTTTTTTTTAATGTCAAAAATTCGGAGACCACTTCTGCAATGTTAGGATTTATTTTTAAGTAAAAAAAAAAATTAAAAAAAATATGTGCAGAATTGATCTAACAGGTCTGATATTAATGTATTCATATTACAAAATGTTTCTAAAAACATGTATAATGTTACATTCAAAAAATATGGTTGTTTAGGGGTTAAAAACTAGTTAATACAGATCGCCGCCAGCGCTCTGGGGTTTAAACAAGGAATGGACAGCGACAGCAAATTTGGAGCGTGATTTGTTGATGAATATGAAGCTAGCCGTTCGCTCTGGCCATTCGTTGTCAGGCGCTCACATACAACGCTGGACCTGTGAAACAGCGACCCCCCAGCCCGTATTCAACATTACCGCACACCGACTGAGTCGCTGTCATCAAGCTAATGCCGGCCAAGCACAGCGAATACTGGCTGGCGCTGAAAAAATCACGCTACTGGCGCTCATCTGGCGCTACCTGGCGCTATTAATGAATCGGCCTCCCCTTGTTAATTTTTTGGAATATATATTGGCAGCTTCAATAGGACTTCTCTGATTGTTTTCTGCACTTTGCACTTTATTGAATCACATGATTATGTGTGTTGTTTAGGTTTTTTTAATAAGGTTGGATTAACACAATGTTTTTGGCAATTATGATTCATTAGTTTTGCACTGCAGTATAGATAGGGCACTTTAGCACTATTGCACTTTCTCTGTGTCATCATTCCCAATTTTTCTGCCATTTACCATTTATTAATTGTTTGTCATTTTAAACTATTTGATTACTTTATAATTAGAGACACCCTAAGGGTCCATCCTCCAGTTTTGTGTGTTTATATGTATTTTAATGAGTTTGTTAATGTATTGTTTGTGTAAATATTGTTTGTGTTTATATTTTTATATTTATATAGTTATATATACCGTATATTTATATAGTCCTGATTCAATAAATTAATACATACATTTTTCTATATACATTTGAGTCAATACACATTTATATATGTTTCAGTGTGCGGCAGTATTATAGGGGTTTGGGGGCGTGTCTAGGGTCCCCACTACTTTTCATTTCATCCCACAGCTAAGCAAATCTGCAGGATCTGCACGGGAAAGTACGGATCAGATCTCTACGTACCTGTTACAGGGTGTCGCGCTTGTGCCATTTGTGCCCCAAGAAGCAGCCAGAGGAAGCAAATACCTCGCAGAAAGGGCGGGACGGGCTCACCTGGGAATGGCGCAAGGTCAGAGCCGGCTCCCAGCCACAGAGGCAAATATTTATACAGCAGAGTCCAGCAAACACCTGCACAGTCCTGATGGTCACGCAAAGCGCTTTCCCAACCTCACATTGGCCAGAAGTGCCCGGATATGGCGGAAAAATCCAGACAATGGAAGACACTACAGAGGGCAGCCCCAGATTATCTGTTCTACTTACTGACCCACAGCCTCATCATCTGACCCACAACCCCATTATCTGTCCTACATCCTGACCAATAGCCTCATCACTTGCCCTACATCCTGAACCACAGTCCCATCGTCTGCCCTACAACTGACACACAACCCCATTTTCTGCCCTACATTCTGACCCATAGCCCCATCACTTGCCCTAGACCCTGACCCCCAGCCCCATCATCTGACCCACAACCCCATTATCTGTTCTACATCCTGACCAATAGCCCCATCACTTGCCCTACATCCTGAACCACAGCCCCATTGCCTGCCCTACAACTGACCCACAACCCCATTATCTGTCCTACATTCTGACCCATAGCCCCATCACTTGCCCTACATCCTGAACCACAGTCCCATCATCTGCCCTACAACCGACCCATAGCCCCATTGTCTGCACTACAACCCCATTTTCTGCCCTACGACCGACCCACAACCCCGTCATCTGCCCTACAACCGACCCACAGCCTCATCGCCTGCCCTACAACCGACACACAACCCCATTCTCTGTGCTACAACTGACCCACAGCCCCATTTTCTGCCCTACAAACAAACCACAGCCCCATCTTCTTCCTTACAACCGACCCACAGCCCCATTGCCTGCCCTACAACTGACCCACAACCCCATTATCTGTCCTACATTCTGACCCATAGCCCCATCGCTTGCCCTAGACCCTGACCCCCAGCCCCATCATCTGACCCACAACCCCATTATCTGTTCTACATCCTGACCAATAGCCTCATCACTTGCCCTACATCCTGAACCACAGTCCCATCTCCGGCCCTACAACCGACCAATAGCCCCATTGTCTGCACTACAACCGACCCACAACCCCATCATTTGCCCTACAAATGACCCACAGCCTCATCGCCTGCCCTACAACCGACACACAACCCCATTTTCTGCCCTACAACCGAGCAACAGCCCCACTGCCTGCCCTACAACCGACGCACAACCCCATTTTCGGCCCTACGACCGACCCACAGCCCATCGTCATCCCTACAAGAAACCCACAGCCCCATCATCTGCCCTACAGCCGACCCACAGCTCTATCTTCTGCCCTACAACTGACCCACATCCCATCGTCTGCCCTACAATCGACCCACAGCTCCATCGTCAGCCCTACAAGCAACCCACAGCCCCATCATCTGCCCTACAGCCGACCCACAGCTCTATCTTCTGCCCTACAAGCAACCCACAGCCCACTCTTACTTTCTCCCTCTCTTTTCTACATTCCCTTCTCTTTTTTCCACATTGTCTTCTTTCTCCATCCTTCTTTCTTTCTTTTCCACATGTCCTTCTTCTCTTCATTTTTTTACCCACACCTCTCCTGTTCTTCATTCTCTCTTCCTCTATTTACCACATTCTCTTCTCTTTTTCCCAGTACCCATTTCTCTTTCCTATATTCACTTTGTTTTCTACACTCTCTCTCTGTTCTCCATATTCCCTCCTTTCCACACATATCTTCACTCTATCACTTTTTCCTCTGTTTTTTCCACTCCCTCCTTATCTTTTTCTCTCTATTATCCGCATTCACTCCTTCCCATTTTCTTTTCTGCAAGTCCTCACGTGTGTTCTCTTTTCTGCCTGACTTTAGTCTTTACACACACACAGACACACACACATACGAACACACACACACACTGAAAGACAGACACACACACAGACACACACATACTGACAGACAGAGAGACAGACAGACACAAACACGCAGACACACACTGACAGACAGACACACACACTTTTTCTTGC
The DNA here is from genome assembly GCA_027917425.1 of Gastrophryne carolinensis. Taxonomy (NCBI): domain Eukaryota; kingdom Metazoa; phylum Chordata; class Amphibia; order Anura; family Microhylidae; genus Gastrophryne; species Gastrophryne carolinensis. The sequence continues at coordinate 12,129,642 of CM051243.1, forward strand.
CCTGTTATATTTTTCTCTCCCTCCCTCTCTTTCCAGTTAAGTCAGCGGTTCCCAACCTGTGGGTCGGGACCCCGGCGGGGGGTCGAACGACCAAAACACAGGGGTCGCCTAAAGCCATCGGAAAATACATATTTCCGATGGCTTTTGCCGCTGAGAAGTCGCGCTACCGTCTGCAGCGGCGCTATTCTGCTGGAACGCACGCCGTTACGGATGCGCGTTCCAAACTGAATGCCTGCGCGCATGCGCAGACGTGATTGCATCATCTGTCCGGGGCCTAAGGGGCGGGGGAAGCGGGGGGAACGCTCCACAGTCCATAGCAGCGCATTACGTGTGTCCGGCGCTTGCTGACATCATCAGTGGGCAGACGCAGCAAGCGCTGGAGGACAGAAGCCAAGAGAGCCTGCGAGACGCCTGCTGGAGTAATAACAGTACTCACACAATATTCATCAAAAAAACAGCCTCACAAATCTCTGGCGCTGAAAAATGCTTCTCTGAAGCCCAGAGCGCAGGAGGCGGTGTGTTTAAAGTCTGTTTTTCAGCATCTATCCACTAGTAACAAAGCAAAAACATATGGAATTACATTGTAACAACATTGTAACATGAACTTTAATGGCAGACCTGTAATGTCATTTCTGAAGAAATATATAAAAAATGAAAAAATTGTGAAAAAAAACTGCTTTTTCAATGCCAGAGGTCACGGAATTATTTGTGATTTTTGGAAAAAAAAAACAACAACCCCATTTAAACAGAAGAAAAGGTTCGTCCACTGAAGTGTATGGGAGAGCGACAGGTAGCGAGAGGTCATACCTGGCGCTGTGCAAGGCTGAACGCCGGCGCTGTTCGCTGAGGCTGTGAAAATGATGAATCTGACGCTACATGGCGCTATCCCAGTCGCTAAACAGATTCTGCTTGATAAATGTGTAATTGCTGCCGTGTCCGGCGTTCACCAATCGCTACCTGTCGCTACCTGTCATTAACCAGCCACTACCTGACGCTATCCCTTCTTAAATAAGGGCCAAAATCAGCCTAAGTCAAAATGTACCAATTCGGGACCCCCAGGGCCCAGTACTTGGTCTATAAAGCATTCGTGTAGAAAGAGAAAGTTAGGAGGTATGGATTTGGGCATTATAAAAGGAGCGATAACACAAAGAGCCCTTTAATAAATAATATATAAATAAATATATAAATCATATAAATAAATATATATATATATATATATATATATATATATATATATATATATATTAAATGATAATATATAAATAATAAATGTGCTGTGTTGCAGGGATCATATAAAGCTGAATATAGATGCGGCTCCTCCAGGTAGAGGCCGGCGTGTGTTCCTGTGCGCGCTCTTTGCACTAAGCGATGTCTTACACTGATAGTTAAATAGTTAAATACTATCTTCCTGCTCACTTAGCTTCCACTTACTGCTTCCCTGAAGGCCTGCTAATAAATGTTTCACAGCCACCGCGGCTTAACCCGTCACTGACACCCGGCAAACCCCGCTTCCAACCTACCCAGGCGAGAATGACGGATGAGTATCAGCAAATCGCCTACTGATCTGGAAGTCTATTACTATGGGGCGCAGTGAGCTTGCTGTATCAGTTAAAAGACACATTTAGGGAAAGATTGACCACATTAATCCAGACCTTCACCCTGAATAAGAGTCTATCTTATATGTTTCCCACACCCTGTACATACAGATTGCTCACATTAATCCGGACCTTCACTCTGAATAAGAGCCTATCTTATAGGTTTCCCACACCCTGTACATACAGATTGCCCACATTAATCCAGACCTTCACCCTGAATAAGAGTCTATCTTATATGTTTCCCACACCCTTGGCCTCTGCCACTCCTCTTTGAGCATCCTGGCACTTGTCTGCCTGACATTTTTATGTATTTGAAATGCGCAATAGGCACTTAAAAAAATGTGTTTACTTTAAAAAGCAGAAGCTAAATAAAGTGAGATACTGCTTCTCTGCACCAGATACTATGAAAATTGGCAATATGGGATATCCTGCGGGCTGGTGTTTTTACAGGACGCACAAAACCAATTCAAAATGCAATATATTAATAAAACAGAGCCTGTAGAAGCTGCTTTAGTATAACAGATAGGGTGAAATGTGACGGTTTGGGATACCCTGCGGCCTGGTGTTTTTACAGGACGCACAAAACCAATTCAAAATGCAATATATTAATAAAACAGAGCCTGTAGAAGCTGATTTAGTATAACAGATAGGGTGAAATGTGCTGGTTTGGGATACCCTGCGGCCTGGTGTTTTTACAGGATGCACAAACCAATTCAAAATGCAATATATTAATAAAACAGAGCCTGTAGAAGCTGATTTAGTATAACAGATAGGGTGAAATGTGCTGGTTTGGGATACCCTGCGGCCTGGTGTTTTTACAGGACGCACAAAACCAATTCAAAATGCAATATATTAATAAAACAGAGCCTGTAGAAGCTGATTTAGTATAACAGATAGGGTGAAATGTGCTGGTTTGGGATACCCTGCGGCCTGGTGTTTTTACAGGACGCACAAAACCAATTCAACATGCAATATATTTATAAAACAGAGCCTTTAGAAGCTGATTTAGTATAACAGGGTGAAATGTGCTGGTTTGGGATGCCCATGTGGCCTGGTGTTTTTACAGGACGCACAAAACCAATTCAAAATGCAATATATTAATAAAACAGAGCCTTTAGAAGCTGATTTAGTATAACAGATAGGGTGAAATGTGCTGAAATAGTATGCCCATGTGGCCTGGGGAATCGAGTTATAAGAAATGCTTGTGTGTAACAGATAGGGTTAAATATGCCACTGCCAAGATGGGATGCACAGTGGCTGGGAATATTTACAGCACAAAAAAAAGCAATTTAAAACTGATCTGGCAAATGAAGTGTAGTGAAAATAGAAAAAAAGTTTCCCTGTCACTTTCTCTGCTGTCCCTGCCTGGATTGTTCCCGATTTTTCCCTATCTTTCCCTGGCTCTCCCTGGCACTGTGTGGGTCTCTGTGGGTCTCCCTGACTCTCCCTGCCTGTCTGTAAGTCTCTCCCTGTCTGCAGCAACCTCTGTTCTGTCTGCAATGCAAGGCTGAAATGCGCATAAGCAAGATGGCAGCCGTTTATATAGCACTGTGACGTCACCGGGCTTCCTGGCTGCCGATAGGCTGCATGTGACCTTCCCATGATAATTTGCCCCAGGGGACATGTCCGGACATGTCCACCCACCATTTTAAAATGGCTGTAATTGAAATAAATGGAGTTTAAAGGAAAACTTCGATCGATCGAATCGCGGGGAAATTCGGATTCGTTCAGAATCGAATTTTTCCTGAAATTCGGAACGAATTCGGGTTCGTCCGAATCAATTCGCTCATCTCTAGTCCAGAAGACTGAGCCTATCCTCATCAAATCTGAGAATTGATAGCTGTGAAGGAGGCATTGCTAACCTTTTCTCCCCACCTCAAGGGTCATCATGTATAAATCGGAATCGACAATTCGACTACTATGGCGTCACTGAATTGTCAGGGAGGGACGAGGTCGTCCGTCCTGCAACAAGCAGCAAAGGAAATTCTGATCTGGGCAGAACTGAACCTTCCACCTGAAAGGTTGCAGAAATCAGGTGGCAGATTTTCTTGAGCCGTCTCTCTGCTATCAGAAGCAGAATGGTCACTGAACCAGAAGGCATGCAATCATATTTGCATCCTGAGGGGAATCCCGAAAGTTGAGGAAGTTCCTCTCCTTTGATTCCGATCAAGCTCTAGGAATAGATGCCCCGGCTCACAATTGGCATTACAGTCTGGATTACGCTTTTCTTCCAGTTCAGATCCTCCCTCAGGTTCTAAACACAATATCCTGCCAACCAGCCATGATTCTTGATCATGGTTTTCAACTCTGAAGATGCTATGGGTCCAATAGCCTTGGAAATTCCTGGTGAGACCAGTTCTTCTTTCCCAGGGACCAGTGCTTTGTCAGGATCTGCAGATGTGGCATCTGACACTTTGGACGACCAGATTGCGATGCTTCTGTAAAAAGTTTTTTTTCGGGGAGGTGATCAAGACTCGGTCCAGACAGGTCCATTCAAGGTTAGCTCCTCAATGGGATCTCGCCCGGGTCCTTAGAGCTCTGACCGCACCATCCTTTAAACCTCTGTCGAGTGCTTATATAAAACTTCTTACATGGTAGGTGCTCTTTATGGTGGCAATAACTTCAGCCCGCAGAATCAGTGATATCCAGGCTCTATCCTGCTGTTACCCCTTTCTTCAAGTTTTCCAGGATCCTTCCTAAGATCTCTTCCAACTTTCATCGGGCCGTTCATCCCCCAAGGATCGTGATCCCTCCAGGGGTTCAGTAGATAAGTCTTTGGATGTCAGGGCCTGTTTGCTGGAATACTTCTAATAAACAAGGGTTTGGATTAGGGTTGATAGCTTATTCCTTTTTCTTTCAGGTCACAAGAAGAGTCAGCATGTTTCCAAGGCAACATTGGCCTGATGGATGAAGAGCACTATCAGTTTTGTTTACAATGGACCTCCTTCTCCAGTGTGGATTACAGCTCCTTCAACAAGAAGTATTTCTACATCTTGGATGGAGCAAGCTGGTGCCTGTATTGAAGAGATTTGTAGAGCGGCAACCTGGTCTTCAGGTTAGTAATCATTACCACCTAGATCTGCTCACCTTGCAAGATCAGTTCTTTGGCAGGAGCCTTTTTCACCCAGTAGAGGTAGTGTCTCGCTTATCCTCTCAGTGGTATGCTTCCCTAAGGATGTTTTGAGAAAACTTTATTGAGTTACCTGGTAACTTCTTTTCTAAACATGAGAAAGGGCAGCATACAGGCTTCCCTCCCTCAGGCTACGTTATTTTATATGTTATCTTACTGTGCCAGAGTGGCACAACTGAGTGTCAGGGTCCTTCAGTTGGTGGGCGAGATGCAGGAGCTGCGTGACTCGTTGAGGTCCACAGATGAAGAATAATGTTCTGTGGCCTGCCATTGCTATGTATATATTTTATTACGTTTTATATGTTATTTTAAAAATGTAAAATATGTTAAAAGTTTTATATTTTTTAAAATAAAAAAAAAAAAATATATATTAAACAAAGTTGTAAATTTGTGGAAACCCAGAAAAATGCCATTTAAGATTATTAAAAAAAAAAAAAAAAATTGTCTCTGTGTCATTTCCTTTTCTAAATACATTCATTAAGGGTTGGTTACCACAAAACGAATGCAAAACACTAAATTTAGATATGAAGATTCGCCAGACCGCAAAGTGATTTAGGTAAGTTTTAGGTGTGAGAAATGGAAGAAGAATGAGACCGCAAAGTGATTTGGGTAAGTTTTAGGGGTGAAAAATGGAAGAAGAACCTAACCGCGAAGTGGTTTGGGTAAGTTTTAGGGGTCATAAATGGAAGATGTAGGAAGGCGCAAAGTGATTTAACTAAGCATTGTAGCAGAAGTGAGTGACCCAAATATGTAGGCGAGCACTTTAATGAGTTAAGTTTGTAGTGCGCAGGCGTAAGATCGTAAGGATTTTCGTGTGGACGATTAGTTATTGAAAAAGGAAATCAGAATCTAACGGGAAACGTAAAGGATTCGTGGGAGGAGACGATGGGAAAAGGACAAAAACTAAAGCCGACGTAACGTTAGAAAATAAAACGGAAAACTAACGCTGGAAAATGACATTCTCGTACTCGTACTCTGGCATACGAACAGACGAAGACTTTACAGAAGGCTTGCAATGCATGCATAGAATCGCTCGTACACTCATACGAGAGCGGGATCATTTAAAAAAAAAATACAGATCGACTCAAAAACGAAAGTCTTTTTTTGTCTCTCTGAATCAACCCTATTGTGCAGATCCCTTTTGTTGACATTTTATTTCAGCCTTTGTCAGATATCTGTGTCACTTTCTATAGTCAGTGCCAGTAACCATCTCAAAATGTTTCCATAATGTAGGCTACCTAACAAAATTGTTCATTTGTAATCTGTGATTGTCTGAAAGACATTCATGGAATTAGTGAGTGAGAACGAATGTCCCTTACAGGGCCGGCGTCAGCACCCAGCAAGCCCAGTCAGCTGTCAAGGGCCCCGCCCATTAGGTGGGCCCACTGACAGTTGGCACAATGTGGTTAAAGAACTGCACACACTTCCTTTCTCCGTCTCCATCCATCCCTGTCTCTTCAGCTCTGCCCCATTGGTTGTATGTCACCTCTGCCTCATCCATCCCTATCCCCGAGCCCTGCCTCATTCATCCCTATCCCTTGAGCCCTGCCTCATTCATCCCTATCCCTTGAGCCCTGCCTCATTCATCCCTATCCCTTGAGCCCTGCCTCATTCATCCCTATCCCTTGAGCCCTGCCTCATTCATCCCTATCCCTTGAGCCCTGCCTCATTCATCCCTATCCCTTGAGCCCTGCCTCATTCATCCCTATCCCCTGAGCCCTGATCCATTCCTTCATATTCATTGAGCCCTGACCCATTCATTCATATTCATTGAGCCCTGACTCATCTCTATCCCCTGAGCCCTGACCCATTCATCCCTATCCCCTGAGCCCTGACCCATTCATCCCTATCCCCTGAGCCCTGAACTATTCATCCCTATCCCCTGAGCCCTGACCCATTCATCCCTATCCCCTGAGCCCTGACCCATCTCTCCCTATCCCCTGAGCCCTGACCCATTCATCCCTATCCCCTGAGCCCTGACCTATCTGTCCTTGTTCTCTTAGCTCTGTCCCATTCATCTATGTTCCCTCAGCCTCCCTCTTCCTCAATACTTCCCCATTCATGTGGGGCCAAACTAAAAAATAGCTCCAATAGGGGGTCGGAGGGCAAGCAGCCCTTCTTAGTTTTGGCCATACAATATATAAACCCCTGACCTGCGACTATCCACCGCAAAGGGGCCCACTGAGACCATGCCGCCCCGAGGGCCCACATAAACCTGGAGCCGGCCCTGGTCCCTTAGATAATAATTTTTGATGACAAATGCAATACCACGATCCGTCCCTGATCTGTCAGCCTGCCTTTGCCTGACTCTTCATGGTTTGCATTAGGCTTCTTTTTAGTTCTCTTTTTATCTTGTCCCTTTTGTGACGGGGTAACCCCTGATGCTCCCCTGGCAGAATCCTCCCCAATTTCCCCCTCCTTGATGTCACTTGAATCTGAGGGAGATGCATTTGTGTAATAGACCTTCTTTTTCAGTTTCTCTGGTCACTAGATTGACTTAAAAGCATGACTGTTTGCAGTGGTGCTCCCATTCTCCACTGAACCATTAATGATATACAGTAGTAAAAAAAAAAAAAAACACTTCTCACTCACTCTCAAAAAGTTGCCACTGATCAGACCCTGCCTCTGGGGGCCCCGCTGGCAGGTGGGGGCCCCATACATTTGCATAATATGCGTGGTGGTTAAGCAAGCCACTGCTGCTGATAAGAGAAATATGCAGTTTGAAAGGGCTTAAAATGGACCAAAACACAGAGTTTTTCACTATCCTGGGTTTTGGTCCTTGACGCCCTCTGTGTGAACCCCCCCCCCCCCCCCATGTCGCCCAAACAAACTCACCTCTTCCCGGTCAAACTCACCTCTTCCCAGTCATACAACATCAACAGGAGCTCGTCTAATGCAAACGGATGCGAGCGCGTTGGCGGACTCATCCCCTGCTACCCTCTAACAGGGAGCGTGCCCACGTCAGCCATTCATAAATGTCTGGCGTGGATGTGCGCCTTGCAAAAGGGAAAGCAGGGATGCGGCCGTGGCTCACACATGCGGCGTTGGATCGGAAAAGAAGGTGAGTTTATAGGTGACCTGGGGGGTTTCACACAGCGGGGCATCCCGATTTTCGATGCCCCAGGGGGAGGAATCTTATAGATTCCTGGGCCGATCTCTGTGGATTTTGATCCACTTTATAACCCCATACAGATATTGTGGAATGGCATAAAGAATATTCACCTTAGAATTACTTGGGGCGGTGTATACAACTTTCACAGTGTCCCATAGCAAAACTATTGTGTGCCCCCCATTACATTAAAATGGACCAAAACCCATGAGACCTGGTCTCAAAAAGACTCTAGAGACTGGTTAAAGCCCATCTCAGGGGCATCCCAATGTTGGGAAACTCCTGGGATTCCCCATAATCTTACTTTGTTCCTAGATCTCATAGTACATGTACCACTCCATCTGATGTGTGCATAGCCTGAGGCAGTGGGCAGGAGAACTCCCAACAGTCAACTCAATCAGCATTGTCTGCCATATATTAATATGCACCATGATCAATGCTGATTGGAGGAGAGTCTGAATGTGTTATGTGAAGATTTTGGATGATCTTGGGGGTTTACAGATGGGCATCCCAAATTAGGTCTGTGGTCTGGAGTTTTAGAAAGTTGATGGCAGAAGGAGTGCATACGGTCCATCTAGTCTGCCCTTATGTGTATACTGTATGTTCTCTGTATCTTATGTGTATGCTGTATGTTCTCTGTATCTTATGTGTATACTGTATATTCTCTGTATCTTATGTGTATACTGTATGTTCTCTTTATCTTATGTGTATACTATATGGAGGATGATTGGTGGCTATAGGGAAGGCAATAAGGATTGGAGGGTGATTGGTGGCTATAGGGAAGGCAGTAAGGACTGGAGGATGATTGGTGGCTATAGGGAAGGCAATAAGGACTGGAGGGTGATTGGTGGCTATAGGAAAGGCAATAAGGACTGGAAGGTGATTGGTGGCTATAGGAAAGGCAATAAGGACTGGAGGGTGATTGGTGGCTATAGGGAAGGCAATAAGGACTGGAGGGCGATTGGTGGCTATAGGGAAGGCAATAAGGACTGGAGGGTGATTGGTGGCTATAGGGAAGGCAATAAGGACTGGAGGGTGATTGGTGGCTATAGGAAAGGCAATAAGGACTGGAAGGTGATTGGTGGCTATAGGAAAGGCAATAAGGACTGGAGGGTGATTGGTGGCTATAGGGAAGGCAATAAAGACAGGAGGGCGATTGGTTACTATAGGGAAGGCAATAGGGACTGGAGGATGATTGTTGGCTATAGGGAAGGCAATAAGGATTGGATGATGATTGGTGGCTATAGGGAAGGCAACATGGATTGGAGGATGATTGGTGGCTATAGGGAAGGCAATATGGATTGGAGGGTGATTGGTGGCTATAGGGAAGGCAATAAGGATTGGAGGGTGATTGGTGGCTATAGGGAAGGCAATAAGGACTGGAGGATGATTGGTGGCTATAGGGAAGGCAATAAGGACTGGAGGGGGATTGGTGGCTATAGGGAAGGCAATAAGGACTGGAGGGGGATTGGTGGCTATAGGCAAGGCAATAAGGACTGGAGGGGGATTGGTGGCTATAAGGAAGGCAATAAGGACTGGAGGGTGATTGGTGGCTATAGGGAAGGCAACAAGGACTGAAGGGTGATTGGTGGCTATAGGGAAGGCAATAAGAACTGGAGGGTGATTGGTGGCTATAGGGAAGGCAATAAGGACTGGAGGGTGATTGGTGGCTATAGGGAAG